>OY748310.1:13598921-14068533 GCA_963556515.1 Nudaria mundana | reverse complement strand
GACTGTATCTCTCAATGGGGTACCGAGAACCTAGTCGAGTTCAATACCCGCAAAACACAGGCGTGTGCATTTACAGCGAAGAAATCCCCTTTCCTTCCCCTACTCTCTCTTCAGATTGCATTATTACCAATGAAGGACAACCTTGACATCCTTGGCATAGACGTTCGTCGAGAGCTCAATAATAAAAACTGCATCGAAAGATGTATAGGGCTAGCTTCGCGGAAACTAGGAATACTGAATAAGGTAAAGAGATTCTTTACACCGGACCAGAGGTATCTGCTGTACAAGACGCAGATTAGACCCTGCGTCGAATACTGCTCTCACCTCTGGGACGGCTCCGCGAAGTATCTACTGGACGCTCTCGATGCTATGCAGCGACGGGCTATCCGTATTATAGGTTGTCCGGAGGTAACGGGAAGCCTTGAGCCGCTAGCTCAGCGCCGAACAGTAGCTTCCTTGGCCGCATTCTACCGTATTTACCACGGCGAGTGTTCTGAAGAGCTCTTCAATCTGATCCCACCCTCTTCCTTCCGATCCCGAACAACGCGTGCCGGGCAGAGATGCCACTCCCACACAGTGGATAGAATGTTCGCGAGAACCGAGCGTTTCAAACGTTCGTTTTTCTGCCGAACGATAGTGGCCTGGAACGCCCTGCCTGTGCACGTGTTTCCTCCCACATATAATCCTGGGTTCTCTAAGCGGAGCGTGAAGAGGCACATCAGTAGGTCGTCAAGTTGAGGGCCACTCTCTATAGTATTGTATGCTGTGAGAGTGGCCCACAACCGCTAGACGTCGTCACGACTTACCACCAGGCGGGCGGCGTCAATTTGGCGAACCCAATATAAAAAAAAAAAGAAAAAAAAAGAAGAGGAAAAGTACTTGCTTCCTCTTCAGTTTACGTGGAGCCAATGCAGTGACTAGTGGGATGTCATATCGAATGCCTCTCTCAACTCCTTTTGGAGAAAGATATGGTTTTGTGTTTAATTGCAATATTGTTAATGTCATTACATTACTTCTAATGTTTGTGTTTTTTCATAGATATTACTACACTGCACAAATGTGCTGGTTTCTACTTTAAGTAATCTGCAGATAATTTTGGAAATTATTCAATCCAAATCTCACTTTTTGAGCTACGTAAGTAAATTTATTTTTGTTGGTGTCGAAAAATTTAATATTACTATAAAATCTGACTCAGGCCATTTTAACTGCACTGCTAGCCTCACAGGTTAACCTTATCTAACTTAATACAGAATGGAAGAAACAAACAAACAGCACAGAATATTTTTTACATGTATAAGTAAATAAACTTTGCTGACTTTTCTCTAATATTGTACAAGATGAATCACAAAAATGCTGGACTGGGGTTAGCGTCTTCCACACATACGTTGTGTAGCAAGACGCCGTTAATCAACATTACACCTTTTCGGAATTTTACGCAAATGACAATCGGTTAGAAATTAACCGTCATATAGGTCATAATCATCATCTCAGCCCATTTAACGTCCACTGCTGGGCATAGACCTCTTTCTGTTTGAGTCATCAAAGAGAGAGACAATTCAGCCTACATAATACGGCGCTGGCCGGATGGGTTGATCTTAGGGGTTTGTGTTGAATTTCCTTCTCTAAAATACTTCTATATTTCTAAATACATATTGGTACATAGAAAATACCCAAACTGCAAAATAAACATTTGTGGATCACACAAAATATTTAATTCGACCCGGGTCGCATATCTACTTAACCACTGCGCCACTGAGGCAGCATATAGGTAGTACTACCCCTTTTCTTACTAGGTATGGGATAAGGTACATTATGTGTTATAAAATTTTGTTTATCGTGAATTATTGTTCTATTGTAGTATCATTTCTTAGTATTGTTTCTTTTTATCATATTGGAAGGATTGAAAGATATGCTGTTAGAGATACTATTATGTATGAATTGTGACGAGATATACAGTTGCATGGAAGATATTAATTCTGAATGCATAAAGCAATTGGCAAATTGTGCAGGTCAGTATTATAATAATTTATTTTCGAGCTACTTCAGAAACTCCACAGATTTTATATATTTATACAATCGCAAAAATTCTGACTTCAGACTCGATCCTCTATAACAAAGAGAACGTTTTACTAATTGAGCCACCAATTACCAGTCTTATAACTTTGAACTTCTGCGCTATACTTACTTGGGTTGAAGCCGTCGGGCGCGACGAGAATTACCACCTGATGCGTACCAGAGACGCCCAGCAATGGACGTAGAAGCGACAGTAGCCTTGGGCCGCGGAATAAAAAAAAATACTAAGGTTGAAGCCACGCGGTACGGATTCGGTACCGCAGTACAATGTGACAGCTTGTCATCTTTCAAGCCATTGGGAACTAATACGTTGCGGTAACGAGTCCAGTGACAAAGTAACCTTTGACTACCCCTCCAATAGGCGGGAATGTACGAGTATAATGTATGTAAATAAATTTTGCAACTATCAGCGCCATTAATTTGGCGCTGATAGTTGCAGAATTTCACAGTTTTCAAAATAATGTAAAGAACATTTTTATTTTATGTTCGCCCACAGTGTGTTTAAATTGTTGTAAGCGTCCATAGTTCAGTAACAAACAAAGAATCGTTCACTCTCAATATGATGAACGTAACCAATGTCAAAGTAAACGCCAAGGACGTGGAATCGTATAGAGCCATTACCAAAATACTGTTGCAAAACAACTGTGTTTGGTACTCATACGAAAATAAACAAGATAGACCTATTAGGGTGATGGTTAAAAACCTACACTCGACCTGTCTACCAAATAGAATAGTCGAAGACCTTAAGGGTCAGGGTTATAAAATACTAGAGGTTGTTAACAAATTAAGTTGGAGGAACAAAGAACCCCTTAACATGTTTGTGCTCTCCTTTGACAAAGAGGAAAATATAGACAAGATATACCGTATCAAGTCCATACTAGGTTTTCAAGTTGATGTTCAGCCGTTGAAAACATCAAAGTTAATCCCACAATGCAAGAGATGCCAAGCCTACGGCCACACGCAAAAGTATTGCGCCAAGGAACCAAGATGTGTGAAATGCACTGGTAAGCACTTCACCAAAGACTGCACAAAGCCAGCGGAAGCAAAGCCTAAGTGCGTTCACTGTGGTCAACCTCACCCTGCTAATTACAGAGGGTGTTTGGTTGCAAAAGAACTGCAACTCCTAAAAAGTAAAAACCAGAGAAAAAGGTTACTCCTACAATACCCCAGTTGTCTGGTACTTCAAAAAACACCAAGCCAGGCATCGTTCGGCTAGTTACTAGTAACGTGTCATTCGCTAATGTAACCAAACAAGGCCAACCCAGAGCTGTGTCGCACACGTGTTGCGTCTGGAGTTGTCTTACTAAATTTAAACAGGAATCTTTGCCTGATCTGTTAAGTATGAGGTGCGGACAAGTGAAACAACTGCTTGCTAGTTACGGAATGACGTTTAATACATACGACCAAGTAATAATGTATAAGTAGGTGCATGTAGGTACACATACACAACACTCCTCCCCCTAGCTTACAAATACTTACTGAATAAACATTAAATGTGAAACAATTAGGCAGGTTAATCTAGTAAAACAGTATATAATTAACTTTGGGTCGATTGCGTTTAGGACGTGGTGTTGATACCGTTCGACTGCCCCCCTGTTGCAATGGGACCGCGGCACTACCCTCGGCCTCGGGCGGATCCGCTAGGGCCTCCATAAACACCTCCTCCTCCTCCGAAATCTCGACAGACTGAGGCTTTGTACCGCTGATAGATAAATCCGAGGGCCCTTCTGTCCTCCCCGAGACGACCCCCGTGGCCACCTGTGGTGAATCCCCCCTGAAGGTCGTAGTCGTGGGCCTTGTCTCTTCAACTAGCTGCTCCTCAACTGACGGGGTACCCCGTAACCCGTCACTCATATCTAAGTTTTCGTCTTCTGAGCAATCGTCACCTTTATACAACATTATTTGATTCTTGTGTTTTTTTACTGTTACCAAGGAAATATTGTCTCTAATTAAAAATAAAATTTTGCCAATTTTTTTTACCACTGACCCTTTACGCCACACATATTTACCATTGGTGGTATAATGTTTGTAATAAACTGTGTTGCCAATGGTATACACTTGTCCGTTATGTCGTCCCAACTTATTTTGCGTACACTGTTTACGTTTAACTTCTTTAGCCAGGGCCGCGGACGATGGCGATGGTAACTCAGGTTTAATTAAGTCTAAACGCGTTCTAAGTTTCCTCCCGTAGACTAGTTCGGCCGGGGATAAACCGGATGTAGTGTGAACGGAATTTCTATAATGAAACAAATATTTTAAAAGTCTGTTATTAAAATTTTGTGCCCCGTTGCCGTCAATTAGACTTATATAAATACCTTTTTTAATTACTTTCACCAAACTTTCCGCCTGTCCATTGCTGGCGGCGTGGTACGTCGGTGAGGTCAAGTGTGAAATACCGTTCAATCTACAAAAGTTTTCAAACTCGTATGGTAAACGATGTACCATTGTCGCTGACCAACGTATGAGGGATACCAAATCTCGAAATAAAGTCGCACAACCTTTCCACTACCGCTGACGTTGATGTTTTGCACTTCATATTATAAACCTCCACCCATTTAGTATATGCGTCCACAATAACTAAATAAGTCTGGCCTTTAACCGGCCCCAAAAAATCAATGTGTACCCGGTAAAATGGCGTTGGGGGATATTCCCAGTGCGCTATGGGCGCTCGTACCGGCGATGGGCGTAGTTGTATACATACTTCACAGGACCCTATTAGACGTTCCAAGGCCGCATCTATCCCGGGAAACCAAACCCGCGACCGCGCCTCCGCCTTTGTCTTAACGATTCCTAAATGCGATTGGTGTAATTCCCTTAATATATCACTTCGTAATTTTTCCGGAATCACTACTTTGTGTCCTCTCATTAGACAGCCATTCTCGTATGACAGTTGCGCCCTACACGCATGATATGGCTTGAGATATTCAGTGGGAGGCTTCCTAGGCCAACCATTCTGCACAAAGTTGACCACTTCCCGTAAACTTACATCTGACTCCGTCGCGTCGCGTAATGACTTTAACGTTACCGGTAAACCACCGTCTAACACAAAATTAATATACGAGGCCCTATCAGATTCGGGCATCGAACCCCCTACCTCTTGTGTGCTATCCTCCGGTAAACATGCGCGAGATAAAAAATCTGCACTGTTCTGAGCACTACGCACGTATTCTATTTTGTAATTGTATCCGCTTAAAAACAAAGCGTATCGTTGTAAACGGTTCGCAGAAATTTCCGGTATACCCCGATGTGGTCCGAAAATAGATAACAAGGGTTTATGGTCGGTACGTAGAATGAATGGTACTGACCGGCCATATAGGTATTGATGAAAACGTCTAATACCAAATATAATCGCGGTCGCTTCTTTTTGTATTTGTGAGTAACGCTTTTCCGCTGCATTGAGCGTTCTCGACGCGAACGATATCGGCCGCTCCACATTATCGCTTTCCTTTTGCGATAGTATTGCAGACAAACCCGACGGTGACGCATCAACCGTTAAAATAATGGTGGCTTCCGAATTAAAATGAGCTAATACCCGATCTGACGCTAAACATTCCTTAATACACACGAACGCCATGTCATGTTGTTGGGACCAACACCACTTGGTGCCTTTTTTTAATAAATCATACAAAGGACTCAATATGGAAGACGCGTTCGGAACAAATTGCCTGTAATAATTAACTAGCCCCAAAAAAGATTGCAATTGATTTACGTTAGTCGGCACGGGTGCTTCCACCATCGCTTTAACTTTTTGTGACGATTTATGCAGGCCGTTCTTATCGATCACATAACCAAGATAGTTTACCTCCTTTTGAAAAAAAACACATTTTTCTTTTTGTAAGGTCAGTCCCGCGTCTTGTAATCTTTGTAATACTTGATGTAATCTTTCTAGGTGTTCCGATTTATTTTTCCCGGTAATCAAAATATCGTCAAGCATACATAGCGTACCTGGTACGCCAGCCTATATCCCCTCCATAGCTCTTTGAAACGCCCCGGGGGCGCTTGCTATACCAAAACAAAGGCGCAATTGCTTAAAAATCCCACGGAAAGTATTTATGCATGTTAATTCCTGGGATTCCTCATCCAGCATAAACTGGTTATACGCGTTTGACAAGTCTAATTTAGTGAACTGTTGTCCCCCATACAACTTTGATAATAGTTATGTTACGGTTGGCAGAGGATATTTATCAACGAGCAACTGTTTGTTTAACTCGGTAGAATAATCGGCGCATATACGTATAGATCCATTCTGCTTCAACACAGGTACGATCGGCGCTGCGTACTGCGCGTGTTCTACCGGTTGTAATATACCTAATGTCATTAAGCGATCTAACTCAGCATTTACTTTTGCTTTCAAAGCGAACGCTATCGGCCGAGCCCGCACAAATACCGGTTTTGCATCATCCTTCAATTGTAATTTAATTTTAAATTTGTTAAATAATCCCAATTTATCGGAAAATACTGTGGGATAACGACGTTGTAACGCCGAAAACCAATCTTTATCCTCTAATTCCTTACAATATTGTATGGGTAACAATTCTAAGTTGAATTTAGATATAAAATCTCGGCCTAGAATTGGCGGGCCGCCATCTCGCACTACATAAACACAAAGTATATGCGACTTGTTTGCGTACGTAACCTGTAGGCGCGCTATACCTACACACATAATTTTGTCACCTGTATACAAAAGTAATCTTTTATTTGTTCGCGACAATGTTACATTGTTGAAATATCTTTCATACGTCAGAACTGAAATGGCTGTCACAGCCGAACCACTATCTATTTCAAAATTTAGTTTGATCCCTGAAATCAACACTTTTTCTGACATCGGTTCCCCCTTTACAGACCGTATATTAAAACACTCACCATCGTCATCACTTTCGTCCGCGACCTCTGACTTCATATACTTAATTTCTTTGCACATTCTACGTAAATGTCCCGTTGCATTACACTTCCTACATTTTGCTGTGGCAAACCGACACTGGGATGATTCGTGATTAAAGTACCCACACACTTGACATCGCGTTTTATTCTTGCTGCCAGAACTAGCCGATACCTCCCGATCCGTAGGTGTTCCTGAAGCCCGTGAAATCTTGAACACCTGTTCCTGGGACCCGCGGCTATCCGCCGATGTAGCGGCTCGCGCACGTCTCGTGTTCTCGGCCATCTCCACCGCTTTTGCTAACGATAAACTTTCGAGGTCCTTGCTGAACAGTTTGTCTCGTTCAGGTCCAGACAACATCTCCATCACAAATCTGTCACGCAGTGCCTCTTCAATATTGGAGAACCCGCAGTGAGCTGTCAAACCCCAAGGCCCATTGTGCGTACGACTCCCCTTCTTGTTGCGTAGCTGCGTAAAACTTGTGTCGTTCGCCGAATCCACATCGTTTGGGTATAAAATGCTTATCCAAAAGAGTAACCACGTCAACGTACGGAACATCTTGCAGCTGTTTTGGTAAGGCAAGATCCGATGCCAACCGATGTGTACCGTCCGCCAAAGCACTCAACAAGATAGCTCGCCGCTTTGTTCCTGTAGGATCCGTTGTAGCGGTAATAGGTATCATTAGCCACGAACCACTGTTGTATACGACACTTGTACGTCTCCCACGTTTGTACATTGTGATCGAATGCAGTTAAAATTCCAAAAACTGAACCGGACATTTTTACTTTTCGTTAGAAGTGGGTATACTCGTCGCCACTGTTAAGTATGAGGTGCGGACAAGTGAAACAACTGCTTGCTAGTTACGGAATGACGTTTAATACATACGACCAAGTAATAATGTATAAGTAGGTGCATGTAGGTACACATACACAACACTGATATGGCCAGGATTGGCTAGGGACCGACTTACACGATACGCATGCATGCTGTGCATGTGTTAGCCGGATTTAATCGGGTGAAGCTTGGATATTCGCCTCCGAAAGGTATGTACACATAATATGTATGACGTGGTAGGCGCTTAGATAATAACAGTGGCCATAATGCATGGAATAAGTCTTTAACTCCTGTTACAGGAGGCTTACGGTACTGCCATACTACCTGGGTGAGAACCCGGAAAAAGAGACCGGAACAGAGACGGCGTCTGCCGGCTTGCAGGAGTGGCGTATTTCACCGGGAAAGTATCCTATGAAATCCATTAATCTATTACACTTAATTACCACAGTATCTTTCTAAACATAAAATCTATCGTTACTGACCACACACCAACCTATTACCCTGTATTAAAAGATAATATAGTAGGTATCTAGGATAGACTTTAATTGTATTCTAGGTTAAAAGTAGATTAATACTACTTAAGTAACTTGCTAAGGGGGGACCTTCCGTTCCCCTATATTGTCTTAAGGGCTTTTGTAATAAATAATTCAGTGGTTGGATAGAAACAGGCGTTACTTGGCGAAAATCCATGACAAAACAATGGTAAGTAAAAATTTTTTAAGAAAAAACTTTTTAGCATTAATTAATAGCATAATTAGTAAATTAGCAATAATTAGCAAAGAGAGAACAGCCCAGCCAGCCAGCCAGCTGTTCTCTCTGAGACAGTCTTGATAATGCCTCGTTTAGAGGCGAAACAATTGTCGACGTTTTGTTGTCCTTTTGATTCTGCGAAAAATTAATGCTATTAATTAATGCTAAAAAGTTTTTTCTTAAAAAATTTTTACTTACCATTGTTTTTAATTCAGTGGCTCAAATATTTGATTGAAATTATTTGAATATTTTATTTCTATCATTGACATGCTAACTTCCAAAATTAAAAACATTACACCACCAAGGCATGCCTTAAAAGTAGACCAGTATCGAAGAATTCTTAAAACATTCAGAAATAAATTTATATTAGGAGGTGATTTTAACGCAAAGAATACTCACTGGGGTTCTAGGCTAACTTCTACCAAAGGAAGGGAACTACTTTGTGCAGTTAAAGAAGCCAAGTGTACAGTAATATCAACGGGAAAGCCAACCTACTGGCCCACAGACGTTTCTAAAATACCAGATCTGATCGATTTTTTTATCTATAAAAAATTATCTTGTTCATATATTGACATAGTAGAGGGTTATGATATGAACTCGGACCATTCACCTATTATACTAACCCTTAGTGCCTTAAAGCCAATACAAAATCAAACAAACCCATTTTACATGCTGCGCCCAAGAGAAGATGGAAAGAACCAAAAGAAGATGGAAAGTGGACTGTGAATAATGAGCAAAAAGCCTCTAGGATTGCAGAACATTTAGAGAAAATCTTTCAAACAGAAGGAGACGAAGAGCTTGAAGACAAAGGCAGTGACGACTCATGCGATGACCATCACATAAAACTTGCTTTAACAAAAGAAGTTTATAACATAATAGAGACATTGTCTAATAAGAAAACACCTGGATACGGTCTTATAACTGGTGACATCCTAAAACATCTCCCACGAAGAGCATTAGTTAAATTAACAACTCTTATCAACGCTACCATACGGAGTAAACACGTCCCAAGTCTATGGGAAGTTGGAGAAGTGATTATGATTCCCAAACCAGGAAAGCCGCCTATTGAAGTAACATCATATAGACGTATTTCACTTCTGCCAATTATTATTATTTTTTTATTTTTTATTTTTTTTATATTTAGGTCGACAAATTGACGCCACTCGCCTGATGGTAAGCTGAGGCGACGTCTGGCAATTGAGGGCGACTCTCACAGTACACAGGAATACTATAGAGAGTGGCCCTCAACTTGACGACCCTGTAATGTGCCTCTTCACGCTTCGCTTAAAGAGCCCAGGGTTATATGTTGGAGGAAACACGTGCGCAGGCAGGGCGTTCCAAGCCACCATCGTTCGGCAGAGAAACGATCGTTTAAAACGCTCGGTTCTCGCGAAGACGGTTTCCACGGTATGAGGGTGACATCTCTGCCCGGCACGCGTTGTTCGGGATCGGAAGGGAGAGGGTGGGATCAGGTTGAAGAGCTCTTCAGAACACTCACCGTGGTAAATACGGTAGAACGCGGCCAAGGAAGCAATTGTTCGGCGCTGGGCTAGCGGCTCAAGGCTTCCCGTTACCTCCGGACAGTCTATAATGCGAACAGCGCGTCGCTGCATAGCGTCGAGTGCGTCCAGCAAATACTTCGCGGAGCCGTCCCAGAGGTGAGAGCACTATTCAACGCAGGGTCTAATCTGCGTTTTGTACAGCAGACACCTCTGGTGCGGTGTAAAGAATCGCTTTACCTTGTTCAGTATTCCTAGTTTCCGCGAAGCTAGCCCAATACATCTCATCATATTTTGTGTTATTGAGCTCTCGACGAACGTCTATGCCAAGGATGTCTAGATTGTCCTTCATTGGTAATATTGCATTCTGAAGAGTGGGTAGGGGAAGGAAAGGGGATTTTTTCGCTGTAAATGCACACGCCTGTGTTTTGTGGGCATTGAACTCGACCAAGTTCTCGGCACCCCATTGGGAGATACTGTCGAGGTTTCGGTCGAGATCACCCACGAGATGTCGTCTCTCCTCTTCTATCACAGATCGCCCCGCCGTCGGACGAACCGAGTAACTCCCGTGCAATGTACTGTCATCTGCATAGCAATGAATGTTCCCGAGGGAAAGCATATCATTGATATGCAGAAGAAAGAGAGTTGGTGACAGTACGGACCCCTGCGGTACCCCGGCATTCACTTGCAAAAAGCGAGAAGCCTGGCCATCGCAGAGGACCCGCACTCGGCTCTCGTTTAAAAAACTGGCAATCCAGCTGCACAGTTGAGGAGGTAGACCATATGCCGGAAGCTTGGAAAGGAGCGAAGCATGCCAGACCCTATCGAAAGCTTTGGCGATGTCCAGGCTAATAGCCAAGGACTCGCCGAACTTTTCCATAGCCTCACCCCATACATGCGTGACGAATGCCAGGAGGTCACCCGTTGATCGTTTTGGCCTGAAGCCATATTGCCGATCATTGATTAGCGAGTGATCCTCCAGGTATCGCATGAGCTGCTTATTAATAAGAAGCTCGAGCACCTTGCAAATGACTGAGGTGACAGCTATGGGTCGATAGTTGCCTGGATCGGATCGATCCCCTTTCTTGGGGATCGGTTGTACGTTCGCCTCCTTCCAGGCCTCCGGCACGAGGCCTGTAGAGTATGACAGGCGGTACAGACGCGTTAATACTGGAGACAACTCAGCAGCACATTTTCGTAGCACCACCGCCGGAATGCCGTCAGGGCCACTGGCTTTCCGCGTGTCGAGTGACCGCAGCACTGCCCGTACATCACATTGCCTGATAACAATATCAGGCATAGTGTGGCCACAGTTGGCGATGGCGGGGGGCTGCAGGCCACGGTCATCGACCCGGGAATTAGCCGCAAAGAGGTCTGCGAGCATGTCCGCCTTCTCTTGGGCTTTGTGAGCCAGTGATCCATCAGGAAAACGCAGTGGTGGCAGCGAGGGTTGACAAAAATTTGACTGTACGGCTTTGGCCAGTTGCCAGTATCCACGGCTGCCCGTGGGATGGGATGTGAGCTCCTGACCAAGCCGCGCGACGCGCTGGGCATCCGCTCTCTTGAAGGCCCTCTTGCTGAACCTAGTGGCCCGATTGTACGCTGCTTTGAGGCGGTTCACGTTCGGGTCACGTGCCGCCCGAGCCCTGACCCAGGCGCGATATGCCGACTGTTTTTTCTGGACAGCCTCGGCACATTCACGCCCGAACCAGGGGCGAGCTTTGCGGATGCTGGCGACATCAGTGAAAGGGATATAATATTCTATCCCTAGACTGATCTCGCCAGCAATGGCAGCAGCGCTATCCGAAGGCGCCTTCCCTACAAAGCAGCGCTGGCTCCACGGGACGGACGCAAAGTAATCGCGGAGACCGTCCCAGTCTGCCGACGAGTAGTGCCATAGTCGTCGAGTCATTTGTTCAGCACGAGCAGGCGGTGGCACTTGGAAGCTGGCGTGCACACAGTGGTCGGATGTGCCCAGTGGGGCGCGTACCGACACACTGTACTCGGCTGGGCGACTCGTCAGCAGTAGATCCAGCAAGGCGGGCGTGTGGTCTGACCTGTCAGGTATCCGGGTGATCCCCCGTACCATCTGGGTCAGCCCGTGGGAGAGAGCGAATGCATGGGTGGTTCGTCCCGCATGATCGGTCCTAAGGGACCCCAGCCACTCAACGTGATGACCGTTAAAGTCCCCCAGGAAAACCAGGTCAGCGTTCGGGAACCGCACCTGCGCATCGTCAGCCATCTCGCTGAGGTATTCGAAAAGCCTTGTTGTCCCAGTGTCCCCTGTGTGGGAGCGGTAGACGCACACGTAGATCTGGCTCATGGAGCCATGATCCACGTGCAGCCAAAGGACGGAGTAGGAGGGGTTCTCCAGACAGCGCAACCGGCGGCAGCAAACATCCGCCCTAACGAACACGCACACCCCGGCTTTATCGCGGAATTGTTCCTCAATGATATAGCCCGGGTATTATTAGTCCGGTAAGTATTAGATATTTTGAGACACAAATTAACAATAAAAAGGATCAATTTTAATAAAATAGAGGAAATTTATAACCTAACAAGATTGTGTATGACTCAGAATTACTTTCAGTTCAACAACAGTTTTTTTCTACAGAGGAATGGTTTGGCTATGGGGTCGCCACTCAGTCCTTTAATAGCTGAAATATTTATGGATGCATTCGAGACTAACCACATAGTTGGGAACGTTCATGTCTTGTACTATTTTAGATATGTGGATGATATTATTATTTGTTGGACAGGAACAAAACGTCAGCTCAGTGTCCTTGTCTCCAAGTTGAACTCAGTACACCCTAGAATTGATTTTTCACTAGAGTTGGAGTCAGATTCCACTCTCAATTTCTTGGACCTTTCAATTACTAGAAGGAACGGTGTTCATGAGTTCCGTATCTATAGGAAACCAACAGTTACAGACACAGTTATTCCTTACTCATCCAATCATCCATGGCAACATAAAATGGCAGCTTTCCACAGCTTACTGAGCAGGTTACTGGCGGTACCGTTGAGCCCACAGGCATTTGGTGAAGAATTGTCCATCATTTGCTACATAGCACAAAGTAATGGCTATGACGTAGGAATGGTTCACTCATTATTAAATAAAAAACGTAGAAAGGCTAGTTTTCATTTATTATATCCGATTCAAGATCCACCTAGGAAGTACACGGCCTGTTTGCCGTTCGTGGGTCCCGTCTCGTTGAGTATAGCTAAGATCATGAGGGAAAGTAGTATATTTGTTGCTTTTAGAACTCAGAATGCCTTGAGGGAGCTGTGTAATGGCAAGGATTCGGTGTCGGTCTCACGCAGATCAGGTGTTTATTTGTTGAGTTGTGATGAATGTGGTTTGAAGTATGTGGGACAGACTGGCAGGTCCTTCGATATTAGATATAAGGAACATAGAGCGGCGTCCCGCAATGGTTGTCCTGAAAGGTCCCTCTTCGCGAAGCATCTTCTTGACACTGGTCATTCCTTGAACAATAGTAACACTTTTAAAGTTTTACGGTTATGTGAGAAAGGGTTCAAGTTAAGTGTTTGGGAAAGTTAAGTGTTTGGGAAAGAAATAGTTAGAAGAGATGCGGACACCTTACTCAACGAACAAATAGATTTTCACACATCTCCCTTACTTAATCTGTTTGCGAACAGACAGACACATTAACTGTTGTTGGTTTGTGTGTGTTATTTGGGTTTTCTATGCAACTTATCAAGAGACAGTAATTAAATCAAACAGATAAGGTCAAGTATTGGTGAATACCTATTTTTGGAACTTAGTTAGCATGATCTGAGGTTTCTACCCACATTGGTTATTGTAAAGAATCCTACATCGCGATAATGAAATTTGCACGCGTTTACTTATAAGCAAACACGTTCCAACCACGAATTTTGCTGTTCTCTCTGAGACAGTCTTGATAATGCCTCGTTTAGAGGCGAAACAATTGTCGACATTTTGTTGTCCTTTTGTTTCTGCGAAAAATTAATGCTATTAATTAATGCTAAAAAGTTTTTTCTTAAAAAAATTTTTACTTACCATTGTTCCGTTAGGAACATCACAGAAGGCCGTGCCGACTCCAGGTGATGGTGGACGGTATCGAGGTTTGCATGGAGTCCGCGGATATTCGCGAACTCCACCTCAAACGAAGTCAACTTTGTGGGGTTTCTAGGGGCAGCTGTGTACAATCTATTCTCTTGTTGCACTGTCATTGTGAAATATGGGGAAGCGTGAAGACAGGGCGATATTTGGTGCGGCAGTAAGTGACAAAGTGCAGAGGCTAGCTTCGTCTAGAACCGTGTGGTTAGGTCGGAGCCGACCCGCCGGACGGAAGGGCTCCCAAACCCCCCTGATGCAAGGCCGCCGCTACCCCACACCGGTTACCACCCGGAGCGGCGACCCCACAACAGGATTATGCGCAACATGTGGGGCAGCCTACTGGGGTGGTTGGTCCCAGGCGGGCCCCATGGCTATGTTGCGGACGGCCGCGGCAACGCCGTTGCTAAGGGTCTCCCTGGCCGGCGAATCGACCCACACCACCCACACTAGACTCCGCTTCGCCCCCACTGGACCCCTGCCTGCCGCACCATACACCGCCCCGGGCCCGGCAGTGCAGCTGCTGAACCTCTAACGCAACCCAGCCTGGGCTGGGTTACTTGGGGGGCTTTAGCACAGCTGCACGGTGGTACCCCCCCGGACCAACACTGTTGTACCACCTGGTATCCACGTAGGGGCCAAAGCCACCACATGGGTACCGTAATATACGAACCTCGTCCGTTAATCAGCAGGTGCGCCACTAGCAGGTGAGGTCGCCCGATAGATGTAAGAAGGGCCCCTTTGCACCCATAAATTATGTCAAAATTATTTGAAAAAATTATGTTAAGACGGCTAAAACCCATCACAGAAGACAGAGATCTGATTCCCAACTACCAGTTTGGCTTTAGAGAAAAACACTCAACGATCGACCAAGTTCATAGAATAACCAATGTGATAGAAAAAGCTCTAGAAGAAAAGAAAGTCTGTACCGCAGTCTTTCTGGATGTTGCTCAAGCTTTTGATAAGGTATGGTACAAAGGCCTCATTTACAAATTAAGACAAATGCTTCCTAAGCATTTTGTAGATATTTTAGAATCATATTTAACAGAAAGGACATTTAGAGTAAGGCATGAAGATGCATATTCGGAACTGAAGTGTATTCAAGCCGGTGGACCACAAGGCACTGTCATTGGACCTATATTGTATCTCCTTTATACAAGTGACATCCCTGAATTAAAAAATAACACCATCGCCACTTTCGCCGATGACACGGCTGTTATGGCTGTAGAAGACACTCGTAAAGAAGCAGTCCACAGAGTACAGTTGGCTGTTAACACCGTTGTCGATTGGACAAAAAAGTGGTGAATCAAACTAAATGAGTCTAAATGGACCCACATAGATTTTACAAATCAGCGATCAGATACTGAAGCTGTATATATAAATGGTCAAATAGTACCACACGAAAATACAGCAAAATATCTCGGCATGACGTTAGATGCAAAGCTCCGCTGGAAGGCCCATGTGAAAAAGAAACGTCAAGAACTAGAACTTCGCTATAAAAAACTGTACTGGCTCCTTGGCAAAAAGTCTAAACTGTCAGTGCAGAACAAAGTACTTCTTTATAAACAAGTACTAATGCCAGTGTGGACATAGGGTATACGGCTGTGGGGTTGTACCAAACAGACCAATATGCAGATTATACAAAGGTTTCAGAACAAAGTACTCCGGGGTATCGTTGGTGCTCCTTGGTATGTGAGAAATGAGGACATCCACCGTGATCTAGGTGTGGACCTCGTCGTGAAGGTAATACAAAAGTACGCAGAAGGTCATCAAAATAGACTTATTCACCATGTGAATGTCGAGGCCATACAGCTCCTCGATACCACGGACATAGTGAGAAGACTGAGAAGGACTAAACCTTACGAGTTAGTGTCGTGTAATAGTGCAGTGAGTGCTATACTTTAAGACAACATGAACATAGTGTCATTATTCATTCATATAGAGACAATAAGAAAAGTGCCAATGGACACATTCTTACATTTTAATTAATTAGCAATTTAAGTTAGTTACAAATTACTTATTAGTCTTAAGGCTAGATTGTAATTATAGTTATGAAGTAACATATTATTACTATCTTACGACATAAACACGAGAAAAAAAAAATCCGTTGTCAATATTGTGTTTGTTGTTTAAGTGATCATAGATATTAATATTTTTACCATTCCTACCCATAAAGTATGTAATTTAGAATATTGTTTTACAGAAAAGGATAAACAATTCTATAAGAAGTTGCTGAATCTGAATCGCTACAGGTTCAAGAAACTTAGTGTGTGTGGATTATTCACTGTGGACGCCAGTTTACCTATCGGTCTTAGTGGCCTTCTGACCAACTACGTAATTGTGCTGTTGCAGTTTGCATTTCTTTAGAAAAAAATGTGATTACCTAAAGACGAATAAATTTTTTAAGTGAAATGAACTCATGAGTATTCATTTGAGACTTTATTAAGAGCACTTTTGCTGTCATGGGTTTTTTCACCATCGTGCGGATCTCATCCGCAGTGCGTGCGATGCTATGCAATCTCGGTTCATATTTTGCTGTTTTTTTTTGTCAATGTCAAATTGGGACTTGTATGAATTATCAATCCCGAAAAGCAAAATATGGAATCGAGGTTGCATAGGAATTGGTAGGGAGTCTGTTGTTTGAAAGTTCCCCCTGGAAACAAACAGATTGTGGTTCAAAGTCACCCCAAGGACTATTCTTTTTGGATTTATATTATTGACCGAGCGAGCGAAGCTTCTACATTTCGAGAGACGACAATTTGCTTTCATCTGTCTGTATACTGTGACTGTCAGTCTGTCTGTATGTGTGTTTTTTTAGGCTACAGTTATTATCCGATCTCCATGAAACTTGGTACAAGGGTTTGGCATCTAGGGTTTGGTAAGTAATGATTTTAATGTTCGCGAGGGCTTAAGTTCGACCTTATAGGAGACGTCCAGGAATATAATTTGAAATTTCGATTCGTTTTCAAATTTTAATAATACAAGATTTTCAAAGGAAAGCTACTTGTAACATTATAACGACATAGTTAGTGATGAATTCTAGCACGTAGAGAGGTAAAGCCGCTTGAACGAAGAACAAGCCACAAACTGACATCTTTCTGAACGACGAACGATTTAATTGTACTACGTACTCACATAGCTTGCTTTGACTGGCTGTAAAAAAGATATTGGTATGTTATAATCCTGTCCTTTTTACCCCACTACTAAAATAGGTTTTCAATACGTCTGTATTTATTTATTTATTTATGTACACACAGTATATACAATATTGTGAATGGAAACATTATATACATTTATACAGAGGCATTATGTATCTTTAAAGAGATCTCTTCCGATGGGCCTAAAAGAGGAGACGTGAGTTCAATCAGGTTCTAGTGTGTGTGCAGGTTAATACTGTTGTTCAGGTATTCTTGTTTGTTACCTCATACCTTTGGACTGGGTGAACCAATTTTGCCTTTTTTACGAGCTTTTAATTGTCTTGCAATGCCCCGGCGTTCATTATTATGTATTAGGTAATATGTATGTCTAAAGTTCTTTATTTTATATTGTTCGTTTGTTTTGATAAAACTGCATCGATTTGACTATTGTTGGTCTCGAAATATAAGTGGTAGTTCAGTGAATGAAAAAGTAAAATTTCAGGCGATATGAAGTTCGCTGGGACAGCTAGTGTAATACTTTATATTTACCTGGACAGTGTACATTGTTCAAACGTTCAATGCACGTTATTTCAGCTTCCTCAATCGCGATATAAAACTTTTCACAGTGAAGACACTGGAGGATTACTAACAGTATGTCTTTTAGGCAAAAAAGAATTACAAAAATGCTTGCTCGGGGACTTATGCTGTAATATACAGTATTTATGGTTATTAGATATAATGTACAGGATGTAACATTAAAGTGGGTCAGTATGGGGAAGGCTAAAATATTTAAGACATACGTAGATCTGTCCTTGGAACCATGTCATGTCATGTGACAAAGAGAACAGTTGGATTGATAAGACTGCAATAGTGGAATAAGTTAATTATATAAGTGATATAGAATTTTAAAGTTTATTCATTATTCTTTAGACGATGCAAGGTGGTGGACTAATAAACAGTATCATTAATCATTTACCATTCGAACTTCACATACCCGGTTATAACTTTTGTGGACCAGGAACAAAGCTTTCAAAACGATTACTACGTGGTGATAAAGGTGTAAAACAAGTTAGACGAAGCTTGTATGCATCACGATATCGCATACGCAAACTACATAGACTTGCCTAACCGTCAAAAAGCCGACTTACGTCTTATAGATATGACTAAACAAAGACTTAAAGCAAAAGATGCTCGAACAGGGGAAAAGATTAGTTCGTGGATAGTAAACAAAGTTATGAAAGCTAAATTGAAGTCTGGTGCTGGTGTTAAGACCTTTAATAACTTTGTGATTACCAAAAGACGAATAAATTTTTTAAGTGAAATGAACTCATGAGTATTCATTTGAGACTTTATTAAGAGCACTTTTCCTGTCATGGGTTTTTTCACCATCGTGCGGATCTCGTCCGCAGTGCGTGCGATGCTATGCAATCTCGGTTCATATTTTGCTGTTTTTTTTTGTCAATGTCAAATTGGGACTTGTATGAATTATCAATCCCGAAAAGCAAAATATGGAATCGAGGTTGCATAGACTTAAAGCAAAAGATGCTCGAACAGGGGAAAAGATTAGTTCGTGGATAGTAAACAAAGTTATGAAAGCTAAATTGAAGTCTGGTGCTGGTGTTAAGACCTTTAATAACTTTGTTAGGAAAATAAAAAGAAAAATCAAAAAACTCTCGCCTAAAGATAACAAGTCACTAATAAATATAGCTTATATGGTTGCTAGAAAATTAGTTCCATGCATTCCAAAAGTTCGCGTACCTCGAATGATACCTATACCAAAAACTAGAGGCATTCTACCTTTAATCCCATTTTTTGCTGGTTTGTCTGCTTTAGGAGCATTAGCTGGTGGTGCAGCTGGTATTGCTAAAACAGTGAATGATTATAAAGACGGTCAGAAAAAACGACAAGAAACTGAACGTCATAATAAAACTATGGAGGCTATAGCAATAGGTAAAGGTTTATACATTAAACCACATAAGCAAGGTCAGGGATTGTTTATAAATCCATCAAAAAACTAATTGATCAGCTACCTAATCGCGCTTTAACTAATATCGATATTCAGAAGTATGCCTATTGTATTCCTTACTTTCGGGGAGTTTACATGAAGGATCAGTTAACAAAAACACCTAAACGAATTGAATGTGGTATAGTTAACCTAGATAATTCAAAAAATGATGGAACGCATTGGGTAGCTTATGTTAAAATAAATAATTATTGTGAATATTTTGATAGCTTTGGCGATTTAAAACCGCCAAGAGAATTAATCCTATATTTTAAGAACTGTGATGTTTATTATAACTTTAGTAGATATCAACAATTTAACACAATAATTTGTGGACATTTGTGTTAAAGATATTTGCAATTTTTTTGGAATAAATACTATAAATTTTATATCACTCTTTCATTTCCATCATTTGCAAGATGTCACTCACCTTACCGATAACTGGAAACTCATCGGTATTATCTACCTATTATCCAAGCACGCTGCCATTAGTTGGGGAGTATGAATGTGCATTATTACATTTCTCTACATATAATTCTATTCCAAATTTTGATACAAACAATAAATTATATTATAGTTCTAAAAATGTTATCGAGATACCTGAAGGAACTTATGAATTACAAGATATTAGCGACTATTTAAAAACTGAGATAAAAGATGCATCCATAAAACTCAATTGTAATAACAACACCTTAAAAACTATGTTATTTTGTACATCAACTATAGATTTTACTAAAGAAGGTACATTTGGAAGTTTATTGGGATCTAAAAAATAGATCTTAGAAGCAAATAAATATCATGTATCAGAGTTTCCAGTTAACATTTTGCCTACGACTGTCATAAGGATTGAATGTGACATAGTTAGCGGTTCCTATATAAACGGTCAATCCAGTCACATCTTACACGAATTTGCACTTAATGTTCCACCTGGATAAAGGATTATAGAAATTCCAAAAAACGCAATCTACTTTCCAATAAACCAAACCAATATAAGCTGCATACAGATAAGGCTGTTAGATATAAATAATAACTTAATAAATTTGAAGAAGTGCAGTTGTATCTACATATCAGAAGAAAACATGATAGATTATAATAAATATGTAGTTCATTCAACTAAACATAACAGTCCTACTCAAACTATCAAACCAATAAGAGCTCGATCCAAAAAGGTCATAAAATTGAATAACAATAATAAAGCTTTTCTTAAAGCGATTGGTTTGTTAAAATGAATATACTAGATGTTTTATCCGCTCCTGCATACAACAACTCTGTGGAAGGAATTGAATTTCACTCTTACAAGCCTTCCGTAACAAGTTTCAATAGAAGTGATGAAATCAGGATACCTATTAATCAACAAGACTTGTATATATTACCATCAGCAAGCACTTTGTTTTTGGAAGGAACTATTGTTGTAAACAAGGCTGAAAATTCTAAAGAGAGAGTCAGTAGCGTTCATTTCACAAACAATAGTTTACTTTACTTGTTTCAAGATATAAGGTATGAGATAAATGGAGTGGAAATAGATAAAATAAAAAACGCTGGTATAACTACCACAATGAAATCATTAATATCAATGAACGAAAACGAGGCTAAAGTATCTAATGCTTGGGGTTGGAATATCGATGGTATAAATAATACAAATGGGGGTAGCTTTTTTGCTTCCATACCCCTCTGTAACATTCTTGGTTTTGTAGAAGATTTCAAGAAAGTAGTGATAAACAGCAAACATGTTTAATATTTTTACGAAGTAATACTAACCTGAACGCCCTAAAACTTAGCGCTGGTGAAACGGTAGAAGATATTATTATAAATAAAATAATATGGCGAGTACCACATGTCAAAGTATCCGATAGAGAAAAAATAAATATGTTAAAACTGTTAGAAAAAGACCGACCACTCCAGATGATATTCAGGAATTGGGATTTATATGAATATCCGGCTTTACCAAAAACTACTAAACATACTTGGTCCATAAAAACATCATCGCAAATAGAGAAACCAAGATTTGTTATTATTGGTCTGCAAACAAATAGAAAAAATAATCCTAAGTTGGATATGTCTCAGTTTGATCACTGTGACGTTCGTGATGTTAGAGTATACCTAAATTCAACCTACTTCCCTTATGAAAATTTAAATTCAAGTTTCTCGAATAACAGAATTGCTTTAATATATGAACAATACACCAGATTCCAACACTCATATTACGGAGGTCGTCGTGGTGAACCGTTATTAAGTGAGAAACAATTTAAAAATATTGCTCCGTTATTTGTCGTAGATTGTTCTAGACAACCAGATAATCTTAAGTCGGGTCCTGTTGTGGATGTCAGAGTGGAAATTGAAAGTGACATTGATATACCAGATCAAACTTCGGCATATTGTCTTATATTGAACGACTGTATAATTGAGTATAAACCATTAAGCAGCACTGTGAGAAAATTATCATGAACCCGAATACGATTATAGTGGATGTCCGGGGGGTTTAAAGACACTTGTAATAACTTTATAGTCAAGGAATTAGCTCTGGCCACTCGTGTTTATACCCAAACGTTCTTAATAAAGCCTCCATACTTATTTAAATACTTAACTACGAATGAAAAAAAACAAGTTACGTGGTTGGAGAGAAACAGAGGGATTTACTGGAATGAAGGTTATTTCGACTATAGAGAATTTCGACGTTTAATTGTTCCTTATCTAGAAAATAAAGGCTGTTCTCTCTGAGACAGTCTTGATAATGCCTCGTTTAGAGGCGAAACAATTGTCGACGATTTGTTGTCCTTTTGATTCTGCGAAAAATTAATGCTATTAATTAATGCTAAAAAGTTTTTTCTTAAAAAATTTTTACTTACCATTGTTTTACATATTTTTAATTTTTTAACATATATTTTCATAGTAAATATTTGTTTTATAATATCTAAATATGTCATCACTTTATCTACTAGTAACATTAATGAATTATTACCTAATTAAAAAATATGATATGAGTAGCCACACAATTATTACCTATGGTTTTATTTTTTAACACACAACTTAATATTTATAATATTTTAACACATATTTTCACAGTAAATAAAATTTTAATAAAATCTAAATATGTCATCACTTTATCTACTAGTTACAATAATGAATTATTACCTAATTAAAAAATATGATATGAGTAGCCACACAATTTTTTGGAAATATTGTGAATTAATTTTTCAGCTTGATCCGATATCTCATCTACCGTATCTTGTACAATATACTGTGCAGTGATTATCTCCTTAACTTCATCTTCGTCGTCTCTTGACTCACTGAGTTCCTTGATCGTAATTTTTATTAAACGTCGTCCTTTTCTTCTTTCACTGTTAATAATATAGGAATTCAATGCACTGCGTTTGTTTGTAATTGGTCTTCTTCGATTAGTTTTCTTTTTGTTTCTTTTTACTTCTTCATTGGGTGTTATTATCCAAGGTCTATTCATTGCGATGTCCAAGTCGAACTGATCTTGCAGGTCTGGAAGATATTCAGGAGAGCTCTCTTCTGTTCCGTTTGAAAATTTGTTTAAGTTGGTTTTCTGAAAATTATTTAAAACATTAGTAATAAATCACACTAAGTATTTTGTAAATAGATTGAAATTTTTAATAGATTGAAAGTTATAAAATACCTACCATGTTGTTAGATATGCTCGTCTTGACTGTTTAATAAAGAATGAACTAAGTAATAATATTTTTTTCTAACGCAGTTGATATATCAAATTATGCTAACATAAAGTATTTATTGGTATGATGATCAAGTTAGAACTTGAAATTCAACCATTCAATAATTCGTATGTGCATAATGTTTTTGTTATGTCCCTACTTAATAGTTGTGAAATTCTTATGAATTTCAAACGTGTTGTAACGTGAATGATGACGTATTTCGTTATTAATATCAGGTAAGGAATATAATAAAAACACAATAATTATGTAATTGCTTATTTTAATTTATTCGACATACTAATACAGAATCGGGTAACCAGTTAAATACCTATAGGCACCTTATCAGTTAGTATCATACGAAATGAACTACAATATGTATTCCTAATATTTCATATTTTGTATTGTCTAAACTCTCCAGCTATTCTATAGAATACCTACATTATTCCTTACTGATGATGTTATATTCTACAACTTCTTTGGGAGCTACTCTAATTGAGTCACCAGAGCCTATTCAAATTTGATAAAATATTCTACATTATGTATAACTACGTGCTACTTTAATTTTACACTTTCTGGAATGACCAAAATATATAGGTATCTACTTACAAATTGATTACGTGGTTCACCGCGCTGTCCATGAGGGTTCCTTGTCAATTTCTTCCGTGATTTTGATTTAAATAGTCGTAAGTAACATAAATTAATTAATACACCTATATAAATAATAAGTTAAGTTTTAATTTTGTTGGGAGGTGATAATTGCTGAATTTATACTTTTTATGTATAAAAACCCATCAATTTTTCAAATAAATTACATTCGCTCCAGTATCTTCCAGTGATCTTCTCCAACAAGAAAATGTGAGTAAGTGCTATTAAATTAATTATTATTTGGTTAATTATTATCCAGCTGAGTTGCTTGGTTAATTCCTGCCGGCTGATAATTATTAATTATTATTTAGTTAATTATTATCCAGCTGAGTTGCTTGGTTAATTCCTGACGGCTGATAATTATTAACGCATATTATTATAAAATGTGATTACTGATTATGTTATCCCACTGAGTAGTGAGTTGCTTGGTTAATTCCCGCCGGCTGCATTATCTATAATCAGCCGTGATGTTACCCGGAGCTTACTACCAAATTTCAGCCCTTTCAATTAGGTTTTGGTTCAAAAAGAGGTTGTGAGGCCGCAATCCATGCACTTGCAACATACCTTGACAGTAGCGAAGCAATATATCTATTCGGAAAATCTTGGGAATATATTTGTTTATAATTTGATTGTATTTTAACAGGTCTGATTCGGAGTTTGAAACTTCTTCTGTAGTAGAGTCTGAGTGTGTAGCACCAAAGAAACGCAAACAGGTGGTAGAGAAAAAGCAAAAACAACCGAAGCCCAGCTGCACCCAAAGTGTACAACGAAAAAACACTTCACCCGAGTTTAACACCACAAAGATGTAGGTTTCATTATGTTCAACTAAGTTTAACATCGTCACATTTTAATTAAAATCAAATAAGGTGTAGTTTACACCTTTAACTTAATTGTACACAAATGAGTGACACTCATACACTTAATTTATATACATAGATAGATCTTTTGACAATACTTGTACGTTTCAATACCTACACGTTTAAATACTATAACTTTTTTGTGTTTTGATCCCAAGTTCCTCGTCACTTTGAATAAGTACTTTTATAATTAACACTTTTTTCTATTTACAGAACGAAGAAAACAAATATTTTGAATATTTTGCGGGCTGAAGAAGGCAGTTGCAGTGAACCACGGCGCGACTTAGCTTCCAGTTTCTCAAGTCGTGTTTCAACTGGGACGTCTCGTCGCTCCAAGAAAACGGAAGGAGGGTATGTGGTTGATTTTAAACTCTGTAAAACCAACGATTACATATCACACGCCTCTGATGTGCGCTACAGGACAGCGTTGGTGACTGTAAAATTACAGTGCGATGAGTCCTGACTATCTTGGGAGTCACTTCAAGACTTTCTAGGACATGCATATAAATAATTTCAAGACACTGAACCCGTGCATTATGCGGATAACATTTTTATAAAGTAGATTTAATTTTTTATAGATATACCTTATGTATATTATTATAATATACACACATCAAAAATAGTTTGAGATCACTTACAAAGCTGATATATTTTCAAAATTTAACCCAATCAAGAGAAAATGTTTACCTACGTTTAATCTGACTTTATTGTTTCACGTTCTAATTCTAATTTTTAATATTTTTGGAATCTTATCAGAAAAAATCTTCTATACCACAAATATAAGTATCTAATTTTCAAAGTGATCGCAAACTTTTTTAAGTGTGTAGATCTATAATACATAAATTTCTTTAATTTTTTATGTTTAAAACTTAGTGTTGTAGGAGCAAATATTTTATTTAATAATAATGCCTTTTTGTACTTCGTGTAACACATCAGTACCCAGTAAATCATGGGTAGGACATTTGCGAAGTAGTTCACATAGGAAAAGTAGTCAAACAATAAAACATAGTGATGGTGTAGAAATCATAAACTCAGCGTTTCGCAGTCGTATATTAACCTATAAAATATTAGCTCGTGATGAACATCAAGGAGCGTCAATTGAATCTTTTTTTTCAAGTATTTTTGACCAATTAAAATCTCTTTTAAATGAATTCCTTGCTAAGCATACTTGTGTTAAGGTAAACTTTGAGTTTTTTGGTACATTTTTAAAATTCAAAGATAATTCACAAGAAGTGAAATCTTTTGGAACCAAAAATAAAATATTATATTCTAACTTCGATTTCGAAAAATTGTATATTGAAACAGTTAATTATTTAAAAACATCTATTGAAGAGTTTGAAGGTCGTGATAGTGGATGGACATTTATAAACAATTTGTATGTTGAGATGAATCTCAATAAATACCATCCACTTGGTGGTTCTAGTTATATCAGTTTACCCAAATTTATTCAGGCTAAAAAAGCATGTTTGAATATTTTGAATAATGATCACTATTGTTTTTTATGGTGTGTAACAGCGGCTTTATATCCAGCTAAGAAACACCCTGAAAGAACGTCTTCTTATCCTAATTTTCGAGAAATATTTAACTTAAGAGGAATGTCTTTTCCTGTAACCTTTAATGATATTAGAACATTTGTAAAAAACAATCCACATATAAAGTTTATAATTTATGGCTTAAAAAATCATAAAAACTTTGTAGGTCCTTTGTATAAATCTGAATTCAACCTTAAATACAACGAAAAAATGATACACCTTCTGTTTTTAGAAAATAATAATTCTTCTCATTATTGCTTGATCAAAGACTGTTCTAGACTTTTTAGAAGTCAAGTCACATCTCATCACAGCAGATTACATCTTTGCGATTTATGTTTGATATTTTTCAATACCGCTGACGAACTTAACAACCATTTATGTGGAGGTGTAGTAACTGTCCTTCCAAACAGAGGTTCAGTAATTAAGTTTAAAAACTATGAACGGAAACAAACTATGCCTTTTTGTATTTATGCAGATTTTTAATCGATGCTACAAACAAGTACTGAGCCTAACAATTGTTCTAGTAAAAATATGAATATGTTTCACCAACACGTACCGGTTGCTTTTGGTTATTATATTGTATGCTCTGATGAACCTAGCTATAATCGTTACGTGTCATATCGAGGTCCAGACTGTGATAAGCGGTTTGTTGACTATATAATTAAAGACGTGCAAAAAATTTATGATATAATTAAGTCACCAGCTGCAATGATATTTTTCACGGAGGACAGGTATGATTTTGAAAATGCAACACGTTGTCATTTCTGTCAAAACTTTCTTTTTTGGGACAAAGTCCGTGATCATTGTCATCTTACCGGTCGCTATCGTGGAGCTGCGCATTCGTTTTGTAATTTGCAATATAAATGCCCTGCATTTGTCCCCATTTTTTTTCATAACTTAGCTGGTTATGATTGTCATTTATTTATTAAAGCATTGGGTGACGTCCCTGGTGAAATAAAAATAATACCTAAAAATAAAGAAAACTATATCTCATTTACGAAATTTGTATCAGTTTCAAATAATAAGTTTTTTCAAATGCGTTTTCTTGATTCGTTTAAATTTTTGGGGACAAGCTTAAACAAATTATGTAAAACTTTAAAACCAGAAATGTTTAAAAATTTACAAAATCACTTCCCTGTCCGAGATGAATTCCAATTACTTACTCGCAAAGGCATTTATCCATATGAATACATGGATTCGTGGAAACGGTATAATGAAAAATGTTTGCCTCCAAAGAAATACTTTTATAGTTCCCTCAACGATGAAAATGTTTCTGAAGATGATTACCGGCATGCACATTTAGTTTGGTCAACATTTAGAATTACTAGTTTAGGTGGTTATACGGATCTATACCTACAAACTGATGTGCTTTTATTAGCAGATATTTTTGAAAATTTTAGACAGACTTGTAAACAACATTATCACTTAGATCCAGCTTTTTATTTAACTGCACCCAGTTTATCTTTTGACGCTATGTTATTAAAAACATGTGTTCAATTGGAACTAATTAATGACTTGTCTATGATACGCATGTTACAAAGTGGTATTAGAGGAGGAGTGTGCTTCTGCTCTCACAGGCATGCGAAAGCAAATAACATATACTTACCGGATTACAAATCTTCGGAACCTGATTCCTATGTCTCTTATATAGATTGTAATAATTTGTATGGGTATAGTATGTGTCAATACTTACCATTATCCAACTTCAAATTTCTCACTCAACAAGAAATTAACAATTTAGATATAACGAAAATTGCAATTGATGCAGATTGTGGTTATATTTTGGAAGTGGATATAGTATACCCTAAGCATTTGCATAACTTACACAACGATTTACCATTTTGTTCTGAAAAATTTATACCCCCGGGGGAAAGAGTTCTAAGCTAATCCCTAATTTATATGATAAATTTAAATATGTAATTCATTATGTGCATTTACAAACTTCTATGAAACATGGGTTAATATTGAAGAAGATTCATAGAATAATCAGTTTTCGACAAAGCCCATATTTAAAACAATATATTGATTTAAATACCAAACTGAGACAAAAAAGTTCTTCAACTTTCGAACAAGATTTTTTTAAGCTGATATCGGTAGGGAACGGAGGGCTCTGTCTGTCAGAGCGAATATGATAGCTCACAGATTTGCACGTTGCTAACCTCAAGTTAAAATTACTTTTCAGAGCTTACTGTACTTCTTTTTACACGTGCAGTCTGTGGGCTGACTACACTCAGAAGGCGTATGGGGCCCTCCGGGTCCAATATAATAACGCATTCAGGAGGTTGATGGGACTGCCCTGGCGCTGCAGCGCGTCAGGCATGTTCGCGAAGGCTCGAGTAGATTGTTTTTATACTACGATGCGTAAGCGCGCTGCCTCGTTCGTGCGCAGGGTCAGGGCGAGTTCCAACTCCCTCCTGAAGGTGATTGCTGACCGAGTTGACTGTTGCTATGTCAACCATTGCTGTGACCTTCATGTACAAACTAACACCAAGATTTAACTATTATTATTATCTCTTTATTAACATTTAACACATATTTATTACATTTTTAAATAGATTTATAAAAAATACATTTAAAAATATAAAAAACAGTAACCCACCGGCATTGGGTACAGGGACCAAGCTACCGGTGGTTAGGGCTCCAGAGACAGGAACTTCCGCACAATACGAGCCGTATTCAACAGAACCGCCTTCTGCATCAAGCCTTTGACCCAGCTGCCTAACGCGAGCCTCTGTAGGTGGAGGTCGAGGCTCTTGGCTATTAGACCATGCGCAGATACGACTATCGGAACAATAATCGCCGAATCAACATCCCACATGTCGACAATCTCGTGAGCTAGGTCTAAATATTTAATTTGCTTATCTTTTTCTGCTTTCACGAGATTCTCGTCATGTGGCACAGTGATATCGACAATTACTGCAAGGCGCTTTAATCGATCCATTATCACTATATCAGGTCTGTTAGCTATAACAGTCCTATCAGTGATAATAGATCGATCCCAATACAATGTGACATGACCGTTCTCAAGAACTGGGTCGGGCACATACTTGTAATAAGGTACCTCCACGTCGACAAGGTTATACTTTAGAGCAAGTTGCTGGTGGATAATCCTGGCTACTTGGTTGTGTCTGTGCAAATACTCACCGTTCGCAAGACGGGAACAACCAGAGATAATATGTCTTAAAGATTCTCCGGGACGATGACATGCCCGACAAATGTCTAGCGTCCCATCTTTGACAATAAATCTCCGATAGTTATTCGTCATCACGACTTCGTCAGTGATTGCACAGATAAAACCCTCAGTTTCTCCGAAGAGATCACCAAATCGTAACCAGGATACCGATGCTATTGAATCAACATCGGGTCCATTTAGAGCCCGATAAAATCGACCATGCAGTTCCTTGCTCTTCCATATTTCCTTCCGATCAGATACACTTAATATTACAGGTTTGCGCCAGTTCTCTTTCGCAAGGGACAGCGGGGTCAGTCCGTTGTCTATTGCCACAACATCTCGATGCACATCCACGTCCACCTGTAGGAAATACTCTCTAAGGTTGCATATCTCACGGTTATGGAGAGTCTTGGCATTTAAAAATCCTCGACCCCCACATTTCCGTGGTATATACAACCTCATTACTGACGAACGTGGGTGGTGAATTCGATATGAAGTCAATAGACAACGCACCTTCCTATCCAGAGCTTCTAACTCCGTCTGAGTCCATCTAAGTATGCCAAAAGAGTATACTAAGACTGGCATGGCCCAGCCGTTGACAGCACGCACCTTGTTACCGCCTGATAAAAGACTTTTCAGTATTTTTTTTAGGCGGCCAAGAACCTGACGACACCCTGGATAAACAAGAACCGTACTCCATTGTCTCATACATGACCCCAAAAAGGTGCAGAGAGTTGCATCAACTTTATACAGCTCTAGCACCCTCCGAAGCCATGTATGAGGCACAGAATCGTACGCTTTCTTATAGTCAATCCAGCATGTCGCAAGGTTCTTTCGGTTGCGGCGTACCTGCTGGCAAACAGCCATGTCAATAATAAGGAGCTCTTTCGTACCACGTGCCCCACTTTTACATCCATTCTGAGAGATTGACAAGATGTTATTGTTTTGTACATGTGAATATATTTTTACTCTCAGGATGGATGTAAAAAGTTTGTATATGGTAGGTAGACAAGTTATAGGTCTATAATTTTTGGGGTCTGTGGTACTACCAGACTTGTATAGGAGGTGGGTTACTCCGGTAGTCATAAAAGCTGGAAGCGACGCTGACTCAAGGGATGACTGGAAGCAAGATGCCAAGCAAGCGTGTGAGCTACGGAACCATTTTAACCAAAAGTTGTGCAGTCCGTCCGGTCCAGCAGATTTCCAATTTGGCAACGAACGAACTGCACAACCAATATCTTCTTCAGAAATGGTTATAGGTTCCATAGCTGGAATTGGTTCATACGCCCGCTCAACATCCCTAATCCACGCATCCTGTGTATGACAGACGGGTGTCGACCAGATGCTTTTCCAGAAGTTAACTCTAGAAACAGCATCAGGTAGACTCCCATCAGTCACATCCGAGTTAGGTCGCTCCCACCCTCTATATACCCACCTCTCATTTTTTTGGAACAAGCGATTCTGAGTGTATCTGTCCACTCTTTTTTTGTACCGCCTTATGCGGTTCGCCCACGCATAAACTTTCTGCTTCAGGTAATCGATGCGCTCTGTGACCCGAACAGAGTATTCACAGGGCCTAATATTAGTTCCCACGAATGCACGGGTCACAAAGCGCATGACTCTCGGGCGTGTATTGCCCGTCCTGAAGCAGTGTAGCTTGCCAATGAGCACCCTAGCCTCGTTGATGCGCCGTTCAATTCTGCACTGCCAAGCTGGTACAGCAGGCTTTGGTCGAATAGCTGTTTCTTGTTTAAAAAATTTAACACCAGCTATTCGACATACTGCAACAGCTGCACAGTACAGAATGGAATGGGCATCAGTAATGTTTCTGCAGTTGTTAAAAAACGATGTTAACATCGAGTCTAGGGCACACACTAGCGCCACATTTTTTTATTGTGTGGGCAAACGCGGAAGCCGCGGTCTACACTCAATAGGGACAGATTGAAACTCACCAATCGCTCGCTCCAAAGCGCTCCTTAATTCCTCATTGTATTGAGTACTTACAGGTATAGCAGCATCACTCACTTCTTCACCAACATGTGAGATGATGTTTTCTTGCGTTATTTCATTACGGTCACTTTGTAATGGCACAGGTAATGGTTGCAATGAAGAAGGTGTGATACCACTACACACTTCTAAGCGTAGCCTCTCAAGTGTAGCGTCATCCAACAGGTGACAGCGTTGTATGGCGCGCACCTGATCCGATAGGCGTTGTGCCGATACGTTGACATCTGGTTCAAGTACCTGAAACAGAGGTAGCATGCGAACACGGTACGCAGTGAGGTTAGTTCCCCCCTCTGTAGCCACAAAATATGCCCGCATCACGTTTTCATTCATACCGAAGTTCCATCGAATGCGGTGCACATTACCACCGGTAGCGGGGTCCGTAATCGAAGCCGGAGGGCCTCGGGGTCCCAAGCCAGTCGGTGGCCGGCCTCTCCCCTGCCGACGTACAGGTAGAGGCGACGTCGGCGGAGAGAAAAACTCGTCGCTGCTTGAGCTCGACGCCTCACCAGTAGTCACAGTTGTCGACGACTGTAAGGCGGAGCTGTGCGACAAGTCCGGGGTTGGTAATTGTGCTTTTTTGGCGCCAGCTCTGGTCAACATTATATTTTTTCTTGATTTTCATCTTATTTTCATATTATCATTTTCAGTTTATTACACTGACATAATGTGTCAAAGTGTACTATAATTTATAAAATATATGTTTGTGTTTTTTCCGGATTTCTTCATGCTGATTTTTTTTGTAATAGATATATATTTGTACTTTTATTATGTTTTGAATGATAGTTTTGTATTATTGTAGATTAAAGGTAAAATATTTTAATGAATGCTCCTCAAGAAAAAAAATGTGACTGTTTTGTAGCAGTGTTGCCAGGTTATTATTATTATTTCGTTTATTCAATAACATTCTTATTTTATACATTTTTAAATAGATTTATAAAAAACACAAATACATTTAAAAATATAAAAAATAGTGTCCCACCAGTAGCGGAGTAAGACCCAAACTACCGGCGGTGGAGGCTACAGACTGAGAAACCTCCTAACAATACGGCACGTGTCGAGGATAACAGCCTTCTGAATCTGACTCTTGATCCAACAATCTAACGAGAGTCTCTTGAGGTGTTGATCGAAACTCTTAGCTATTAGTCCGTTTGCCGAAACGACCACCGGGACAATGATCGTCGAGTCTACGTCCCACATGGCAGTTATCTCGAAGGACAGATCAAGGTACTTACGAAGTTTGTCCTTCTCTGCCTTAACAAGATTCTCGTCATGCGGGACGGCGACATCGACGAGCACTGCCCGACGCTGGGTCCGATCAACCAACACGATATCGGGCCTATTGGCAACAATAGTCCTGTCCGTGATGATTGATCGGTCCCAGTAGAGCAATGCACGACCATTCTCAAGAACTGGCACTGGTGTGTACTTATAGTACGGTACTTCAGACTCAATAAGGTCATATTGAAGAGCAAGTTGCTGGTGGATGATCCTGGTTACTTGATTGTGCCTATGCAAGTACTCGGTGTTAGCAAGATACGAACAACCGGAAATAATATGGCGAAGTGATTCACCAGGACGGTGGCATGCTCGACAAATGTCGACCGTACCGTCCTTCATGATGTATTTCCGATAGTTGTTCGTCTTGATAACCTCATCTGCAATTGCACAGGCAAAACCTTCAGTTTCCCCAAAGAGGTCCCCAAAACGCAGCCAGTTCACCGATGCGAGCAGGTCTACATCGAGTCCTGTTAAGACTCGGTAGAACCGCCCGTGTAGCTCTTTGCTCTTCCATACGTCCTTACGGTCTTCAGTACTTAACACCTTTGGTTTACGCCAGTTCTCGTTAGCCAAGGAAAGAGGTGTAAGGCCCTTGTCAACTATCACAACATCGCAATGAATGTCACATCCATTCTGTAGGAAGTAATCCCTGAGACTGCACACTTCACGGTTGTGGAGGTTCTTGGCATTCAAAAAGCCTCGACCCCCCCACTTCCGTGGAATGTACAGTCTCATGACAGACGATCGTGGGTGTAACATTCGATGCAATGTCAGTTGTTGACGGACTCGCCTATCCAGGGCGTCTAGTTCCGTTTGAGTCCACCTAAGTATGCCAAAGGAGTACAACAATAAAGGTATCACCCAACCGTTGAAAGCCCGCATTTTGTTACCACCGGACAAAGAACTGTTAAGAACTTTTGTCAGGCGGCCAAAAAAACGTTCTTTCACCGATTTCTTAATATCCTCTACCGCTATACCCAATGACTCTGTCATACCTAGGTATTTGTATGTTTCGGTCTCGGTGAGAGATCTGAGAGTTATTATCTCAGAAAGTTGTAGATTCGGTGAATTTACAACCTTCCCCCGCTGTACATGCATAACCGCACACTTATCAACACCGAACTCCATCTTAATGGCATTACTAAAAACTTCCGTAGTTTTTAATAATGTCACTAAATCTTGGTGCTTCGGTGTGAATAGTTTGAGGTCATCCATATACATCAGGTGAGAAATAACCTCACCCCCTCTACGAAACCGATAGCCTAGCCCTGAATCCTTCAGCAATGTGCTAAGTGGATTCAGTGCTAAACAAAACCACAATGGACTCAAACTGTCGCCCTGGAATATACCACGCTCAATCCTTATCAAGTCATGCGAATCAGAGGCGTACCCACCACTACCTGGTTGACGAAGGACTGTGGTCCACTGCCCCATACACGAGACTAAGAAGGATTTAAGAGTCGGATTAATTTTATACAACTCTAAAATCCTCCTCAGCCATGAATGAGGCACCGAATCATAGGCCTTCTTGTAGTCAATCCAGGCAGTAGAGAGGGCGCCCCTACTCCGCTTGACCTGTTGGCTAATGGCCATGTCAATAAGGAGTAGCTCCTTAGTACCACGTGACCCAGCCCTACATCCATTCTGAGCGTTATCTAAAATATTGTTAGACATTATGTGTGAATTTAATTTACTTCTCAGAATGGATGTAAGGAGCTTGTAGATGGTAGGTAAGCAAGTGATAGGTCTATAGTTTTTCGGTTCCGTGGTACTACCTGATTTATAGAGCAGGAAGGTGATGCCAGTGGTCATAAAAGCGGGTAAGGAACCAGACTCGAGGGCTTCTTGATACTGTGTTGCCAAGCGTTCATGCGAGCTCTGAACCCACTTTATCCAAAAGTTGTGCAATCCATCCGGCCCAGGACTTTTCCAGTTCGGGGCCTTACGAATTGCACAACTAACATCTTCGGAGTCTATGGTAATAGACTCCATGGGTTCGATGATACTGCATTCACGCTCGACGACACGGATCCAGTCGCCCTCCGAATGTTCGAAGGGCACCGACCATATGTCACGCCAAAATTGATTCATGGTGTGAGCATCTGGCAGTTGTCCGTCGCTCAAACGTTGTCCAGTTCCCTCCCACTCTCGGTACACCTTCCTTTGGTCACTTTGGAAGATGCGATTCTGCCAGTATCTATTTACACGCTCTCTATAACGACGGATACGGCTTGCCCATGCACACACTTTCTGTTTCAGAAAGTCAATACGTTCCGTGACATTGGTTAAGTATTGCTGGGGACGAATACCGGTCCCAGCGAATGCCTGACTCACGAAACGCATGACCCGGGGACGACTATTTCCCCGGCTAAAACAGATAAGCTTCGCAATGAGATAAATAAATAAATAAATAAATAAGCTCTTGAATAATAGTGTATTTGGAAAAACTTTAGAAAATACTGAAAACATGGTTAATGTCCATTTAGTTTCTCAGTGGCGAGATATCAAAAACATAACTAAAAGAAGAAAATGCGCTCATAACCTTATTGCTCGTCCAAATTTCCATAGTGCATAGTGTGTTTTCACTAAAAATCTAGTAGCGGTGCAGTTAAATCCTGAACAAATAACTTTGAACAAACCAATATATATTGGCTTTGCTGTTCTAGAATGATCAAAAAGTCATATGTATGATTTTCACTATTCAGTAATGCAACCTTTTTACAAGGATAGGATACGGATGTACACGGATACAGATAGTTTTGTGTATCATATACAAACCCATGATTTCTATGAAGACATAAAAAATAACTTTTTATCTTACTTTGACACCAGCAATTTTTGTAAAAATAATGTGTATACTTTACCCATACAGAACAAAAAAAAATACCAGGCTTGTTTAAAGATCGGTGGAACTTCGGACCACATTTCCGAAGTTTGGTCCCCAAAGTGACGGGGCAGCAGCCGCGCTTTCGCGACTGATGCCTAACTTAAAGGGACCCAACGCTTCCTGCAGGAGACTGTACCTGGGGATCGTGCGGAGTATGGCCGTATACGGGGCTCCCGTATGGGCGGCGAGACTGACGGCCAACAACGCTGCTATATTGCACAGATCGTTGAGGACCTTGGCCGTCAGGACAATAAGAGGGTACCGCACGATCTCTCTAGAGGCTGCATGTCTCCTAGCCGCGACCCCTCCATGGGACCTGGAAGCGAGAGCCCTTGCGTCATAGTTTCAATGGCACAAGGAGGCGCTGGAGCGGGACCACAGGCCTGCGTCTCGAGAAATCGAGGCCCAGCGGTCCCATCTCCGCCAGGATCTCATGGAGACATGGAAGGTGCGACTTGAGCAACCTAAGTGGGGAACCACCACCATCGCGGCGGTGAGACCGATCATGGAGGACTGGCTGCAGAGGCAGCACGGTGGCCTCACGTACCGTGCGAGACAGATCATCACCGGGCACGGAAACTTTGGTGGGTATCTGTTTCGCATGCATCGTGAGGTCACACCCGCGTGTCAACACTGCGAGGCTTCCGGCGAAGACACGGCATTCCACACGTTGGTGGAATGCTCAGCGTGGGCAAGTCAGCGCCGGGACCTCGTTGTGGGCCTGGGCGTGGATACTCTCTCACTGGAGACCATGCTACGAGCCATGGTCTCTAGCGAGAGCCAGTGGAACGCGGCCGTTTCCTTCTGCGAGCAGGTTATGCTCGTGAAGGAGACGGCCCGAAGGGCGAGGGAGCGTATCCTCCCCGCTGAGTTCCGAAGTCTGCGGCGAGGGCGCCGCAGACGTGACTACGCCCAGGACCATCGACCTCCATGATCGGGGCCTGAGGACGATGGATTAGCAACCCACCGTCCTTACAGAAGCAGGCTAGAAGGGCTGCGTGATGTGGGGCTTCACCCCATGCACGCCTTCACTCACCGACGCGGGATAAAACCCGACCCTAGAGATGCGGGGTAACACCCGACCACCACGCAGTGGCCACTCAAGTGACCAAGGTCCACCGGGTGCCACTGGGAATTCTTTCAGTATCTACCGGAGGCACTCGGCAATGGACGTAGGTGCCGCCGCAGCCACAAGCCGCGGATTAAAAAAAAAAAAAAAAAAAAAAGGCTTGTTTAAAGATGAAATGGCTGGTAAAATAATAAGCGAATTTGTTGGATTGAGATCGAAGTTATATTGTATCAACACCATTCACAGCACAATTAAAAAAGCCAAGGGTATTAAAAAGAATGTTGTACGTGACCTTAACGTTACTGATTATGAAAAAACACTTTATGATGGTGAAATTGTTCATAAAACAAATGTTTTATTTAAGTCAATAAAACATGTGCTAAAACAATGGTAAGTAAAATTTTTTTTAAGAAAAAACTTTTTAGCATTAATTAATAGCATTAATTTTTCGCAGAATCAAAAGGACAACAAAACGTCGACAATTGTTTCGCCTCTAAACGAGGCATTATCAAGACTGTCTCAGAGAGAACAGCAAAAAAAAAAAAAGATTTTTTTTTTTTTTTTTTTTTTTTGCTGTTCTCTCTGAGACAGTCTTGATAATGCCTCGTTTAGAGGCGAAACAATTGTCGACGTTTTGTTGTCCTTTTGATTCTGCGAAAAATTAATGCTATTAATTAATGCTAAAAAGTTTTTTCTTAAAAAAATTTTTACTTACCATTGTTTTGTCATGGATTTTCGCCAAGTAACGCCTGTTTCTATCCAATATTTGAAAACATGTGCTATTTACATGTGCTGTAACAAAAATTGCGTTGTCTGGTGATGATGATAAAAGAGTAATTGCAAAAGATAAGATTTCAACTCGAGCATGGGGTCATACCAACATTTTTAATTTTTTAATTAGTAAATAAAAATGTTTATTTACTGTTTCTTTTAAGTACATGTTACAATGTTTGGAGAGATCTCCTTTTGTACAAATATATGCTTGTATCAGGAAAATCCGCTCTTCTTGCAGACCTTTTATAAGCTACGTACCTTTTATAAGTTAGCATAAAATAAGCAAATAATATTCACATGTTATGTGCACTAAACACGAAGTTTTGTGATGTATATCATTTGAGATCCTACATGTAGTGTGAAAGTGACGTAACTAGCCATGTGACATGATGTCTTGGGATCAGACCCGTTATATCGGACTAAGGTCTACTAATAACGGGACTGCTAGCTTATTGGATTTAACTAGAATTAAGTGTGCTGTCCTGTCTTATGTAAGTACTTAGACTTAACAAATTATAATTATTTTAATAAACTAAACTAAGTAAAACTGTAAAAAATAAAAAAAATAAAAATGTATTATTGTTTCCACAAGCTTGGTACTGTAACCATTGCTTGTAACAAATTGCTAACTCTAATGGTTACAGCACCAAGCTTGTGGACAACTTAGTTGGAAGGCGGCGAGCCTCAATTACGCGTAGTTTACTATATGCTGTTCCCCCGGATCGTGACGTCCATCGGTATAGAGCTAGTCTAACTTATTTAGGTCCGATATCTGATAAAGTTGCCAAAATTTTACGTAAAAATAATATTCATGTCGCGTTTAGAACGGACAACACTATCCGGAGAAACATTTGCAATGTTAAGGAGAAAATTGGGGATGACAGGAAGTCTGGTGTGTATAGGCTTAAGTGTGGGGATTGTGAGGGTGTTTATATTGGCCAAACCGGCCGTAGCTTCGCGACGCGGTATAAAGAACATATATCAGCTTTTAGAAACAATCGCCCAGAACGGTCTCATTTCGCAAAACATTTGTTGGATTCCGGTCACTCCCTACCTAATCCTCACACTTATGACGTTCTGCACACCTGCAACAAAGGACTGAGGCTTTCGGTTTTGGAACAATTAGAAATCTACAAACATAGACGCTTGAACCTTAATATTTTAAATGATCAACTTAATTTCGCCTCTTCCCCTTTGCTGCGGGTAGGTATACGTCATTCAAACAACGGTGGTGGGTAGACATAAAATAATTTGGTATTATGGTTGTGGGTAGAAATAAAAAACCTAGGATATAAATAGGTGCGGTTTACGAGTTGTGGCTCATTCGGTCGCCGTGCGCCGAGCCATCGACATCTCCTGATGATGCCCCTGGTTGGGGGCGAAACACGTGTCGAGGTTTTTATTATTTTTTGCACGATAACACAACTCTCATATTTATTCTATTTTCAAAATTATTTCTCTATTCTTTCGGCCTAAGTGGGTTTGGAAGGCGGACTTGTGCATGAATAAATACGAGAGTTGGGTAATTTGCATGTGGCGGAATATTGCAAAGTAGTTAGATTTATTTAATTTATTCCTTGTAAGTTTTGAGCTTGTTATGGTTGGAGTTAATACAATAAAGCAATCATATAAATTGCTTACATTTACTTAATAACTTCAACTTGACCATTAATAACAATCAATAGAAACACATCAAGGTTTTAAACACTAACAATATTACATTTAAGAATGACAAAGTAGGTTTAAGTCCAATTAAATAAATGGAAGTGTCTTGGACTTTGAAAACTAAGTACCACCTAACGAAGTATCAAGAATAAAATGTCTGAAATATATTTTAAAATAACCCCTGTCAACCTTCAAGACACTGCAAGAGAAATAAATATAGATAATGTAATAGACAATAGTTTTCGAAAAATTATCTATCCTCACTATTTAGTTCAAAAAATGCTCTTAACATCCAAATATATAATAAAAAAGAATATCGTTAATCCTGTTACGAAAAAATGCAAAATATTAAAGTTATTATTTTTTACACTTTTTTTAACAATGTGTATCTATGAATCTATATTTGGCGGACAACATGTTTCTGTGGAAAAATTTCATACATATGTGATACAATTTCTTGCACACTTAAACCATTTGCATCGTACCTTTTTCCTTACAGCTATTTGTGCCTTGAACGTAATTTACAGCCATGACCACATCAGATTAATAGTAAAAATTCAATATTTATGTAAAGATACCTGTTTGAACGAAGAGTTTATACGGAGTAAAATTATTTGGAGTTGGTTTACGACTTGCGCTATAATTTGTCTCCATTTTGTATCAACGGCCACGTTCTTCTTTTTATTGCATTATGTTGACATCGTGGCTTTATTAATTAGTACGTTTATAACTGCGTTAGATATTAATTTGAATTATGCCATTTGCATTATGAGTTTTTTGAAAAGTTATCTCAAATATTTCCGGAATAATATTTTGAGCATGAATCATAAACAGGTTAGCAATGAAGATCAGGATAAATTGTTAGATAAATATACAATATTTTTGATGTCATACACGATATATCAAAAGATATTTCATATATTGGTAAGATTATAATAAAAAAATAATAAGAGTTAAATTAAGAAGCCCCCTTATCATCTCCAAGGCCTCAGTCGTACTAAACTGTAATTGAAACTCGCAATAGTCTTGCCCCTATCACAGACGAGGAAAAGTACTTGCTTCCTCTTCAGTACCCCTATTACGTGGAGCCAACGCAGTGACTAGTGGGATGTCGTATCGAATGCCTCTCTCAATTCCTTTTGGAGAAAGATATGGTTTCGTGTTAAATTGCAGTAATATTGTTAATGTCATTACTTCTAATGTTTGTGTTTTTTTTTATAGATATTACTACATTGCACAAATGCGCTGTTTTCAACTTTAACTAATCTGCAGATAATTTTGGAAATTATTCAATCCAAATCTCACTTTTTGAGCTACGTAAGTAAATTTATTTTTGTTGGTGTAGATTTTTTTTTTATATTTCGGTTGACAAATTGACGCCACCTGCCTGATGGTAAGCTGTGGCAACGTCTGGCGATTGTGGGCGACTCATAGTACACAGGAATACTATGTTGAGTGGCCCTCAACTTGACGACCCAGTGATGTGCCTCTTTACGCTTCGCTTAAAGAACCCAGGGTTATATGGTAGAGGAAACACGTGCGCAGGCAGGGCGTTCCTAGCCTCTATCGTTCGGCAGAGAAACAAACGTTTTAAACGTTCGGTTCTCGCGAAGACGGTTTCCACCGTATGAGAGTGACATCTCTGCCCGGCACGCGTTGTTCGGGATCGGAAGGGAGAGAGTGGGTTCATCAGGTTGAAGAGCTCTTCAGAACACTCACCGTGGTAAATACGGTAGAACGCGGCCAAGGAACCGATTGTTCGGCGCTGAGCTAGCGGCTCAAGGCTTCCCGTTACCTCCGGACAGTCTATAATGCGACAAGCGCGTCGCTGCATAGCGTCGAGAGCGTCCAGCAAATACTTCGCGGAGCTGTCCCAGAGGTGAGAGCAGTATTCGACGCAGGGTCCAATCTGCGTTTTGTATAGCAGACACCTCTGGTGCGGTGTAAAGAATCGCTTTACCTTGTTCAGTATTCTTAGTTTCCGCGAAGCTAGTCTAATACATCTCTCAATGTAGTTTGTGTGAGCTCTCGACGAACGTCTATGCCAAGGATGACTAGATTGTCCTTCATTGCATTCTGAAGTGTGGGTAGGGGAAGGAAAGGGGATTTTTTCGCAGTAAATGCACACGCCTGTGTTTTGTGGGCATTGAACTCCACCAAGTTCTCGGCACCCCATTGGGAGATATTTTCGAGGTTACGGTCGAGATCAACCACGAGTCGTAGTCTCTCCTCCTCAATCTCAGATCGCCCCGCCGTCGGACGAACCGAGTAACTCCCGTGCAGTATGCTGTCATCTGCATATCAATGAATGTTCCCGAGGGATAGCATAATATCATTGATAAGCAGAAGAAAGAGAGTTGGTGATAGTACGGACCCCTGCGGTACCCTGGCATTCACTTGCAAGAAGCGATAAGCCTGGCCATCGCAGAGGACCCGCACTTGGCGCTCGTTTAAAAAGCTGGCAATCCAGCTGCACAGTTGAGGACGTAGACCATATGCCGGAAGCTTAGAAAGGAGCGAAGCATGTCAGACCCTATCGAAAGCTTTGGCGATGTCTAGGCTAATAGCCAAGGACTCGTTGTACCTTTCCATAGCCTCACCCCATACATGCGTGACGAACACCAGGAGGTCACCCGTTGATCGTTGATCGATTAATTTAATATTACTATAAAATCTGACTCAGGCCATTTTAACTGCATTGCTAGCCTCACAGGTTAAGCGAATCTAACTCAAAACAGAATGGAACAAACAGACAAACAGCACAGAATATTTTTTAAATGTATAATCAAAAAACTTTGATAATTTTTCTCTAATATTGTACAAGATGAATCACAAAAATGCTGGACTGGGGTTAGCGTGTTCAACACATACGTTGTGTAGCAAGACGCCGTTAATCAACACTACACCTTTTCGGAATTTTGCGCAAATAACAATCGGTTAGAAATTAACCGTCATATAGGTCATAATCATCATCCTCTCAGCCCATTTAACGTCCACTGCTGGGCATAGACCTCTTTGACAGACGATCATCCTCTGGCATAGACGATCTTGATGACTCAAAGAGAGAGACAATTCAGCCTACATAATACGGCGCTGGCCGGATGGGTTGATCTTAGGGGTTTGTGTTGAATTTCCTTCTCTAAAATACTTCTATATTTCTAAATTCATATTGGTACACAGAAAATACCCAAACTGCAAAACAAGCATTCGTGGATCACGCAAAATATTTAATTCGACCCGGGTCGCACATCTACTCACACCACTGCGCCACCGAGGCAGCATATAGCAGCATGCAGCATACTACCCCTTTTCTCACTAGGTATGGGATTATGTAAAATCTTGTTTATCGTGAATTATTGTTCTATTGTAGTATCATTTCTTAGTATTGTATCTTTTTAACATATTGGAAGGATTGAAAGATATGCTGTTAGAGATACTATTATGTATGAATTGTGAGGAGATGTACAGTTGCATGGAAGATATTAATTCTGAGTGCATAAAGCAATTGGCAAATTGTGCAGGTCAGTATTATAATTTTATTTTCGAGCTACTTCAGAAACTCCACAGATTTTATATATTTATACAATTGCAAAAATCCTGACGTCAGGCTCGATCTTCTATAATAACAAGGACTTTACTAATTGAGCCACCAATTACCAGTCTTATAACTTTGAACTTCTGCGCTATACTTACTTGGGTTGAAGCCGTCGGGTGCGACGGGAATTACCACCTGAGGCGTACCAGAGACGCCCAGCAATGGACGTAGAAGCGACAGTAGCCTTATACCGCGGAATAAAAAAAAAATACTAAGGTTGAAGCCACACGGTACGGATTCGGTACCGCAGTATAATGTGACAGCTTGTCATACTTCAAGCCATTGGGAACTAATACGTTGCGGTAACGAGTCCAGTGACAAAGTAACCTTTGACTACCCCTCCAATAGGCGGGAATGTACGAGTATAATGTATGTAAATAAATTTTGCAACTATCAGCGCCATTAATTTGGCGCTGATAGTTGCAGAATTTCAGTTTTCAAAAAATGTAAAGAACATTTTTATTTTATGTTCGCCCACAGTGAGTTTAAATTGTTGTAAGCGTCCATAGTTCAGAGTGGTCAATACATCTGCGTTATCCGTTGTCAATATTGTGTTTGTTATTTAAGTGATCATAGATATTAATATTTTTACCATTCCTACCCATAAAGTATGTAATTTAGAAAATTGTTTTACAGAAAAGGATAAACAGTTCTATAAGAAGTTGCTGAATCTGAATCGCTACAGGTTCAAGAAACTTAGTGTGTGTGGATTATTCACTGTGGACGCCAGTTTACCTTTCGGTCTTAGTGGCCTTCTGACCAACTACGTAATTGTGCTGTTGCAGTTTGCATTTCTTTAGAAAAAATGTGATTACCAAAAGACGAATAAATTTTTTAAGTGAAATAAACTCATGAGTATTCATTTGAGACTTTATTAAGAGCACTTTTCCTGTCATGGGTTTTTTCACCAGCAGAGATCCGCACATCTCGTCCGCAGTGCGTGCGATGCTATGCAATCTCGGTACATATTTTGCTGTTCTTTTTTGTCAATGACAAATTGGGACTTGTATGAATTATCAATCCCGAAAAGCAAAATATGGAATCGAGGTTGCATAGGAATTGGAAGGGAGTCTGTTGTTTGAACGTTCCCTCTGGAAGGAAACAGATTGTGGTTCAAAGTCACCCCAAAGACTATTCTTTTTGGATTTATATTATTGACCGAGCGAGCGAAGCTTCTACATTTCGAGAGACGACAATTTGCTTTCATCTGTCTGTCTACTGTGACTGTCAGTCTGTCTGTATGTGTGTTTTTTTAGGCTACAGTTATTATCCGATCTCCATGAAACTTGGTACAAGGGTTTGACATCTAGGGTTTGGCAAGTAATGATTTTAATGTTCGCGAGGGCTTAAGTTCGACCTTATAGGAGACGTCCAGGAATATAATTTGAAATTTCGATTCGTTTTCAAATTTTAATAATACAAGATTTTCAAAGGAAAGCTACTTGTAACATTATAACGACATAGTTAGTGATGAATTCTAACACGTAGAGAGGTAAACCCGCTTGAACGAAGAATAAGCCACAAACTGACATCTTTCTGAACGACGAACGATTTAATTGTACTACGTCCTCACATAGCTTGCTTTGACTGGCTGTAAAAAAGATATTGGTATGTTATAATCCTGTCTTTTTTACCCCACTACTAAAATAGGTTCTCAATACGTCTGTATTTATTTATTTATTTATGTACACACAGTATATACAATATTGTGAATGGAAACATTTTATATATTTATACAGAGGCATCATGTATCTTTAAAGAGTTCTCTTCCGATGGGCCTGAGAGAGGAGACGTGAGTTCAATCAGGTACTGGTGTGTGTGCAGGTTAATACTGTTGTTCAGGTATTCTTGTTTGTTACCTCATACCTTTCGACTGGGTGAACCGATTTTGCCTTTTTTACGAGCTTTTAATTATCTTGCAATGCCCCGGCGTTTATTATTATGTATTAGGTAATATGTATGTCTAAAGTTCTTTCTTTTATATTGTTCGTTTGTTTTGATAAAACTGAATCGATTTGACTATTGTTGGCCTCGAAATATAAGTGGTAGTTCAGTGAATGTAAAAGTAAAATTTCAGGCGGTATGAAGTTCGCTGGGACAGCTAGTGTAATACTTTATATTTACCTGGACAGTGTACATTGTTCAAACGTTCAATGCACGTTATTTCTGCTTCCTCAATCGCGATATAAAACTTTTCACAGTGAAGACACTGGAGGATTATTAACAATATGTCTTTTAGGCAAAAAAGAATTGCAAAAATGCTTGCCGGGGACTTATGCTGTAATATACAGTATTTATGGTTATTAGACATAATGTACAGGATGTAACATTAAAGTGGGTCAGTATGGGGAAGGCTAAAATATTTAAGACATACGTAGATCTGTCCTTGGAACCATGTCATTAATTTTAGTAAAAATAAAAACTGCATTAACAAATTTAAAAAAAAACTTGTACCTACTCAACTCGGGTATCGAGCCGGTACTTTTTGAAAAAAAAACTTGCACTATTTCTATTAGATATTTAACAAGATCTTCATAATTTGATCCGTTTAAATGTAACATCCTGTACATCATATACAGCTTTGAAGTTAAAAGTGTGAATATTGGGAAATATTAAAAATAAAATAGTAAATGATTACATCTGTCAAATAATTACACCCTAAAAATAAAATAAAATAAAATAACGTTTATTATCTTTGAAATTTTCAGAAAATTATTTAGATTCGTCAGAAGTTGGTGTGACTCTACCGAGGGTTCCAAAATGCAACGAGACTGAGAAGAGCCCTCAAGAAACTCAGCTCGGCTTTTTTCAAAATATTTCATCTTAAATCTAATACAGAGTTATTTAGGAAGGAGCAATTCGTTACGTTGTTACAACCAGGCCGCCTTGTCATCTAAGAAATCATTAATACTATAATAAGCTTTATGGCACAATTTACTTTTTATTAGTTTTTTAAATTTATTGACAGATAAATTTGCTATTTCGGTTGGCAATGTATTGTACATTAGAATAAAGTTCCCCGCAAAAGAATTACTCACTTTATGAAGCCTAAATTTAGGAACAGCCAGTTTATCCTTATTTCTTAAGTTTAGATTATGATTATCACTATTTTTCACAAATTTACTTTTGTTCTTGTGGGTATACAATAAAATTTCATAAATATACTGTGAATACACTGTAAGGATGTTAATATGCTTAAACTTATCTCTTAATGACTCCCGAGACCCCATTCCATAGATAGTCCGGATAGCCCTATTCTGCAACACAAAGATGCATTCAATATCGGCAGCGTTACCCCACAGTAGTATGCCATATGTCATGATACTGTGGAAGTAGCTGAAGTAGACAAGACGCGCCGTTTTAATGTCTGTAAGTTGTCGGATCTTTTTGACAGCATAGGCTGCTGAACTAAGCCTGGCCGAAATTTTCCCGATATGAGGCCCCCATTGCAATTTGGAGTCTAACGTTATGCCCAGGAAGACAGTGTCATCGACCAATTCTATTATATCATCCCTAACCTTAACACTGGTTTTAACAAGTCTTACATTAGGTAAGGTGAATCTTACACATTTAGTTTTATTTTCATTTAATAATAAATTATTAGCACAAAACCAGTGGACTATCCTAGAGAGGGCAATGTTTACATCGTCAAGTTCGCGCTGTTCACGTTTAACTTTAAATATTAAAGAAGTGTCATCAGCAAACAAAACTACCTCGTGGTCGTCTCTTATGAGGTGAGGGAGATCATTAATATATACTAGAAAAAGAAAAGGTCCCAAAATTGAACCCTGCGGTACCCCCATTGCTACAGGAGAACCAGGTGACTGTTTACCATTGATCACTACTTTCTGGACCCTATCACTTAAGTAAGAATTGACGAAATTCAAGGCCGTCCCCCGGATTCCGTAATGATCAAGTTTCTTAATTAAAGTCTGGTGCTGAACGCAATCGAAGGCCTTAGATAAGTCACAGAATACACCATAAGCATCATATGACTCATCCCAGGCCCTGTATATACACTCTAACAATTTAATTCCGGCATCAGTGGTGGACCGACCACGAGTGAAACCGAATTGTTTTGTATGTAATAGTTTATTAACGTTAAAGTGATTTTGCATTTGATTAAGCATAATTTTTTCAAAAATTTTACTAAATGTAGGTAGTACAGAAATGGGACGGAAATTGGACGGATCTGAAGTACTACCCGATTTAAATAGGGGAATTAATTTACTAGATTTCATTAAATCAGGGAACACACCACTATCAACACAATTATTAAATATTATTACTAGTTCAGGAGAAACCATTTCAATAAAAGAATTTACTAAATACACAGAGATGCCCCAGAGGTCAGCTGTTTTCTTGATATTTAAAGATTTAAAAGTTTTTAAGATAGTGTTTATGTTAACTTTACTGAATTTAAATATAACGTACCTAATAAGTACCCCAACCCCAATGTACGTAAGCCAAAGAGCTACACGGGTCGAACGCTGCAGTTACCAAATTCGTTGCTCTACGATGTAAGTATACAGGCCTGGGCAAACCAAAAGCAGTTGCAGCGCGGTAGCAGTGCGGTAGCAGTGCGTCTACGTTAGTAAATAATGTAGTTATATGAGGGATGACACACTGAACAAACGCGGGCCCGCTGAACGATACCTGCTCCGCCACTGCGCCGCGCACGCACTGCTTTTCGACAAAACATTTGGACGGGAGCAGCGCAGACGCGGGGCGGTGGCAGCGCAAGCGCAGTTAGCACACGTTGTATTACTACTTCCGCCATTTTGAGTGGTCACACTAGAGCAATTGAGCGGGACAGACGCAGCGCAGTTACAAGCGGTTGTAATTCAATACAAGCGATCGATACGACACACATAACGCGGTTATAAAGCAGGACCGCCTTCAAACTGCTTTCTGACTGCTCATGTTTCTGGTGTGACATCAACCGCGACGCAACTGACCTGCCCCGCTCAGGCGCTGCGCCTGTCCTGCTTTTGGTTTGCCCAGGCCTTACAGCTGTGTCAAAAGACTTTTTTTTTATTTATTTTTTTAATTCCGCGTCCCAAGGCCGCGGCCGCTCTAACGTCCGTTGCCGGGCGTCTCTGGTTACTAGCAGAGGGTATGTCCAGTGGCGCCCGGTGGACTTTGACCACCTCTGTGGTCTCTGCGGGTGTTTGGTCGGGACGAGAATCCCGCGTCATTGGGGTCGGGTTTTATCCCGCGTCAGTGAGTAAATCTGGTTGCGTGCTATGGGGCAAAGGCTCCGCAGCACGCAACCCTTCTAGCCTGCTTCTGTAAGGACGGTGGGTGGCGATCCCGCCGTCCTCAGGCCCCGATCATGGAGGACGATAGTCTTGGGCGTAGTCGCGTAGTCTGGGGCGGCCTGGCCGCCGACTACGGAACTCGGCGGGGAGGGTACGCTCCCTCTCCCTCCCGGCCGCCTCCTTCGCGAGCATGACTTGCTCGCAGAAGGACACGGCCGCGTTCCACCTACTCCCGCTGGATACCATGGCTTAAAGCATGGTCCCCAGCGAGAGGGTATCCACGACCAGACCCACTACGAGGTCCCGGCGCTGACTCGCCCACGCTGAGCACTCCACCAACGTGTGGAGTGCGGTGTCGTCGTCGGAAACCTCGCAGTGTTGACACCGGGGTGTGACCTCACGATGCATGCGAAACAGATAGCTACCGAAGCATCCATGCCCGGCAACGAACTGCGTCGCACGGTACGTGAGGTCACCATGCTGCCTCTGCAGCCAATCGTCCATGATCGGTCTCACCGCCGCGATGAAGATGGCACACCCCTTGGGTTGCTCAAGTCGCACCCTCCATGACTCCATGAGATCCTGGCGGAGTTGGGACCGCTGGTCCTCGATTTCTCGAGACGCAGGCCTGTGGTCCCGCTCCAGCGCCTCCTTGCGCCATTGGAACAATGACGCAGGCTCTCGCTTCCAGGTCCCATGGAGGGGTCCCGGCTAGGAGACATGCAGCCTCTCCGGAGATCGTGCGGTACCCCCGTACGGTTCTGACGGCCAAGGTTCGAAGTGGTCTGTTTAACAGAGTCACGTTCCCCTTGACCGCCAACCTATCCGCCCATACGGGAGCCCCGTATAGGGCCATACTCCGCACGATCCCCAAGTACAGTCTCCTGCAGGAGGCGTTGGGTCCCTTTAGGTTGGGCATTAGACGCGAAAGCGCGACCGATGCCTGCGTCACCTTGGGGACCAAACTTCGGAAATGTGGTCCGAAGTTCCATCGGCTATCAAGTACGATCCCTAGGTACTACATCGAGGGCTTGATGCCGATGCTAACGCCTCCCACGTTTATGCTGGAACCTTCTGGTGGACCGTTCCGAGGTCTGTGAAAACACAGAACCTCGGACTTGTGCAAGGCCACCTCCAGTCCCAGCTGCTGTATCCGACCCACGACTCGAGCAACACCCGTCGTGACCTTGAGTGCTGCCTCCTGGTACGTTGCACCCCGCGCCGTGACGAGGGTATCGTCGGCGTAGCACGTTACGCCGACACCCCTAGGCAACGCACCCCGCAGCACCCAGTCGTAGCCGATGTTCCACAGAAGCGGCCTAAGGACCGACCCCTGCGGAACACCGCACGACACATCTCGCCGAGCTGGCCCGAGCCAGCTGGGGTGTGTCAAAAGACTGTAATTTACATTACATCTATTGGGACGAAATGACTGTAAGAAATGGCTTTTCCCTATGGACAGGTTTTTACGTAATACCTATATTTAAACAACTTTCGATAAGAAAAAAGCCATTTCTTAATAGACGTACAACTAATATATTTCTATTCCGTATTTTGAAAGCTTTTGAGTTTGCTTCTACTATTCTTCTAGATATTATAAATCACAAAAAAGAATGTAAACATTAACCAAAAATTATATTGAAGCCAAAATTGGATAAAATCGGTATCGGTCTCGTAGCTTAGTGGCAGAGCATTCCCCTTGTTAGGTAAAGGTCGCAGTTTTATTCCAGCCGATTACATTGGGGCGGGGCCCCAAGTGATCTTTGTATATGTCCACGCCGTCCGCCCTGGACCCCAACCTGACCACCGTAACGGAGTGGCAGGTTGGGTGACCGAACTTCAAAGATCCAGACTTGTGTGGCCAAAACGAAATTATTATTTTATTTATAATGTTGGAGAAACCTGAAAGAGAATTTGTTACCCGGCTCCGGCACTGCCCTCGCCAGGTCCAGGACCAAAACGACGACGCATCGCATGATACACGAACGCCGAACTTGCCCAGTGGTACGGAAGCTCACGTCACGCTGCCCAGTCGCAGCGTGACTTCGACGCCTTCATTGTTTGAGTTGATCTTCATAGCTGCCGGGACTGACAGTGAGCACGGCACCGTGCAAACGGAGACGGAGCCAGAGCCGGCACGCTCTGTTTACCTGAAGAGGGGCCGTCAGAAGAGCGCGCCGGTGAAGAAGACGCAGCCGGCGCCGAAGGACGGTCCGGCTCTTGCCCGGATCGTTGACACCATGAAAGGTGGCAAAAATCTTCCGGGTAAGAAGAAAGTGGTGTCGGACGCCATCGCCGACGCTCACCTGTCCCTCGATGAGCTCCTCGCGTGGAGCGTTACCGAAGAGGAGACGAAGCTCAGAGACCAGGTAGCGAGCCTGGCTGCTGAGCTCACCTCCTCCCGGAAGCAGACGGAGGCCCTACGACAGGAGGTCGTCAACCTTACCATTTTGGTCAAGGGGCCTCCGGAGACCCAGAAGACCGATCCCTCACTGCCTCCACCGACGTCTAGACTGGCGACCATTATGACGCCCAGGAGTGCGCCCGGAGCGCCTCCTGCATCGCCACCGCGGACTGCGCCGACACCGATGCAGATTCTGGCGGCAATTGAGAGGCGATTTCATACAGATCGTTGAGGACCTTGGCTGTCAGGACAATAAGAGGGTTCTGCACGATCTCCCTAGAGGCTGCACGTCTCCTAGCCACGACCCCTTCATGGGACCTGGAAGCGAGAGCCCTTGCGTCATTGTTTCAATGGCACAAGGAGGCGCTGGAGCGGGACCACAGGCCCGCGTCTTGAGAAATCGAGGCCCAGCGCTCCCAACTCCACCAGGATCTCAAGGAGACATGGAAGGTGCGACTTAAGGAACCAAAGTGGGGAACCACCACCATCACGGCGGTGAGACCAATCATGGAGGAGTGGTTGCAGAGGCAGCATGGTGGCCTCACGTATCGTGCGACACAGATCATCACCGGGCACGGAAACTTCGGTGAGTATCTGTTTCGCATGCATCGTGAGGTCACACCCACGTGTCAACACTGCGAGGCTTTCGGCGAAGACACGGCATTCCACACGTTGGTGGAATGCTCAGCGTGGGCGAGTCAGCGCCGGAACCTCATTGTGGGCCTGGACGTGTGGGCATACGCTCTCACTGGAGACCATGCTACGAGCCATGGTCTCTAGCGGGAGCCAGTGGAACGCGGCCGTTTCCTTCTGCCAGTAGGTTTTTCTCGTGAAGGAGCCGGCCGGTAGGGTGAGGGAGCGTACCCTCCCCACTAAGTTCCGAAGTGTACGGCCAGGGTGCCGCAGAAGTGACTACGCCCAGGACCATCGACCGCCATGATCGGGGCCTGAGGACGGTGGATTAGCCACCCACCGTCCTTACAGAAGCAGGCTAGAAGGGCTGTGGGGCTTCACCCCACGCACGCCTTCACTCACCGACGCGGGATAACAACCCGACCCCAAAGATAACACCGGACCACCACGCAGCGGCCACACAGGTGGCCACGGTCCGCCGGGCGCCACGGGGAATTCTTTCAGTGACCACCGGAGGCGCTTGCAATGGACGTAGGTTCGGCTGCGGACCAGTGCTGCGGATTAAAAAAAAAAACCGATTACATCTGTTTTTGTGGTTTGTAATTTCTATCTCCTAAACTATTAAAATTAATTAACGTTTATTGACCGAGCGAGCGTAGCGAGTGAAACGTCTAATCGAGATTGGACAATTTTGCTTTCGTCTTTCTGTCTGTATGTTCCGGGCTAGCAACCACAGTTTTTATCGAATCTTCACGAAACTTGGCACAAGTGTTTTTTGATTTAATACAATTTTTTCACCTTGAGGTTTTTGGATTGAGGGATAAATCAGGGAAAAGTTCAAATAATAGTTTTAATGCTCTCGAGGTCTACTGTTCGACCATAGGGCGACCACTAGTATTTAGGTATTGTGGGCATTCGTGTACTCACGTCTGTATCAACTTGACTAACTGGTAGTTTTAAAGTTTGAATTAGTATTTGTATATAGCATAATGCTCGGCAAACAGTATTTGCTATTTGAAACAACACCTGTAAAATGTAAAACAGTTATAAATAAATTCAAAATATACGAGGGTGGATTGAAAAGTAATCGGCCTAACCAAGAAAATAAATACATAATAAATGAAATACATTTTTATTTTTCAACGTAATCACGATCAAGTTCAATGCACTTTTGCCATCTTCCCTTCCAAGCATTTAGCCCGTTGAAAAAAATGATTCTTCTTTAGAGTCAAAATATGCGTCTACTGCTGCTTTGACCTCGTCATTTGTCAAAAATCTTTAACCTCCCAAGTGCTTTTTTAGGTTAGGGGACAGAAAAAAGTCTGACGGTGCCAGATCAGGTGAATAAGGTGGATGCGGTAACAGTTCAAAGCCACAGTTGTGAATTTCTGCCATTGATTGGACAGACGTGTGAACACGAGCGTTATCTTGATGAAACAGAACTTTTCTTCTGATCATTCCTGGACGTTTTTCTTTTATTTCCTCTCGTAAACAATGTAGTAAGGTACAGTAATAAGCAGAGTTTATAGTCTGACCCCTTTCAAGATAATCAACCATAATCACACCCTTCGAGTCCCAGAATACTGAAGCCATCACCTTACTTGCCGACAAAATCGACTTAGCCTTTTTGGGGGGTGGTGAACCAGGTCTTTTCCACTGTTTTGATTGTTGTTTTGTTTCCGGTGTACAGTAATGAACCCATGTTTCGTCCATAGTAACAAAAAATTCAAAAAATCACTTTCATCAGCTTCAACTAACTCCAAACAGTCGCGTGCAATAGTCAATCGCATCCTTTTTTGCTCAACTGAAAGCAGTCGCGGAACCCACCTCGCAGACACCTTGTGGAAACCCAACACGTTGACTATTATGTTTTGAGTACGTTCATAAGAGATGCCTATAATCTCGGCTATCTCTCTAATTTTCTCTAAATTCAATCTGCGGTCTCCCATAATTAAGTCGAGTATTTGATGTCAGATTGCTTTGTTAATAAATTTATAAAATTAAAACTAATTATCGCACACGTTTCAAACTTCACACAATTAACAGGTTTGAACTGAACTAAATAATGTGGGTAGATTTGATTTTTAGAACTAAATGGATCAGTGTTAGGCCGACTACTTTTCAATCCACCCTCGTAGTTCTTTATTTAATCATATTGTGGAATGACGGCCTTATAACTAGTCTAACAGCTACAGTATGATGTTAAGTGGAGTTTAAGAAAGATTAGTTTCCTTGGGTTCTAGAAACCACCGCGCGTCGCCATATGGCCACTGGGAATACTTACCTAAATCTGAGGCGCCTGGCAATGAACATAGACGCGGCCGCAGACATCGGCTTAAAATAGAAAAGGAATCTTATTTGTTGAACGGTTCCAAATTACGGAACCATCAGAGGTTGTGGATACCCACACTAATGACAACAGCAGCACTGAGAATTTTTCAAAAAATAAGAAAGGTCAGATAATAGTCGCTCGTTAGCTATGTAGGTATAATGCTATAATGTAACTCAGTAAAGGTTCGTTTTTTTACAGATTAACTCGTAGTATTCTTTACTTTGTATAATCATTGACTAATAAGTTTATTTAATAATTAGTTATTTAATTTGTTTACCAAAACGTTAAACATTTGACTATACAATTTATAAACCTCCAATACATTTTGGTACACATTGTACATAATTTTACAATATGTATTATTTTCTTCACCGAAGTCCATAGTAGAAATACATCCAGTCCATTCTTCGAGAAATTTTCTCATCAATATGATAACGCGAATGGCATATACAGAGTTTATATCAAAACTAATGAACGCAATGTCGCCAATAAACTCAATAATATCAAAACTTTCAATAATGTAGTAATACAATATTAGTACTAAAGTATTTGAACTGATGATGCTCAAAACCGACAACCAGTTCCAAATGACAAAATTCTGTACATGTCTCTTCCAGTCAATGTTTCTGTAAATACTCTGGACAATGATCATGTATTTAACATTGACATAGCGATTCATGATATTATGAACATGTATCATAGTAAAGCCGCCAAAGTAAAATACACAAAGGTAAACGTAAAATGTTGACGAAGTAACATTACCAAGTTCGGTAACCACTGTCATATCAGAACAAAATATTTGATATGCACAAATTGTAAGAATAGAAATTATAAATGCAAACGTCAGAACAAAATAACACTTTGTTTTCGGAGTAATGAATCCATTTTTTAGATTGTACTTTGAACTAAGAAATATATTTTCCATTAAATTTAACGCGAAGAAAATATCACTAACATCTTTGTCGATATTGTGAGTTGATGATTCTGTAGGATTATTTTTTGGTTCAACTTTAACGTAGCACTGTAACATTGTGACATCAACTTGATACATAATCTATTGACTGGATAGTGCCATGTATTATAATTATAACTAATTTCTTATAGGACCATTATATTTGAATTAGATAATTGAACTAGAATAGGATTGAAACACATTGGGTAAAATTATGATTATTGTAGTAATATTCAAATTAAATATAGCATTTTACACAATACGCCACCAAAAATATAGATTAACCAGCTGACCCGGCAAACGTTGTTTTGCCATGCATATTATTTGCGATGGAAAAATAGGGGTTGATCGGCAGGGTTGAAAATTCAGGGTTTTATGTATTTTCTAATGCTGTATCATAAAAAAAATAAAAATATATATAAAAATAAAAAAAAATTTAGGGTTGGACTACCCTTAACATTTAGGGGGATAAAAATAGATGTTATACGATTCTCAGATCTATCCAATATGTACACAAAATTTCATGAGAATCGGTCAAGCCGTTTCGGAGGAGTTTAACTACAAAGGGTGCAAAGGGGCCCTTCTTACATCTATCGGGCCCCAGCGACCTCACCTGCTAGTGGCGCACAGTGGTACCCATGTGGTGGCTTTGGCCCCTACGTGGATACCAGGTGGTACAACAGTGTGGGTCCGGGGGGGTACCACCGTGCAGCTGTGCTAAAGCCCCCCAAGTAACCCAGCCCAGGCTGGGTTGCGTTAGGGGTTCAGCAGCGGCACTGCCGGGCCCGGGGCGGTGTATGGTGCTGCAGGCAGGGGTCCAGTGGGGGCGAAGCGGAGTCTATTGTGGGTGGTGTGGGTCGATTCGCCGGCCAGGGAGACCCTTAGCAACGGCGTTGCCGCGGCCGCCCGCAACATAGTCATGGGGCCCGCCTGGGACCAACCACCCCAGTAGGCTGCCCCACATGTTGCGCATAATCCTGTTGTGGGGTCGCCGCTCCGGGTGGTAACCGGTGTGGGGTAGCGGCGGCCTTGCATCAGGGGGGTTTGGGAGCCCTTCCGTCCGGCGGGTCGGCTCCGACCTAACCACACGGTTCTAGACGAAGCTAGCCTCTGCACTTTGTCACTTACTGCCGCACCAAATATCGCCCTGTCTTCACGCTTCCCCATATTTCACAATGACAGTGCAACAAGAGAATAGACGGTACACAGCGGCCCCTAGAAACCCCACAAAGTTGACTTCGTTTGAGGTGGAGTTCGCGAATATCCGCGGACTCCATGCAAACCTCGATACCGTCCACCATCACCTGGAGTCGGCACGGCCTTCTGTGATGTTCCTAACGGAGACACAGATACGCCGCCCTGACGACACGTCGTACCTCTGTTACCCGGGCTATATCATTGAGGAACAATTCCGCGATAAAGCCGGGGTGTGCGTGTTCGTTAGGGCGGATGTTTGCTGCCGCCGGTTGCGCTGTCTGGAGAACCCCTCCTACTCAGTCCTTTGGCTGCACGTGGATCATGGCTCCATGAGCCAGATCTACGTGTGCGTCTACCGCTCCCACACAGGGGACACTGGGACAACAAGGCTTTTCGAATACCTCAGCGAGATGGCTGACGATGCGCAGGTGCGGTTCCCGAACGCTGACCTGGTTTTCCTGGGGGACTTTAACGGTCATCACGTTGAGTGGCTGGGGTCCCTTAGGACCGATCATGCGGGACGAACCGCCCATGCATTCGCTCTCTCCCACGGGCTGACCCAGATGGTACGGGGGATCACCCGGATACCGGACAGGTCAGACCACACGCCCGCCTTGCTGGATCTACTGCTGACGAGTCGCCCAGCCGAGTACAGTGTGTCGGTACGCGCCCCACTGGGCACATCCGACCACTGTGTGGTGCACGCCAGCTTCCAAGTGCCACCGCCTGCTCGTGCTGAACAAATGACTCGACGACTATGGCACTACTCGTCGGCAGACTGGGACGGTCTCCGCGATTACTTTGCGTCCGTCCCGTGGAGCCAGCGCTGCTTTGTAGGGAAGGCGCCTTCGGATAGCGCTGCTGCCATTGCTGGCGAGATCAGTCTAGGGATAGAATATTATATCCCTTTCACTGATGTCGCCAGCATCCGCAAAGCTCGCCCCTGGTTCGGGCGTGAATGTGCCGAGGCTGTCCAGAAAAAACAGTCGGCATATCGCGCCTGGGTCAGGGCTCGGGCGGCACGTGACCCGAACGTGAACCGCCTCAAAGCAGCGTACAATCGGGCCACTAGGTTCAGCAAGAGGGCCTTCAAGAGAGCGGATGCCCAGCGCGTCGCGCGGCTTGGTCAGGAGCTCACATCCCATCCCACGGGCAGCCGTGGATACTGGCAACTGGCCAAAGCCGTACAGTCAAATTTTTGTCAACCCTCGCTGCCACCACTGCGTTTTCCTGATGGATCACTGGCTCACAAAGCCCAAGAGAAGGCGGACATGCTCGCAGACCTCTTTGCGGCTAATTCCCGGGTCGATGACCGTGGCCTGCAGCCCCCCGCCATCGCCAACTGTGGCCACACTATGCCTAATATTGTTATCAGGCAGTGCTGCGGTCACTCGACACGCGGAAAGCCAGTGGCCCTAACGGCATTCCGGCGGTGGTGCTACGAAAATGTGCTGCTGAGTTGTCTCCAGTATTAACGCGTCTGTACCGCCTGTCATACTCTACAGGCCTCGTGCCGGAGGCCTGGAAGGAGGCGAACGTACAACCGATCCCCAAGAAAGGGGATCGATCCGATCCAGGCAACTATCGACCCATAGCTGTCACCTCAGTCATTTGCAAGGTGCTCGAGCTTCTTATTAATAAGCAGCTCATGCGATACCTGGAGGATCACTCGCTAATCAATGATCGGCAATATGGCTTCAGGCCAAAACGATCAACGGGTGACCTCCTGGCATTCGTCACGCATGTATGGGGTGAGGCTATGGAAAAGTTCGGCGAGTCCTTGGCTATTAGCCTGGACATCGCCAAAGCTTTCGATAGGGTCTGGCATGCTTCGCTCCTTTCCAAGCTTCCGGCAGATGGTCTGCCTCCTCAACTGTGCAGCTGGATTGCCAGTTTTTTAAACGAGCGCCGAGTGCGGGTCCTCTGCGATGGCCAGGCTTCTCGCTTTTTGCAAGTGAATGCCGGGGTACCGCAGGGGTCCGTACTGTCACCAACTCTCTTTCTTCTGCATATCAATGATATGCTTTCCCTCGGGAACATTCATTGCTATGCAGATGACAGTACATTGCACGGGAGTTACTCAGTTCGTCCGACGGCGGGGCGATCTGTGATAGAGGAGGAGAGACGACATCTCGTGGGTGATCTCGACCGAAACCTCGACAGTATCTCCCAATGGGGTGCCGAGAACTTGGTCGAGTTCAATGCCCACAAAACACAGGCGTGTGCATTTACAGCGAAAAAATCCCCTTTTCCTTCCCCTACCCACTCTTCAGAATGCAATATTACCAATGAAGGACAATCTAGACATCCTTGGCATAGACGTTCGTCGAGAGCTCAATAACACAAAATACATTGAGAGATGTATTGGGCTAGCTTCGCGGAAACTAGGAATACTGAACAAGGTAAAGCGATTCTTTACACCGCACCAGAGGTGTCTGCTGTACAAAACGCAGATTAGACCCTGCGTTGAATACTGCTCTCACCTCTGGGACGGCTCCGCGAAGTATTTGCTGGACGCACTCGACGCTATGCAGCGACGCGCTGTTCGCATTATAGACTGTCCGGAGGTAACGGGAAGCCTTGAGCCGCTAGCCCAGCGCCGAACAATTGCTTCCTTGGCCGCGTTCTACCGTATTTACCACGGTGAGTGTTCTGAAGAGCTCTTCAACCTGATCCCACCCTCTCCCTTCCGATCCCGAACAACGCGTGCCGGGCAGAGATGTCACCCTCATACCGTGGAAACCGTCTTCGCGAGAACCGAGCGTTTTAAACGATCGTTTCTCTGCCGAACGATGGTGGCTTGGAACGCCCTGCCTGCGCACGTGTTTCCTCCAACATATAACCCTGGGCTCTTTAAGCGAAGCGTGATGAGGCACATTACAGGGTCGTCAAGTTGAGGGCCACTCTCTATAGTATTCCTGTGTACTGTGATGAGAGTCGCCCTCAATTGCCAGACGTCGCCTCAGCTTGCCATCAGGCGAGTGGCGTCAATTTGTCGACCTAAATATATATAAAAAAAAAAAAAAAAAAAAAAACACACGTGACACGAGAATTTTATATATTACATTTCATTTTACATAATATTGTGTAATCTACTGTACGAGTATTATCAACCAAGGTAACATAAACACATTTTAATGTATTACTATTATGTAAACGGAAATAATTTAAATTAACAATGTGCCCCATTTAATTTTGTCTCTTTTTCATCGGTACTCTAAAAACATATTGGTGGAACTGACATTTATTTGTAACAGGCATGTTTAAAACGCAAATAATATCCGGAAATGAAATTAAGAGAAAAACAAGGTGCATAGAAGTCGACAACATTCTAAGCAAATATATTCAAGCTATGCTTTTATCCTTCAGTCTAGTGTGTAAGTGACACGAGAATTTTATATATTACATTTCATTTTACATAATATTGTGTAATCTACTGTACGAGTATTATCAACCAAGGTAACATAAACACATTTTAATGTATTACTATTATGTAAACGGAAATAATTTAAATTAACAATGTGCCCCATTTAATTTTGTCTCTTTTTCATCGGTACTCTAAAAACATATTGGTGGAACTGACATTTATTTGTAACAGGCATGTTTAAAACGCAAATAATATCCGGAAATGAAATTAAGAGAAAAACAAGGTGCATAGAAGTCGACAACATTCTAAGCAAATATATTCAAGCTATGCTTTTATCCTTCAGTCTAGTGCATACTGTTCTATTAAACCCTAAATTTTACGTAAAGCACAACGTCATATACCCTAACAATATTTACATTAACACTGTTTTATTATCTAGTACTGTAATATGTGCACTCACATTTTTTTATGGATTCTGTAACGAGAATATGAAACAGTCCGGACATTTAGAAATAAAATTAGACATAAAATTTCTCAATTGTCAATTCACATGTACTTCGTTGGTTTTATCATAAATTTCCTTATTACCTACATTTACTCGAAAAACATGGTGGAGTTCATTAAGATTTTACAAAAAATCCATGACCTCCTTAATGACGAGAAAGCATTTAGTCCAGTCATTTAAGCTTAAATTAGGTAAGAATCTCGAAATTCGAGATACCCAGCTGTAAGTCTGTAAATACTTGTATATTGACTCCCTAAGGACGCTAACGCACTAGCGACCAGGCCGCGGCGGCCAGGTCGCGGCGGCCAATGAGTTCTGCTTTTTAATAAGCAATCGCTTATGAACCTACGCACTTAGCGGCCGGCGACCAGTGCTACCGCAGTTCATTCAGTGCTACCGCATCGGCCGCGGCGACCAGACGTGTATCGCTACAGGTTGGTATTATTTTACAATGTCCGATCATTTCGATACGGAAAGGTTCATAGTCGAAGTCGAAAGCAGAAGAGGTTTATGGGATATATCATGTAATGATTTTTTTTTTTGGACATACTCACACAACGTCATCTAGCCCAAACTAAGCTATAAGCTTGTGCTATGGGATCTAGACAACTGATAAACATACTTGTATATTTCTAAATACATACATATTATACATTAGAAAACACCCAAACTCCGAAACAAACATTTGTGGATCACACAAATATTTGATTCGACTCGGGAATCGAACCCGAGACTCCGGAGTCGAAAGCCGATGCACTACCGACCACGCCACCGAAGCAGTCAAAAATTCTAATAAAGACGTTAAACGGCAGTAAAGGCTTGAACTGACCAATATATTAGACCCAAATCACACCGAAATGGCAGCGGCAGGCAGCGCAGCGGCGAGCTTTTTCAGTGTCATATGATTTTAAACTTTATCTTCATTATTGTAATACATAGTATCGCTTGAGAAACTTGGAAAGTCTCGCGGCCGCCCGCGACGCCGCGAGCACTCTGACTGTCTTGCCCACCGCGCCCGCTCTCCGCAGGCCTCACTCTTCCCTCGAACTACATCGGATACGGTCATGTCATGCAAAATGGATCACGAAGAAAAGCATATTTATTTGGTCCAAAAGCACGTGTACGTTTACAATAAAAAGTCAAAATATTACAGCGATCATGCACACACAAGATTTCTTGTTAAATGTAGAATGTAAACTGCGCATAGAAATATCACAAGGCAAGTCGGGGTCGGGTGCGAACAGTCGCGGGCGGCCGCGAGAAGTCGCGCCGCTGCCCTGCGCTGCCAGCCGCTGCCATTTCGGTGTGATTTGACCCTTAGGTAGTGAAACATTAGAAAATAAAGAAAAGGCAGAACTTGGTAGGTGTTTTTTATTAAATTTAACTATACAGTAAAAGCTCCTTATTCGCGCTTCCTTCATTCGAGTTTTCACTATTCGCGGATTAAAAAAATGCGACCAAGAATCAAGAATCAAGAATCAATTTCATTTATTTAGTTTAGGCACATAAAGAGCACATATGAATGTCAAAATTTTACAATTTTGTCAAGTAATATTATAAAAATACTAAATTAAGTAAGTACATAAATAACCATTAGAAAATGATTCTTTCGACCCAATTCCTATATTCCAAAAAATAAGTAAAATATAAAATCCTTTAGTCTCTCGCATAGTAATGGATGCACCCAAAACTGTTTCTTACGTGAAATCTTCCGTTTTCGTTTTCGCAGTAAATGCACAAGCACAGTTAGTGTGATTATCTTCTTCACGTCATCTTGACACACCCTTGTAAGTCGACTGAAAGTATTGGCCGCTCGACATGTCGCGGCAGCATACGCACTGGGCGACCAGGCCGCGAACGTGGTCGCCGCGGCCTGGTCGCTAGTGCGTTGGCGCTCAAAAGTTGTCTCAAAACCTACATGGTAGGGTGTACGCAACGATTACATTTCAAGGTCAAAGGTCACAAAAATCGTTTTTTTGCGCTTTTTTTGTAAATTTCCTATGTGTTTTTTGCTATTTGTATTTATTATCAATATTGTAGAATACAAAATTCAACTTTTGTTAAAAAAATTTTTTTTTCATACGGTGAACCGTTTTCGAAATAGAGGGCGGAGAGCGCGCGGTCACAGCATCACTTCAGGTCAACCGGTGATTCATAATTCCTTTGATTTTTTTTTTCATCATGTAAGAAGTTATTAATATTAATTACCTAGGTTAAAATTCAAATATAATTCCTATATTTTTAATATAGCTTATACATCAGAATAACACATAGGCTACAATTTATAAAGAAGTGATAACGGGAAAAATCCAAATTACCACGCGGACGAAGTCGCGGGCGACGACTAGTTGATAATAAATACAAATAGCAAAAAACCCACAGGAAATTAGATATTTACAAAAATAGCGCAAAAAAAAAAACGATTTTTGTGACCTTTGACCTTGAAATTTAATAGTTGCGTACACCCTACCACATGTAGGTTTTGAGCCAACTTTTAGGGTGTCAATATACAAGTATTTACAGACTTACAGCTGGGTATCTCGAATTCCGAGGTGAACTTACTATAATGACTGGACTATTTCAGTATTTTAATATTGGCAACTGGATTAGTGTTGCCATCTGCGCTTTATATTACATTTTGGCATTGATACCGAGTTCATTTATTATTATACCATATCATATATTTATTGCAAGTATTATCATGGCTGGGGCGGGGCCCCAAGAGATTAGACTACGTCCTCGCCGTCCGCCCTGGAGCCCAACTTGACCACGGTAACGCAGTGGCAAGTTGGGTGACCGAACGTCGAAATCGAGACTTGAGTGGCCAACACAGAAGAAATTGTGCTTACTATGAATAAGCCTGAAGAGACCCCCGGTCCTGACACTGCCCTTCCCCGGGCAGTCTCAGCCGACGACATATTGCGTGAACAACGGACTTCGATGCCTTTTGATTTGGGGGCTCGCGTCGCGCCGCCTAGTTGCAGCGCGACGTCGACGCCCCAAGGAAACTGACTGACGGAAAAGGACTGACGATGGGTCAGCTCCCAGTAGGGTGAAGATTAAGGGCCGTTCCTCTTCGCAGAAGAGGACCCTCGAGAAGGAGGGGCCGCCGCGCGACCGGAGCACTAGTTGCTCTGGGTGGGGGTCCCTCCTCTCCAGCGATTCGGAGGAGGAGGTGCCAGTGAAGACGGTGCGCACGCGTCTCGGCGCCTAAAGAGTGCGCCCGCCTACTCCACCGCCGTCCTCTGTACCGTCCCTGCGTAGTCGCAGGGATATTGGTGTGCCGCCCGCGCGGGAGATCATGAGCATTCTCTACCGCATGAACGCGGCCATGCGGGGGAGTAAGAATATGTCGGGGAGGAGAAAGATTGTGGCTTCACTGGTGGATGAAGCCCAATCCTCCCTCGACAAGCTCCTCGAGCGGAGCGTCACAAATGAGGAGGCAAAGCTCCGCAAGCAGGTTGCGAGCCTGGAGGTGGAGCTCACTGCCTCCCGAAAGGAGATGGAAGATCTCCGTCGGGAGGTCGCTGAGTTGACCAAAGTGGTCAAGGCACCTCCAGGTCCCATGCCGCCTCCTCCTCTGACGGCTGGACCAGCGCCGAAGACGGCGCCTAGGACCGCGCCCACCATGGCGCCCGGCTCGCCGCCGAAGCCTGTACCGACTACGGTGCAGGTACTGACGGCGATCGAGAGGCGCCTCGCGGTCCTGGAGGACCGGGCGTACCGCCCTCCGCTAGCGCGTCCCGCGTTTTCATACGCGGCGGCTGTTGGCGGTGCTCCCGCTCCGCCCCCGTCCGCTTCGGTGAGCCGGATGCCGGCCGAGACCGCGGCCCAGGCGCGGAAGGCCAAGGGGCGCGGTAAGAAGAGTGGCACCCCTGCCGCCTCGTCTTCCTCTAACGTCGCTCCCGTTGCTTCCTTACATCCTTCCAGACGGGAGGGATGGGAAGTAGTGGGAGCCAAGAAGAGGAAGACGAAGGCTGCCAAGAAAGCGGCCAAAGCCGCCGCGGCGAAGGCGCCGAAGAGGCCCCGCCCTCCTCGCTCCACCGCCGTCGTCCTGACGGTGACGACGGTAGGTGTGGAGAAAGGGGTGGGGTACGCCGACGTACTGAGGACCGTGAAGTCCTCAGTCAACCTCTCGGCCCTCGACATACAAGGGGGGCTCCGGTGCAAGACGACACGCACCGGGGCTCGCCTCCTCGAGGTCTCCGGCGCCTCCAGCGGCCCTAAAGCTGACGCCCTAGCGGCTCAGCTTAGGGTCGCGCTGGACGAAGAAGCCGTCCGCGTCACCAGACCCACCAAATGCGCCTAATTGCGCGTCACGGGTCTGGATGACTCGGCCACGACGGAGGAAGTTGTCTCCGCCGTCGTGGAGGCGGGCGGCTGCCCCCGTGACCAGGTGAAGGCTGGAGATATCTCCTTCGGCTCCACTGGTCACGGGATGACAGTCGTCCAGTGCCCCGTCGCGGCGGCACTGAAAGTGGCGGACGGACGAGGCCTCCTCGTAGGGGGCTTCCTAAAGGCGCAGGTGCACCTCCTTCGTGCCCAGGAAACCAGATGTTTCCGGTGCATGGTGGTGGGGCACGTCGGAGTGCAGTGTACAGCGGAAGTCACCGTGGGCGATCGGTACTTCCGCTGCAGCCGGCCCGGTCACAAGGCAAGTGCCTGTGACGCCCCGCCTCGCTGCTTTAGATGCGATGCGGAGGGCAAGACCGCGGATCACCGGGTCGGCAGCACAACCTGCGCCGCCTCGAGGCCAAAACCTCGTCCGTCCGCTGAGAGCGGTGGGGGTGGCCCTTGCGCGGCCAGTTGTTTCGCGGCGGGATGCGGTTATGGGCGTCAATTAATGTCTGACGCCCGTATCCGTATCCTGCAAGTGAATTTGAACCACTGCCGTGCTGCTCAGGATCTTCTGTACCAGAGCATCCGGCAGTGGTCCATAAACTTGACCGTGGTCGCCGAGCCGTACTACGTCCACCCGGGAAGCCCGGTTGACGAGGACGGCTCGGCCTGTTGTATCTTTGGGGGGTCCGCCGCAGACAACTCACGCCTTGCGATCATTGCAAGGGGCCGCGGGTGTGTTGCGGCGGACTATGATGGGTTGGCAGTCGTGGCCACCTACATCTCGCCGAACATTGACGAGTCTCAGTTTGAGCTATGGCTCACTGAGCTCGACGTCGTCTTCGCTGCGTGCCGTCCTCGCCCTGTCCTGCTCCTGGGAGACTTCAACGCCTGGAGTGAGGCGTGGGGCTCCCGGGAAACCAGGGACAAGGGGAGGCTTCTTGAGGACTGGACCAGAACACGTGGTCTGGAGGTCCTCAACCGGGGGGAATGTCGCCACCTATTGGCGGCGGGGGGGGGGAATCGATCGTGGACGTAACGTTCGCATCCCCTGACCTCGCCCGCCGTATTACAGGCTGGCGCGTGGAGGAGGGTGAGGAGACGCACTCGGATCATCGATACATCCGGTTCGATGTCGTCCCCCCACCTGACCTCCCACAGCCGGTGGCAAATCCCCCGGTTCCGCGTTGGGCACTTCACCATCTGGATCGGGAGGCTCTCCTGGAGCTCGGGAGGCTCTCATCCATCGTGCAGGCCTGGATTCCGGCGCCGGACCGGCCTGCCGATGTGGATGCCGAGGCGGAGTGGTTCAGGAGAGCCATGTCGCAAATCTGTGATGCGGCGATGCCTAGGGTTACACCCAGACCGGCCAGGAAGCAGGTGTACTGGTGGTCGCAGGAGATTGCAGAGCGCCCGCCGCCGGTACACCAGGTTTCGCCGGAGGCGTCGCCGCCCAGACGACGCGGCAGCCCGAGAGGCGGAGCTTTTTCAGGCATACAGGGAGGCTAAAGGTAATCTCCAGGAGACGATAAAGCGGGCCAAGACGGCGGCCCGCGAGGAGCTCCTGGAGACCCTGCAGCAGAACCCATGGGGGCGCCCGTACCTACAGGTCAGGGAGAAACTCCGACCTAGGGCGCCCCCACTGACCCAGAGTCTCCAGCCGCAGCAGCTGGAGCGGGTCATGGGCTCCCTGTTTCCGACGAGCGCGGAGGAGCACGTCCCTCCGCGCATGGCTCCGTCTCTGCCCGACGCGTATAGCACCAACGAAGACGACGTACCCGAAGTCAGGTTGGGGGAGCTAGGTGCGGCGGTACTCCGGCCCGACGGCATTCCTGGCCGTGCATGGGTCCTGGCCCTCTAAGAACTCGGGCCTCGACTGATGGGGCTCTTTAGCGCATGCCTCGAAAGGGGCCAGTTTCCCAAAGTGTGGAGGACGGGGAAACTGGTCCTGATCCGTAAGGCGGGGCGGCCGGTGGACTCACCGTCCGGATACCGGCCGATCGTGTTGCTCGACGAGGTGTGTAAGCTCTTTGAGCGAATTATCACGGAACGCCTCGTCGAGCATCTCACGAGTGTGGGGCCAGACCTGGCGGATAACCAGTTCGGTTTCCGTCGGGGACGCTCCACCGTGAGCGCGATCATGCGCGTGAAGAGCCTGACGGAGGAAGCAGAATCGCAGGGCAAGGTGGTGGTGGCGGTGTCTCTTGACATCGCCAACGCGTTCAACACCTTGCCATGGAGCTGCGTTAGGGAGGCGCTCGTGTATCACGAAACGCCTCTCTACCTCCGTCGTATTGTCGGGGCCTATCTCTCGGAGAGGGCCATAGCTTTCCCCAGCTGGCTCGGGCCAGCTCGGCGAGATGTGTCGTGCGGTGTTCCGCAGGGGTCGGTCCTGGGGCCGCTTCTGTGGAACATCGGCTACGACTGGGTGCTGCGGGGTGCGTTGCCTAGGGGTGTCGGCGTAACGTGCTACGCCGACGATACCCTCGTCACGGATTATATGGATTTCAAAATCTTTGTGGGATAAAAATGTTGGTGAAGAATACTATTCAAGATTGTTTGAAGTTTATGTTATTTTAATGAATTGCTACCAGTTATTCATAAAATCTTTTCAGTATTTTTTTTTTTAGTTCCGCGGCCGCTCTAACTTCCGTTGCCGGGCGTCTCTGGTTACAAGCAGAACTATTTCCAGTAGCGCCCGGCGGAATCTTTTCAGTATTCGGTAAGCTATAGCTTTATACTTTGTAATTTCAATACCTCTAAGAAAAAAGTGGCAGAGATTCCCGAGTCGAATGAAATATTTGTGTGATCAATGTGACAAATGTTTGTTTCGGAGTTTGGGTGTTTTCTATGTATATTATATATGTATTTAGAAATATATAAGTATGTTTATCAGTTTAGACCCCATAGCACATCGCTTAATTTGGGCTAGATGACGTTGAGAGTGTTTGTATTAGGAAACTTTCAATGTTCGCGCGACCAAGGTATGGGCTACTACATCTAATATTTTGGTAAAATAATTATTTCGAGGAAAAATAGTACAAATAAAAAAAAATCGACATTTTATACAATTATATTTCAAACTCATACTTCATTTTACTGAATTCAGATCTGTACATTCGCTGAATGTTTTTGTACAATTTCTTGTCAGCATCTGTGAAAATATAAATTTATTTCTTTCAGTTTGGTTTATTGTAACTCTCTGTCAGTACTATCCCTATTCTGTGTCTCTGATTATTATCTCTGACTTGCTGTGAATATATTGTTCCTTTATATGTTCGACCTGGCTTCGTCGTACTCTCAGTATTTTCTTCAAGTAAAAAATATAGCCTGTGTCAGAAATAGTTTATTGCCGTTAACGGGGCTCTTTTATGTTTGCCAAAGTCTCATTAATCAGCAGGAGTTGGTTGGTTAAGACCTCTAACATTAAGTTGGTACCGAAATATCTATAAATACCTGATGGATTTGATTTCAATATTAGTGCACATGTTTCTTGTATAGTCTTCATGCTCATGTAAAACTTCTCACAATGAAGGCTCAACATGATTTGATACATGAAGGTTTTAAACCACCACCCAAACAAGGACATTGCAGTGACTAGTGTGTCGAACTGCAAGAATATAAATATATTTTAATAGTGAAACAGCTGACGGTGCAGCTCATTGACATAACTTTTCCAATGTTGGATTAATTAAGGAAGGAAAAACCGCCAAAAACAGGTTTTAAATATTTTGGTATAATTTATGCTTTCGATTGTCGGCACTTGGTGGAACTTATAGTAAGACATTTCTGAAATAAACTCACTTGTACACTATTCCACAAATATTGTTATCTCTCTGTTATCAAAAGCGGTCCTAACGATTTTCTTAAAATTTTCATTAATTACTCGTGAAAGTTATGAATTTTTGAAATGTTTACATACAATTTTCCAAGTGAAAGTACTACCGTCCCATGACGGTCAATTTATTTATTCTTAAATTAAAATATGATATAATAACAAATACCAATCGTTAGCTTATTAAAATGAAATTAGGAACTTTTAGACAGTAGAAATTCGGCACGTGAATGTTGTTTCGGGTTAATTACAATTAACTTAATATTTCTACTTGAACCTTTAAACAGTTCGATGCACATCGCAACGTAAACCAATGAGTGTAAAAAATATTCGGCCGCTTGAAATAACATCTGCAAAAAGGAGAAAGTAAAATGACTTTAATAGATTCAAGTAGATTATGTAAGAGCATTAAATGCGTAGGTTGTCAGAACTTCCTAGAACATTAAAAAAAACCTAACAGCTATTTCTATTCGGGTGGGGACCGAATAGAAATAGCTGTTAGGCTTTTTACAATTGAAACCATAATCTTGAAACTAGGTAAGATTTCCAGGCCCACTCAAACTGTTACACTTAAATTTATACCGATAAAAACCATAGAGCTAAACGGGTTGAACCGTACCACAGGGAAAATTTGTTGTTCTATGAATAAAAACACACAATAAAATAACCGTGTTTGAAAGTGATGATGACCTGCGACTAAGAAATGGTATTGTACCTGAGAAGCATCATTCAGAGGCCCATATAAGTGATATCAATAACTACTAGCAAAGAAAGAACGAATAAAATTTATCCCTAGGAATTAAGAAACTGTTTTCTTCATAGTTAGAATACTCGGCCAGCAATTGTTCAAACGTAAATAAAATTATCAAACAAGAAAATTCAATTATAAACGTACCACGTGCTGAAATAATGCTTTATAAATCTGATAACAATTATATATATTTATATAAGCTTTCAACATTCGTTTATAATACCAAACGTCTTTCTCCTTTTGCCGATTAGTCGCGCGTTCATTCCATAAATTAACTTTAGTTTTTAACAGTGTGATGAGCCTAATCCCGTTAATCATATTGGCATCAAGATAAGTTAACATAAAGATTCGCAATATTGCATCAAAGCTACAGCCTTCATAACAAGTGTACAAAATAGTAACTATAGCAATGTATAAAATAAAAACAGCGATGGTGCTGAGCCAATTTCCGATAGTAAACAAACTAAATTGTCTAGTATCATTGATGTATCTATTAACTTTTTGGATAGTTAATACGAATTCGATATTTTTTAATGTCAATATAATGTCATAGATAGAATACAAGCAAAATGCAAAACAGTGCATCACAAAATCCGAAGCAAAGAAAAAACTTTTATAACCGAATCCGTTAATGTCGCTAGTCCACGAAATCAGATACAAGCTTATAAACATAGAGATAATATTATCCTCAATCTATTATTTGGCATTATGAAATTATTTCTAATGCAATATTTCGGATGTAAAAAAAATGTTTGAGATAAATTCAAAGGAAAAAATAGTAATTGAATATCTTTATCTACTCTACTGCTCCTGTTTGAAGGTTTCTTTGTTAAAATAATGCCTTCTTTTTTTAAGAAAATCATTTTAGTAACAACTATCGAGTACGAATTGGAAAAATATTTCGGAGCAAATAAAACTCAATTTTGTTTATAACATTGATGAGTATAACAGGCGTAACACTAGGCGTAATTACTGGAAAATACAATATGTTAAAGTAATTACAATATGTTAAAGTAATAACGACATTTGTAATTGGAACACTTTTGCTATAAAATGGGTACAGTTTGTTTCATCTGGCTCTCTCTTGTTTTTATATTATGGGGTTATTTTGTATATTGCGGGGTTATGGTTTTATATTGCGGGGTTATTATTTTTGCTTGTCCTTGTTACCATGAATTTAATCGTGTAAAACAATTCCGTAGTATGATTACATTTGAGCAGATTATAGCTTTAGACAATGAAGCACTATGCAAAACGACTATGGATTTTTTTGCTACGATACAAAGTAGCGACCAGATGTCTGCGTTTTTAGCTGTGGGAATGAGGATATTATTGTAGTCGAGTAATGTTGATTTTACCAGGTGTTTTACCTTTCAAAGTTCTCTATAGTTTACTAAACAACCCAACAAAATTTATCATTTTTCTTTCTTATTCTGTACTAGCTGTTGCCCGCAGCTCCGCCTGCGTGTTACTTTAGATCTACATAACTTTTTTATTTATGAAGCGATTGAAAAGCAAACCGCAAGTTCAAATAAAAAATCAAATCATTTCTGAGATTAGCGTGTTCAAACATTCAGACAAACAGACAAAAGTTCTAAAAACCATTAATAGTGAACTCCACTGCGGGTGACGTAACCTGTTCTGAAGAGCTCTTCAATCTGATCCCACCCTCTTCCTTCCGATTCCGAACAACGCGTGCCGGGCAGAGATGCCACACTCCCACACAGTGGATAGCATGTTCGCCAGAACCGAACGTTTTAACCGTTCGTTTCTCTGCCGAACGATAGTGGCCTGGAACGCCCTGCCTGTGCACGTGTTTCCTCCCACATATAACCTTGGGTTCTTGAAGTGGAGCGTGAAGAGGCACATCAGTAGGTCGTCAAGTTGAGGGCTACTCTCTATCGTATTGTGTGCTGTGAGAGTGGCCCCCCACAATCGCAATCACAAACCAGGCGGGCGGCGTCAATTCGGCGAACCCAATATAAAAAAATTAAAAAAACCTACGACAAACTTATTATTTGCGGTTGGTACAGTACTCGGGTTAAGGGATTGAACCGCAAAATTAAGTTTGTTTTTATTGTACATACTTTTCCGGGATAAAAAGTACCCAGTGTGGTGCCCAGGATATTAAAGAATAATTATACCAAGTTTCATCGTAATCGAACCGGTAGTTTTTGCGTGATGCCTGAACAGACAGACAGACAGACAAAAATTTTTTTAATCACATTTTTGGGTTCGGTGTCGGTCTAGTAACACCCCCTAACATTTATTTTTTGATATCTTCAATGTACAGAATTTTCACTTCTACAGATTTATTATAAGTATAGATAATATTGTTATTAGTGTAAGTGTATTTTGTATACCATTAACAAATTGGATAGTTCGACCTTTAATAATTTTAACTTCACAGTTTTTAAGTTGTGTTGTTTATTTATACAATAAATTTATTGCTACCAATGTATAAATACATAAACTCGTATAAAAATCATCTGAGTTGCTGACTTGAAGAGTTTTCAAAATGATGGCTGCGTTTCCATGTTGAATGGCGATGCTAATATTGGGCCAGAGAATAACCAGGGATAAGGGGATGAGGGTGTTGACAGGGGTTTAAATGAATTAGATTTTCGTATAGGTGCATGTTTGGTAATTGGATCTCTTAAACTTAAAAGATAAATAAATAATGATGATGTATCAGTTACACATATAAAAAAGGAAAGAAATACATACATAGCACCATCTGGTACCAAACTAGAACCTCTAGGACAGCAGTCCTAAGAAGGTTGTAATCAATAACTCAATAAATACAAACAACAAAGGTTTAACCAACTTTTTCAAAATTCGGTTTATGTAACTCGAATTAAAAATTATATTAACGATAAATATTTTTTTTTTAACATTCTAACGCAATGTCTGCTAGCCTAAATTAAGCAAAGATAGCTTGTGCTATGGGATGTAGTCTACTGATAAAAACACTTATTTATTATAAATATCAGTCGTGTAATCGTCAATGTAATCTATATATATAATACGCCAGTGAAGCCGCTTCTCCTCCTAAACTAAGAGTCACACAGTCAAGTGTGGCACACCGTTGGAAAGGTCGTGGTCTCAAGTGGTGCGATAAGATTAGAAATTTGACAAAAAGTAAAAAAGAAAAAAAAATTACTTGCGCAGTTTGCGCTAAGGGTTGCTAGTTAGAGATATTAGCTCTAATTACATATCTAATTATACATAGAAAACACCCTAACTCCGAAACATATATACTCGTATTTTATTTGGATCACACAAATATTTGTTTGGACCCGGAATTCGTCCTCATACCACTGCGCCATAGAGGTAGTGATTAAAGTAAGTGCGTTTTCACATTTACATTGACTTATTAGTTTAGCATTTAGTATGCTAGCGTCTATCGTTTATATTGCAGTTTTAATTAAACTATGACCATATACCAACAGACCTATATTGTTAAATTCTACCATTACGAATATGAAAGTCATTTGTAAAGTTAAACAGCTCCAATGCAGTTTACTTACCAATAAAATGAAGTGTAGAACAAAATACCAAAATTTTCGTACCATAAATATATTAAATAACTCAATAGATAAAGATGTCCAATCATTGCTTAGACCATTAAACTTAATGCAAAGTATTTGTTTATGTCCAAAATACATTATTAAAAGGAACTCCATCTATCCTAACAGTCGCCTCTCGAATATAATTTCAGTATTCGGAACATTAGGCTTCATTCTCATGTTTTTAGTCAAGATGTTCTTCTTGCATTTTGATCCTTTTATGAGAGAATACATGAATTTCTTGTATATTATCGCCTGCTATGACTGTTTGTTCTATTTCATCGGATATAGTTTAAACTGTTTCTTAACTGTTGTTTGTCCAAGGAAATCAGAACATTTTCTTTGTATTGACTGTTCAAAACGTTCATAGATTTCTGAATAACAAACAATGTATAAAAACTTTAGCGTTTGAAAACCGGGTCTGTGTTTTATGTATATTTGGAATGTACATCTTTATAGGTGGTTTTCTCTATATCTACTTTGCAAATATGTCTTGGTCTCAATACAGTACCTACACTACTCTAACAAGCTTGATTTTAATTTGTTTTGACGCTAACACCATTTACGCCGTAAGGAGTATTAATTTAATAACAAACCTTTTAAAAATGTGGAATGAAGAATTTTTAAACGCTAAGTTATTAAAACAGATGCGAATAAAAGATTATAACAAGCAAATGTTTCGAATTTATGTTAAAATATTGAATTGTTTTCAATTATTTCAAATTACTAACCAATATTTTGTAAGTTATTGAATTCTAAATAGTTGTACTTAAGTTGTCAGACAAGAACTATAAAAAGGTACGAGTATTAGAAAAATAAACCAATATCAAGCTCAAAGCCGGCTTTAACAAACATAAAACGATTGGTGTCGACTACGTGGGACTATCAATGTTTCTGGCTATAAATAGGCCTATACTATGCCGGTAACGAGCAGATGCACAGCTAATTCGTCGCGTAAGAGCAACTGACACGCTGCGGATGCGCAACGAATTCATTCACTGCCACTAGTATGACTAGGCCCTACAGCGTGCTTCTGGAATTTCTTCCTAGTGCTTACCAGAGACTTGGTAGGCTTGGTAATGGACGAGTAACGGCAGCGGTCTTAGTCCCAACAAACCCTACAGCGTTAGAGAAACCAACGAACGTTAGTAAAATTCATTATTATGTATTATATTTTCGGATTCTGTTTTACGTGATTGAATTTTTTTCGCACGGTTTACTTAATGTGCAGTTTTTGATTGAAATGTCAAAGAGATTTCATTTTGAGGTGAGCATTTTGAAGAATATTTTAGAAATTGTTTTCATATTTTCTCCAAGGATTACCAAGAAAAACATACATCAGTCAAATCGGAGATGTTTTGGAGAAAACCATGGTTATGAGTGCATGTAACGTACAATAGCGTGTTGCTTTATACATTTTATTTATTTCATCTCTTGTTGCAGGCAGAGATATCTGTGTCCACTATGCTGGTGATTTTTTGGCTTGCGAAGACATTTATATTTTTAACAATATTGTGTGCATGTTGTGAACCGTTTTATTTAATGTTAACAAAATCTCAAAATTACTGTTCACTTATTTTTAAAAGAAAACCACAGGGTGGGTATATTATAAAAATAAATTAAAAGTAAAAAAACTTTTGAAGAACAAGCTTTTATTTGAATGTCCTAAAAAGACAAAAATAAACTAACTTTAAAACTTTTAGAACAACTTATAACGTCATTACACAATTTATGTGTTATAAAAGCTTGTCGCGAGATTTACTTGGTTTAAAAATTGTTATATTTAAAATGAATCACATGAATGTTTATCTACACAAGAAAGTCTCTCTTAAGGTTAAAGTTAACTTTTTGGCGCTTAAATTTATATTAAACTCAAATCTCGCGACAAGCTTTTATAACACATTTGTGTAATGACGTTATAAGTTGATCTAAAAGTTTTAAATTTAGTTTATTTTTGTCTTTTTAGGGCATTTAAATAAAAGCTTGTTCTTTAAAAGATTTTTACTTTTAATTAATTTTTTAGTTTTTAGTTATCGCTGGACACGTTTCCAGTCTGGTCATCTCAATCAACGCATCATTATTGCAAGGTCGTTTGCCGGTTAATTTCAAACAGTCTAGCCCTTCAATAAGGAGAGCTTCCAATGATTTTACCCTACTTAAGGCCACGTATGTTTGACCGGCAGCGAAGACTTCGAGCCTAAGTATACAACGGGATAGTCGACGGTACTACCCTTCACCCATTGCCAAACGCCTCTGGGAATCACTGAAAGAATTTCCAGTGGCGCCCGGCGGACCTTGGCCACGGGTTTTACCCCGCATCTTTGGTGTCGGGTTTTATCCGGCGTCGGTGAGTGAAGGCTTGCGTGGGGTGAAACACGCAGCCCGTCTAGCCTACTTCTGTAAGAACGGTGGGTTGCTAGCCCGTCGTTCTCAGGCCGCGATCATAGAGGTCGTTGGTCCTGCGCGTATTCCAGTCTGGAACACTTCGGAACTCAGCGGGGAGCGCTCCCTCACCCTACTGACCGCCTCCTTCACGAGCATAACCTGCTCGCAGAAGGAAACGGCGGCGTTCCACTGGCTTCCGCTAGAGACCATCGTAGCATGGTCTCCAGCGAGAGGGTATCTAGGCCCAGGCCCAGGCTAGGATGAAAATTCCACCAACATGTGGAGTGCCATGTCATCGCCGGAAGCCTCGCAGTGTTGAGACGCAGGTATGACCTCACGATGCATGGGAAACAGGTACTCACCGAAGTTTCCGTGCCCGGTGATGATCAGTTACGTGAGTTCGCTGTGCTGCCTCTGCAGCCACTCCTTAATGATCGGTCTCACCGCCACGATGTGGGTGGTGGTTCCCCAATTCGGTTGCTCAAGTCGCACCTTCCATGTCTCCAAGAGATCCTGGCGGAGTTAGTACCTCTGAGCCTCGAGACGCAGAACTGCGTCTCGAGAAATCCACTCCAACGTCTCCTTGTGGCATTAGAACAATTACACAAGGCCTCTCACTTTCAGGTCTCATGGAGAGGTCGCGGCAACAAGAAATGAAGCCTCTAGGGAGATCATGCGGTACACTCTTATTGTTCTGACGGCCAAGGTCCTCAACGATCTGTGTAATATAGAAGCGTTGTTGGCTGGCAGTCTCGCCGCACAGTCAGTACAGTCTCCTGCAGGAAGCGTTGGGTCCCTTTTTTTCTTGCTTGAACCCCGAAGTGTGGGGTACCATTAGATAGGTCTTTTAAAAAAATTGAGAGGTTTAAGAATTTAAGTATTCGTTTGCGAGATATTCAACTATAAAACTCATGTTTTTGGTAAATCAGAGCGCCCCCCGCCCTCGCTAAAATTTAAATGGCTACCCCGAAAAATCTAAAAATATTTGTGATGGTAGTATGGACTACCATCACAAATAGTTTTAGTTTTGCTTCAGTAGTTACATAGGTTATTATGTTTGACTACGGAACCCTATTCTAATGAGTGGCCCGACACGCACTTGGCCGGTTTTTATTTCTTGTACAATCTACTAGACTATCCTGTGCTGTTATTTTGTTAATAGTTACAACACAAGCTCGGAAATGTTTGAGAACATTTTTGTTGTGATTGTGTACTTGTTGGTAATTTGGACAGATTCGCAGATCTTTTTCAATCGCAAACACACTAGTTTGTTATTTGTGTAACATATTCATTAAAATAGCAAAATGTTCTGATTTAAGTTCACCAACTCGTAATGCATTCAAGAGATCTTTAAAAGGTTGTGCTTGTTGTCTCATATTTTCTTTCAATTCAATTAACGAGAAAAAAACGCCATTGGTGTGTTGTTGGGACATATCTAGAGGGTTGTTCAAATACATGATTTCCTCGCATAGGAGGTATTGTACATTTGTACATGCTAATTGAAAAACGAAGTATATGTTTAGCATCTTATTTATACCTGGCATTCGTATTCTCTGTAAGCCCTTTCATTTGATACCCATATTGCAGGAGTGCATTGAACATAATTAGTCCGCCATCTTGTATGTGCCGCCATTTTGGATTTAGAAGGACGTCAGTGTTAACCATGTATTATCATCCAAACCGAATGTCCATACATAATTTCAGCTCAATCGGCTAAGGAAATCTGTTTCAAAATTGAGTTGCAAGATTTCACCCGAACAAACATACTTACATACAAACATTGCAAGCTAATAAAAAGCTTGTAATGATAATATTTGTTCAGTGATACACGCACAGACGTACATGACATTATACACGCTAGCGCACACTCAAAAGAAATAGCATTTGCGTTTCAATACGCATGACTGGTTACTTCACTGGGACATAATTTATCGCAGTCGAAGATGTGGATACCCACTAGTCATCATCTACCTGCCCTTATTCCAATTATTTGGGGTCGGCGTAACATGTCTTCCTCTTCCACACACCCCTGACCTACGTTATCTCTTCAGTCACTCCTTTTCTTGTCATATCCTCTTTCACATAGTCCGAGACGCCCAGGACTTTAATTGAGTCCGAGACGCCCAGAACTTTAATTGGCTGTCCCACAGCGGCTGGCACGTAAGATTTTGTTGCCTTTCATCAACGGGTTTTAATTATAATTTTTAAAAATTATAATATAGCTGCTTATTTTATTAAATTAATTCGGCCATTTTGGAGATAACCCACTTTCCAGAGTGCCCGGTGACGGCAATAGGCTTGCCCCCTATTACGTGGGACTGAAAATACTGGCTCTTTCACGCACTGTACTGGGTATCCACTAGTCCTACTTAAGGCCCCTTAGTAAGTGAATTTGCTGTTTCATATAGCTTTTACATTAAACTTTATAATATTTCGCCTTGAAATTTTAAACATGTATAACCGAGCGTATGTGTGAGGAAATGACAGTTTCCAAAACACGATTTTAAAAAATTTGCTCGATAGAAAAATATCCAGAAGTTACCTCTAAATTTTTATGTAAATGCTCATTACGACCGTGTTTTACAATAAAAATTCCTGTAAAATCACAATCAGATACAATCACAGACCTTTAAGTTTTTAAGGCTGTTTTAGATTTCCAAAAAACTAAATATTTTTATTAACTTTTTGATAAAAATGTGAATGGCGCTTACGATGTTTAGTTTCAAGCTCGTTGATTGTATAGAAAACTCGCTCGCAGTACCCGGCGATAAGTACCGCTTCGGCTTTCGCACGTAGGTGTTGTGTCGCTTTCTACGCTGAACGCGTAAAAATTACGAGTCCAAAGTATAATTATAAAATCTAATAATATAATTAATTTAATACAATAATATAATTTTTTTGATTTTTTGGATTTAATTTTCCTGTTGCTTGTATAATATATGTTATTATAAATAAAAACATAAATTATACAAGTTATTATAAATAAAAGTTGTCATAATATAAAGGGATTCAAATTCAAATTCAGTGATTGCAATATTGAGGAAATGGTCGTCGGAATGAAGTGCTTTTTTAGGGTTTCGTACCCAAAGGGTAAAACCGGATCTCTATTACTGAGACTTCGCTGTCCGTCCTTCCTTCCGTCTGTCTTGGGCTGTATCTCATGAACCGTGATAGTTAGAAATTTGAGTTTTTTACAGATGATGTATTTCTGTGGTCTATATTACAACAAATGCTAAAAAACAGATAATTTAATCGACTCGCACTTTGCCCGTATTTTGTTAGTCCTCTCTCTACGCCGGGCGCCACTGGAAATACCTTCTGCGTGCGAGCCAGAGACGCCCAGCAACGTACGTGAGAGCTGCCGCGGACCGTGGTTGCGTATGTGAGCAATCCTTCTAGCCTGCTTGTGTAAGGACGGCGGGAGGCTAGCCCGCCGTCCTCAGGTCCCGATCATGGAGGTCGATGGTCTCGGGCCAGGGTGCCACAGACTCATCTAGTCTGTGGCACCCTGGCCGCTGACTGTGGAACTCAGCGGTAAGGGTACGTTTCCTCATTTTCTCGGCCGCTTTCTTCGCGAGCATGTGGAACGTGCATGTGGAACGTGGTTGTGTTCTTCTGCGAGCAGGTCTCGCAGAAGAACACAACCACGTTCCACCTATTACCGCTAGAGACCATGGCTTGAAACATGGACTTCATGGTTGGTAAATAGTTTTACGAGCAAACTACATAAGTATTTGTTGACTAATTCGTCTGTTTGACTGCTTCGGTGGCGTGGTCGGTAGTACATATGCTTTCGACGCCGGAGTCTCGGGTTCGATTCCCGGTCGGGACAAACTTTGTGTGAAGACAGATACGTTTGTAGTACTCATATCACAAGCTCTGCTTAGTTTGAGACTACAGATGACGTTGTGTGATTTGTCCTAACATACTTATTTTTTTATTATTTATCTATACTACTATTATAAAGAGGAAAGATTTGTATGTTTGTAATGAATAATCTCAAAAACTACTGTGCATATTTCAAAAATTCTTTCACCATTGGAAAGCTACCTTCACCCTGAGTAACAGGCTACTTTTATTTTATTTTTTTATTTATTTATTTATTTATTTATTTCAGGCAACAAATAGAAAAGTTACAGTTGGTATAAACTTATTCTACGGCCCATAGATAAATACCTTAAAACTAAGAATACATATAGATATTACAAAATGTATATTAGTAATAGAATCTTAAGACTATTGTTAGTACACACTTCACTATCGCACTTCGGTCTTTTTGCGTACCAGTGGTAGCGATCCGCGGAAGCGACGGAAAACCACGCCCTGTGGCCAGAAGGTTTCCTCCATGACGAGGCTCAGTCTAGTGTTGGGCACTCGCACCACGAACGACAGGAAACTGACGTTACGGCTCGCCTCCAACAGCTGCACTCTCGGCGTGAAGTTGGCCTTCTTGCGCACGTACTGTCCGATGTCATCCGCCTTAGTGGTGTAGTGTAGGCGGGAGACATACACGGGTGTACTCGGTATTGCGGCCTGCAACGCTGGGCTGGACTGCGCTGCATCAGTGCCGCAACGGTTCACTTTGGTTCGTGATCGGCGCTTCCTTTGCACTGTCACGAAACCATCAGTAGCCACATCCGGTACCTTCTGTGGTAGTGGCTTCGGTGGAGCGGTCGTTGCGCTGATGGTGACGAAACTTTGTCGTTTCATGGGGGCTGTAGGTACGGGCAGCGGAGCGGGGCGCGGGGTTCGCGCGGCCTTACAGGTAGGGGCCGCGGGGGCGGGTGCAGTGCGGGGCATTGCGCGCTCAGCACTCGATGACGGCGACAAAACTGCTGACGCGTAACTCGCATTGAGGTCAGCTTCACGACGCATGTTTATGTTGGCGTTAGGTGGTGACCTAGATACTGCTGTAGACTCGCGCAAAGTAATAAGTTCTTTACGCAAACTCACAACGATATCCTCGGTCGTTGCCAACCTCGTCTGGACGTCCGCCAAGCTCGCCTTTAAGGACACTATGTCCTTTTAAAGGCAGGTAACGTCGACGTGGTCGAATGTGACCGGAGGAAGCTTTGATAAGTCCTGGGCCACAAACGTAGGCACGTCGTCGGGATCGGTTGCCTTAAGCAGCGTGATGATGTCTTGTATGCTTTTTGTTGTCCCGTCACGCCTGCGGGACACCATCTGGTCGCTCTTATTGAGCACGCTGTACAGTAGCCGCTTAGAGGCAGCTATCTCTTCCTGGCTGAAACTCGACGAACAGATCTGGATAGCCGACAGCTCGTCCATCACATCCAGCTTCTGTTGCAGGAACGCCAGTAACTCATTTGGGACGAGTTGCGAACTCATCGCGATACGTGCAACGGCTGACGCCGCGCTACACTATTACGAGTAGGTATTAGTCAGCACACGCGTCCGCATCAAAACGCGGCGATCAGTTAGTTTACTATATTTCTATACTTCGGTAAACTTCTATTGTTTATGCTTGTTTAAAAATAGGGTAAAATGCCCAATGGTGGGTCTAGTATTTTTGAAATATAGGTAGATGAGTAGTTATTAATTATTCTTCATCTTTTTGTTTTATTACAACAGGGTAAATGCACCAACACTGGACATACAAGGAGAATCTATGCAAATCGATCACACTACGTGTCTGCAAATTATAGGAACCTTAAATAAATAAGTACGAAGGTACTTTTATATTGGTTTAAAATTAGGGTAAATTGTTCTGTATTGGATCTTTTTTATATAACGTGCTTACGAGCCACGCCACCCGCCTAGTGGAAAGCCGTTGCGACGTCTGGCAATTTTGGGCAACTCTCATAGTACACAAATAATGTACTATGAAGAGTGGCCCTCAACTTGGCGACCTAGTGATGTGCCTCTTCTCGCTCCGTTTGAATAACTCTGGGTTGTTATTAGAAGGAATACGTGCGCAATCAGGGCGTTCCAGGCCTCGATCGTTCTACAGAGGAACGATCTCTTGAAACGCTCAGTTCTGGCGAAGATTCTTTCTACTGTATACGGGTGGCATCTCTGCCCAGCAAGTATTTTACGGGGTCAAAAAGGAGGATTAGGTTAAAGAGCTCTTCAGAACACTAGCCATGGAAAATGCGATAGAATGTGGCCATGGATGTTCGGAGCTGCACAAGCGGTTCAAGGCTTCCTGTTGACAATCTATAATCTGAATAACCCGTCCCTGCATAGCGTCGAGTGCGTCTAGCAAGTACTTCGCGGAACCGTCCGAAAGGTCAGAGCAAAACCTACTCGACACAGGGGCGCGTCTTGTACAGCAGACACTGGTGCGGTGTGAGGTTTACCTTATTCAGTATTCCTAGTTTCCGCAAAGCTAGCCCAATACATCACTCTATATAGTTTTTATTATTGAGCTCTCGACGAACGTTTATGTCGAGAATTTCTAGATTGTCCTTCATCGGTAATATTGCATTCTGAAGAGTGGGTAAGGGAAGGAAGGGGTGCATAGGGGCTCTACAACATCTTTAGGGCCCCAGCGACCTCACCTGTTAGTGGCGCACCTGTTAATCAACGGACGAGGCTCGTTAATTTAGGGTACCTATGGAGTGGCTTCGGCCCCTACGTGGGCACCAGGTGGTACCACAGTGTTGGTCCGGGAGGTACCACTGTGCAGTTGTGCTAAAGCCCCCCAAGTAATAAGTTACTTGGGGGCCAGGCTGGGTTGCGTTAGGCGTTCAGCAGCTGCACCGTCGGGCCCGGGGCGATGTATGGCATATACATGGGGTACACTAAAAGTTTTGCATTTCTAGCTAATCGGAACTATTTGAATTTCGAATCTTATATTTTTTTAAACGTTGCAACCTTCTTAGTAATAAAAAAAACAATTGACGGGAAATCATTTGTCAATTGTTTTTTATCACACATCAAAGTTCTACGTATGCAACGAAAATGGAATTAAGTCGAAAAGATTTTAGAACGATTATTTTTTATGATTGTAAAAGTTCTCTCTCTCCGCAAGTCTGTGCCGCTTGTATTCAAAATGCTTTTGGGAGAGAAACACCTTGTTTGAGCACCGTGAGACGATGGTTTACAGAATTTGAGAGAGGTCGAGTTTCTTTACATGACGAATTTCGTGAAGAGCGGCCTTCAACTGCCGTCAACGAAAATAATGTGCCTACTGTTAAGCGGTTAATTGAAGAAATCCCGCGATTGGTATGAGTCAAATCCAGAAAATTTTACACAAAGAATTGAAAGTTCGGAAACTTTGTTGTCGTTGGATCCCTCATGAACTGACAGCGGAGCAGAATCGGGCTCACGTGGAATGGTGCTCACGGATGCTACTGAAGTACGACCACGGACATTCTAATGCTGTTTATGACATTGTCACAGGAGACGAAACGTGGATCTATTGTTTTGAACCCGAAAAATAACAGCAATCTTGTGAATGGGTGTTTGAAAATGAGAACAAGTCAACAAAAGTGAGGCAGGCGAGAATGGTTTGTAAAAAAATGATCGCGTTTTTTTTTCTCAGCTACGGGTCCCATCTATACAATTCCCCTTGAAGATCAAAAGAGTGTTAATGCCGAGTGGTATTCTACCATTTGTTTACTTAGGGTGCTAGAAAAAGTTCGCGAAAGACGACCCAAAAGCCGAGTTCTCCTACATCATGACAACGCTTCTTCACACCCCTTCGTCCATGTTGGTAACTAGATTTACCTAACCAAGACAACACAAGAACAAAAGTAAATTTGTGAAAAATAGTGATAATCATAATCTAAACTTAAGAAATAAGGATAAACTGGCTGTTCCTAAATTTAGGCTTCATAAAGTGAGTAATTCTTTTGCGGGGAACTTTATTCGAATGTACAATTGAATGTACTATTTCGGTTGGCAATGTATTGTACATTCGAATAAAGTTCCCCGCAAAAGAATTACTCACTTTATGAAGCCTAAATTTAGGAACAGCCAGGTTATCCTTATTTCTTAAGTTTAGATTATGATTATCACTATTTTTCACAAATTTACTTTAGTTCTTGTGGGTATACAATAAAATTTCATAAATATACTGTGAATACACTGTAAGGATGTTAATATGCTTAAACTTATCTCTTAATGACTCCCGAGACCCCATTCCATAGATAGTCCGGACAGCCATCTTCTGCAACACAAAGATGCATTCAATATCGGCAGCGTTACCCCACAGTAGTATGCCATATGTCATGATACTGTGGAAGTAGCTGAAGTAGACAAGACGCGCCGTTTTAATGTCTGTAAGTTGTCGGATCTTTTTGACAGCATAGGCTGCTGAACTAAGCCTGACCGAAATGTTCCCGATATGAGGCCCCCATTGCAATTTGGAGTCTAACGTTATGCCCAGAAAGACAGTGTCATCGACCAATTCTATTATATCATCCCTAACCTTAACACTGGTTTTAACAAGTCTTACATTAGGTAAGGTGAATCTTACACATTTAATTTTATTTTCATTTAATAATAAATTATTAGCACAAAACCAGTGGACTGGTTTTGTGCTAATAATTTATATTGTTTTAAATTAACTGTGACACCCATGGCATGATCTAAAAAATATAAAACTAAAAATGAATGAAAAAAAAAATGAAAAAAATGATACCTACGGGATTTTCACTAGTGTTTATAATATTATACCTAATCAAAATGCAAAGAACGGCAGCTTGATGCGACGTTGTCTAATAAAGTTGTACTCGCTCTGTCCCCGTCACACACTCCCCGCGCGCCGCCTCTGGTCCCTCCGAATATTCACGCGATTCGTTACGAAATCTGAATTTTCGCTGACCGCCTAACCCCTCTTAATATTTATTTTTCTTGCAGATTATCACCGTAAATTAGCAAAAAATGTTCAACGTATGTATCATTCGTCATTCAAGAAGATGACTACGTGTGGATTGTTCTACGTCGGCTCTGCTCTACCATTATATATGCTATATCTTTTAACTAATTATGTAGTTGTCCTGCTGCAATTTGCACTTCTGTAATATTATTGGAATTAAGTTCCTAACAAAGTAAGGGCTTATTGACATTGTGCCTAACGATTCATGTAATTATCAATAGCGATGGTGACCAATTAAAATTAACCCTAACTATTAATGGCCTATCAAAACAGAGACGCGGTAGTTACTGCATTCGCGGGACACAAAATTTTCCTGTCGCGTGCGTGACTGTCGTCACAACAGCCGCTTAAAGCTAGACAGCAGACGCATCGTGCCGGCTAGGCGACGCGCTTTCGGCACGCCAAGTCTCGTTGGCGCTCTTCCAGTGCACCGCAGGCGTGCTGCTGGCACGCTAAATACCCTGCCTTTATTTGGACACATGCTTAGAGAAGTTAATAAAACATCTTGACGTTATTGAAGTTTGGTATGTAATTTAAGTGCTTAAATTAATGTAGGTATGTACCGTGAGTAATAACTTATTCTGTAAGTAGTTCATTTTATATATTGACTCACAAAAATAAGAGTTGAAGTCGTGTTATATTGTTTCTTTACTTCTACTAATATTCTATACAAAAATGAAGTCAAAACCATTATCTTTGAACAATCGACTAACTTCGGCTATAATAAATATTTTTCATCCTGTAAATTTACTTTTACGCATTTTGTTTTCAGCCAAATTCGACATAACAAATGGTTTCATAAAACCAACTGGAAACAAATACAATTTAATGGTGTACTTTGTTCATACATTTGTTATAATAGCCAAAGCCTATTATACACTGTACGACCCATATAGTACGCACCAAAATGGAAACCTAATTAGATTTATTGTTATATTTAATTGTATTTGCTATGGTTTAAAAAATTGCATTCTCTGTATAGTAAATTATATAAAAACTCATTCTAATATAATTCTGGTGTTAAATATTCAAAATATTCACCACAACCTCTGTAGAAATAATCCTATTGATAATTGTTTATTTTGGAACCGGCTTTTTGGCATTGTATGCTTTATTCCTATATTTCTTGCGATTTTCGGGTACATTACAACACCTTATACAAGTTTATTAGACATCATAGGTACTGTAGTGTATATCACCTTCGAAATCAATGTTCTGTATTCCATTCGCATTATAATTTTACTAAGAAAATACGTCAGTCTGTATATTTTGAAATTAGATAGAAGAAATTTGAATAATTGTAAAAATGCACTAGAAGTTTATAAGTGCATTTTAGCTACCTTCAATATATTTAAAGAAAATTTTCAATTAATTGTAAGTAGTGGATGGCGTGGTGATCTAAGTACTAATTTTGCAATCTCTAAAACGTATGCTTTTTTTGACAGACGCTTGTGTGGACATTCTCTTTATTTATGTTCAGCTTGACTTACCTAATATTAGTGCTTCAAACGCAGGAATTAAGAATGAATAACGTAAGTTTCTTTATAATCATAGAAAATGGAAAAGTTTTTGTTTTCAATATTTTATACTATTCTAACCTGGGCAAATAAAAGTGGTTCACTATCCATTTGCATAAAAAAAATAACCATAAAATAGTTTGGCATATGGTAATGTAGACTAATGATATTTATGCATAATGTTTTTATCCATAACAAATTTAGCATATTTGTCTAAATCATAAATAAAATTAGCATAATCATATTTAAGCATAAAATTTATAAGCATAGCTTTATAAAGGCATAACCGTATCAAACTATAATGAATATAGTCATAATCATCTTATGCAGAATAAGTAACTATGTAAAATAATTAAAAGGCGGCTTCCACCCCCGCCGCACCTAAACCTACTTTGACACTATATAATCTAGAAAATATTGGTTAAAGTAACTTTTTTATTTTTATTAATTTCATTAATTTATACCTATTAAATTTTAGTAATATTTACTATTAAGCGTCTGTACACTATGCCTAAAAACATTGTGCAAGTTATAACTATGCATAAATATATTAGACCTAAATATAATTATGCCACGGTACAAATGCTGCTAAAAATCAATTATGACCAAGTATAATTATGCCAAAAAAAGTATGCCAAATTCATTGTGCCAAACCATTTTAGGATTACATATATTATGTGAACGAAAGGTATCCCAATAAAAGTGATGTGGTGAAAATTATGCAAAGGCACATAGCGAGTCCTACCACCATGTCTTTAAGCAGTGTTATTATTATAATACTGTAACTTTTTGTATGGACGTCATAGTTCAAAAAGTCAAAATAACATTACCTACATATAATAAGACTACATAGATTTTTTTTCATAATAAAGTATACATTACTTTATGCATATAACAATCTAGCCTATTGACTAATAAGCAGATTTAATGCAGATCATGCGGAGGCAACCAGAGCTGAATTGCATTCTAACTAATCCCACATCCATGAAGGCCCGAAAACTGTTCAGATTGTGTATAATATCTTTTAAGAGGCGTAGTGGACAATAGTAGAGATAAAAAGTAGTGTAATAAAGAGGAATTGTACTGCGTGGCTGTCATAACTGGCTAGACTAGTAAACGCTTAAAAAATATATTTAAAAAAATAAAGCATTCATATTTTTCCATACTTGATTAATTCTATTGAAGTGGTTGTTGGGAGGTATTGAAACGCTTTTAGTAACAGTATGTGAATTGTATTTATATCATACAAGTACCTATATCCTCGTCTTGACACAAACAGGTTTAAATGGGCGTAGATCGAAATAATAGAACGAGTACCTATATTACCTATACGTTTGTTGTCCTTATAATTGATTGCTTATACCTAATTGGCTAGTTCAACTATAAGGAAAAGTGGCTTATAGCGTATGCGCAGATGTAAACTGGTAGAAGCTTGTAGAAGGGACTAGAACCGCCTTCTAGTATAATATAGACGTATATATGACGTCAAAGTTGCTTCGATTAGTACAGTAACACGCCACACTAAATTTAATTATATTTCAGAGCACCGGCATCATATCTACAATCATAACACTAACATGGACTATTAAAGATGTGTCATATCAAACTATGTTATGCATTTCATGTGAAAAGTTTACCGTTGCTTTAGAAGAAACTTCTTTAACATGCTTGAAGCAGATGATAAAGCCTGAATGCCCTGGTTAGAAAGATAGCTATAATAAATCGTTCTTTTAATTATGATTTTTTAATAAATTAATGCTTGTTAGTAGATTGTACGTAATCTCAAAGGGAATAAAATTATTCTTGGTTATTACAGCAGAGACACTAATAATCAACCTTTTTTACTTGATCAATGGGACAGTTGCCCAATCGCATCAATGGCCACAGTTATTATTTGTGTTTCTGTGTAGGATAGAAACTCAAAGAATAACACCACCGCTCCTCCCCAAAGTTAAACCAGTAGATGGGCAAACGTTGGGCGCCACTGAAAATTCTATGTGTGCTCATCAGTCGCGCTCGGCAATAGACGTAGGAGCGGCCGCAGACTTAGGCAGCGGAATGTAAAAATTAACTGGCCAAAACAGTTTAAAGTTAACAACAAAAATTAAAAATATATAATAAAAGGACGGAACAAAAAAAGACTTAGTGAAATCGGTTCAGCCGTTCTCGAACCATTAATATCTTATCCAACACGACTTTTACAGATTATATAGATTTGATAACCTTAAAATTTTCAGAGAATAAAAAACGTATGTTGAAAAATATCATCCGGCTTAATAAATATTCTTCTTGCAAGATGACAGCCTTTGGATTATTTAACGTCGACGCAGCTCTGCCGATACTATTGGTGGGAAGCATCACCAATTATATAATTGTTCTTTTACAATTTATTTTCTTGTCAGATACTTAGTTGATAAGGTTGTTGTGTGTCTGCGTTCTATAATTTATATTGCTCTCTAATTGTAATTTAATGTACTAACCTGCGATCAATACAATTACTTAAAGTGTCATGAATAACATTTATTTTACCTTTTAATTCCACTTTATATAATATAGGTACTTCCCGTATAATCATTATGATCACATATTTAAATAAGTACACTGTGTTTCATTATTTAGTTTTAAATACTCATTGATCCATCAATAGCGACAGTGTTTTTTAAACTAATTTAGAGTGAAGGCACTGTCTTTAATAATAATAAAATTATACCCTGAACTTTTAAAAATGTTTAACACAAAAGGAAATAAGAATATAAAATACAATAATATAATATTAGGAGAAATTCAGTCAATGTTCTTACCACTCAATTTACTACAATATATTTGTTTTAGTCCAAAATATTGTATTAAAAATGAAATGATATGTCCAAATAACCGATTATCCCAATTAATATGTTTTTGCGGAAATATTTGGTTAATTTCTATGTTCTTATTCAGATTGATTGTGTTATATTTTATAGACCTCATAAGAGAACATTTGAAATTCTTAATTGTCATTTCCCATTTAGAGTTTGGTTTTTACTCTGTTGGTTTCGTCTTGAATTACGTTTTGAGTATCATTCAAGTTAGACTACATATTAGTTTCGTCTTAATCATTCAAAGCTTTCGAAGGTTTTACAAGAATCGCAACTACTTTAAAACTTTTACCTTAGCAAACTGGGTTTGGGTTTTATCTATTTTGTTTACTTATTTATTAACTGGTATATTTACAGTCACCTATTTTATAAACGCACCTACTGTGACTATTATATTTCGTATGCTTTCGCTTTGTTTCGATGCTCATATGGTATACGCCATAAGGTGTATGGCATTGTTAGGTGATACTGTCATATTTTGGAATAAAGAAATATTGAGCTACCAATCGGCGTCTTCAGACGTGAAATTAAAACAACAATGTAAGCAAATGTTTCAAGTTTTCATTGATTTACTACATTGTTATAATATTATGCAAGTTACTTTCAAGTATTTTGTAAGTAAATTATGTTAACATATCAACTGTTGTTTTGCACACTCAGGAAAATCACAACATGTAGTATTATGAAAGAAAGTCTGTCCCTCCCTATGTATGCATAGATCTTCAAAACTACGCAACTGATTTCACTAATGGACAGAGTGGTTCTTGAAAAAGGTTTTTAATAGTATTTTTCAAGCCGGCAAAGCCGCGGGCGGCCGCTAGTAAAGGTATAAGACGAAATCACTAACTTTGAGAAACAGCATGAAACTGTCAAAACATTTAATTTTACGTGCTTATGTTAATAAATGGTTAAACTTATGTGACTTAACGGATTGACAATAATAATTTATTTACAACTAGCTGTTGCCCGCAGCTCCGCCTGCGTGTTATAGCTTTCTTGATCACCAGTTACTGTTTTATTATGTATAGCTGTTGAGCGATATTGTATCTTAAGATAAAATATTATAGTATCTTAGCCGTGTGCACCGCTCCTTAGTGAACTCCACTGCGGGTGATGTAACCTACGACAAACCCTATTATTTGCGGTTGGTATAGTAATCGGGTCTAGGGATCGAACCGCAAAATTAAGTTTGTTTTTTATTGTATATGCTTTTCCGCGAGAAAAAGTACCCAGCGTGACCCAGGATATAAAAGAATAATTATATCAAGTTTCATCGTAATCGAACCGGTAGTTTTGCGTGATGCCTGAACAAACAGACAGACAGACAAAAATTTTTTTAATCACATTTTTGGGTTCGGTGTCGGTTTAGTAACAATGTACAAAATTTTCACTTCTACAGATTTATTATAAGTATAGATTAATATTTACATTCATAAAAATCTTAAAACTAAATTAGAAACTAGGTACATTAGAAAATTAAATTAATACCAAATTTAAAAAATGACTATTTTAAAATAAAGTGTAAATAGTTTGGGCCCCGCGGGGCCCATCATGGTGGCGGCATTCCCGCGCTGTATGGCGATGCTTATTCGCTGCGCGAGAAAGCCGCCTAAGTCATGAAGTCTCCCGTTACCTCCCTGAGCCTTTTGCTAAAAGATAACGGATTGTATTTTGCCGTACCTTCATTTTACGTCGAATCTTTACTTGTAAGTAGGTAGTACTACCACAGTATCCTTTTCATCATCACTATCATCATCAAAACTGCAAAAAAATGTGTTTACACCTTTATTTCTCTGTGTGTATAGTTTAACCTCTTATGCTGAATATCTATATGTAATTGTGAAAATTTCAGATTCTCTACTACCTACTTGATTTCTTTTTTCATTCTCTTATTTATATAAAAATGCTTATTGAAGTTTTAAGGGTATCGGAGACTTTTGAAAATGTAAGTATTGTTACTGTAAAAGTTAGGCAAAGATAGAAAGAAGAAAGAAAAGAAAACACGTTAAATTCGCAACACAGACATGGTGATTATAAGCATATTAGATAATAATATACACAAGGAGAAAGTATAAGTAAAAAACCGTCGGTTAGTACGCGCCACATCTGCGTGGAATTTGGTCTCCTCTCAGCTTATGCTGACGTGGGCAAACCCACATTTCCCAGCGCTAGTTTTCAGAGGAGGCCAGCGACACTGAAAATATTTGAGTTAATTAATTATTAAATGATATAAAAAATTGTCCTGTTTTCAGATACATGCATTGCAAATATCGATTCTAATGTTCCTTTGGTTAGTAAAAACTTTTACGATGCAAATACTTCTTTGTATATACTGTGAAAAGTTCTACATAGCTTTGGAGAATAGCCAAAATTCCTGTGTCTTTATTATAAGCTCCAGTTGTTCAGGTAACGCTACTTCCTATACTTCAGATTTAATATCTCTTGTTTTCTTTATTTCAAAAGATCACAGACAACCATGACAAACTCACTGTTACTATTATATTATTGCTGTTTTTTTAAGGCGCATATTATGATCTTATCCCACATGGCTGACACCGTAATTGTTTTTCAGTTGCCAGAACGTTCCTTCAAAGAAAACAGTCCAAGTCCACCCAATACCATGGTCTTTGCAATTCACATTAGTAGAATTATTTTAGGAAAACCCTTTTTAGAGTTTTCGAAACGAAAATCTCTTATACAACAGTAATTTCCTCTGTCCGTCCGTCCGTCCGTGAACCACTTTCAACTCGAGAACGGTAAGAGCTAGAGACTCAGTGTAAACGCCAATCGACTCAGCATGGTCAAATACCTCTAAAATGAACTTGATCTTTGACATCTGATCTCAAGGTCAAGGTCAAAACGAGGTCAAATCGAGAACGGTAATAGTTAAAGACTCAAGACCAGCTGCAATCAACTCAACATAATCAAAGACCTCTAAAATTAACTTGACCTTTGACCTCTGATCTCAAGGTCAAGGTCGAAACAAGGTCAAATCGAGAACGGTAATAGAGACTCAAGACCATGTGCAATCAACTCAGCATAGTCAAAGACCTCTAAATAATGTTGAACTTTATGTCATGTGACATTTTTAGATTTTATGAAAAAACTTACGAAAACTCGAAAATATATGACAGTTATTTGCCATATTTTTAACTTGTTTTAAGTTTACTTTATTAAATTGTTTAATTTTTTTGTCCAGATGAACTAAGAAAACTGAGTAAAAATGTGCGACGTATATACCAAGCTTCCTTCAAGAAAATGACTGCTTGTGGCTTGTTCTACATTGATGCCGCACTACCGCTTAGTCTTATGTCTCTGATTACCAACTACACTTTAGTTTTACTTCAGTTTGTATTTCTTTAGATTGATCCAACTACTGAGATTCTATCTAATGGTATATAATTATATAACATTGTCGTGGCTGCAGGGAATTGCCCAGTAACGGCAATAGGCTTTTCCTTTATTACAGACCAACAAAATTACTGGCAAACCGAGGGTATGTAAACCGCTGTATGCTGAGGTGCATTACATACCCACAGTGGTATGGGTATGCCCTTTCGGTGATTTATGTGTCTTCTGTCTGTTAGTAATTCATTTATCTATGATATGTATAATATGTTTAGAAGTTGTATAAATTATGTTTATCAGATTTCGAGATCCTTTAGATTAGATGGCGATGTGTGTCCTGAAGAATACTTATTTGAGTTTCGACTTGTTACTTTTCAGTGTTGTAACATTTGTGATCATTTTTATAATTATACTTTTAAGATTTTTATACGGAGTTCATTATTGTGAAAACCTCGGAATCAGTAGGATCCGTTGGTATCTTTTTAACAATTGAAACATCTTGAGCACTACATTTTTCTTGGGTTTTGGAATTCAACGACGTGGGCCGTAAAACATTGAAAAATATTGATTAACAGCAAGCTCATTCTTCGTAAGTAGATTAGATGAGATTAGATTATACTTTATTTATAGCTGACGTCGGCATAGTCCAGGATAGGAAGAAGGATGGATTGAGCTAGCGCAACCTTGGTGGCCGTGGGCAGAAAGTTACGTAGTCTGCGTAAAGAACCTACTTATGCGAACAATTTACGACTTACTTCCACGATTTGCGCGTCCCAGGATAAGGTACTGTCGAGTATAATACCAAGATTCTTTACCTTATTAACCACTGGTAATACTACACCATTAAAAACTATATTTGGTAACTGTGTCCAGTCAATATCTGCAAGTAGCTTTATTTTACCGAGTCTTACCCCAATATATCAAAAAGAAATCTCAAATCAGGTACCTAACAGAGTTATTCAGTTAAAATATTCAGAACAAAATTGTAAGGTTGCATTAATTATAGAGCTGAAAATTGCTGTTAATATTTTAACTGGATAACTCTGTTAGCTACCTGATTTCTGGTCCTGATTAGGAAACCGGGGCGGCCGGTGGACTCACCGTCTGGATACCGGCCGATCGTGTTGCTCGACGAGGTGTGTGAGCTCTTTGAGCAAATTATCGCGGAACGCCTCGTCGAGCATCTCACGAGTGTGGGGCCAGACCTGGCGGATAACCAGTTCGGTTTCCGTCGGGGACGCTCCACCGTGAGTGCGATCATGCGCGTGAAGAGCCTGACGGAGGAAGCAGTCTCGCAGGGCAAGGTGGTGGTGGCGGTGTCTCTTGACATTGCCAACGCTTTCAACTCCTTGCCATGGAGCTGCGTTAGGGAGGTGCTTGTGTATCACGAAACGCCTCTCTACCTCCGTCGTATTGTCGGGGCTTACCTTTTGGAAAAGGCCATAGCTTACCCTAGCTGGCTCGGGCCTGCTCGGCGAGATGTGTCGTGCGGTGTTCCGCAGGGGTCGATAGTGGGACCGCTGCTGTGGAACATCGGTTACGACTGGGTGCTGCGGGGTGCGTTGTCTGAGGGCGTCGGCGTAGCACGTTACCCTCGTCGTAGATAGAGTACCCTCCACTGTTCTCTTCTCTCCGCCAAAGTTTTCACCTCCTGATACAATCAACAAACATTGAAACTAGCAAAATGTGGTTGAGTAGTTCACATCTGATCTAAGTTCACATAAAAAAATTGATAGGAAAATTCCTTCAGTAGATGACATTTATTCAAGGAAAATAAATTGTAGCAACACTACAGTGTAATTTGTACACAATCCTAAGAGAGACAGGATAAGTCCAGACTCTATGATGAACACTCCACACGCGGTCATCTTCTTGAAAGACGATTTGTAGAAACGTTGCACACTCTTGTATAGTTTACGTACTTCATCTGTAATAGAACAAACTCAATTATTTGAATTGAATTCGCGTATAGGAACACTGTCTGATGGCTCATTTAAATCATAACTTACCTACTTACCCCGCCAAAAATATTAGCTTGGTCGACAGCCCGCACCCTGCCTAACGACCAATGTAAACGGTTAACCGAATGCAGGGACTATAGCAAACTACTGGACCAGGACGTGGTGATATGGCCCCTGCTAGGAAGTTAAATTAAACGACGTAAAACAATTAACGTTACTTTATTAGCAGAGAACCTAGGGTTTATACAATACAAGTAGCTAAGAGTATGTCGGTAGAATAGGATCACACATACTGTTTACGGAAGTGCCCGGTGCACTTAACTGGGGGCCTCAGACGACGGGCGGTCGGCCGGCAGGATCCGATGGTGTCCTCCAATCAATTTCCGTAGGCCCCACACGTAAATCGCCGTACAGGTTCCCTAGTTGTCGGACGCGCTGCACAATTATTTACATGAGGATACACGGCAAGGTTACACATAACACAGGATTATACAAACATGGGAACAGGGAAAACACAGACAGGTAGCTGGCTCATCCCTATATATCGGTCTCCGACCGGCGGCAGAAAATCTCAATGCAAGAATTAACTAATAATAAAATAATAAAATATAGCTATGGGCCCAACACAAATGTGGGTACATTTCAAAAGATTATTTTTCTACCTATTACGTATCGGAGACGAAGTTCCTAAGAGTCTGCGTTATGCGTATTTCCCATCTAACAATTAAAACTTTATGACGGTTCACTAAATTAGGGAACCCTAAAATGACGGTCCCTAAATGGCAGTCTATATAATAAAATGTTAAATAATAGTGCATATTCCAGATAGGTGGAATATGACCTAGATATTTGACTTTACGTTAAACACAATATAAATTTAGAAAAATAACGGTTTCCCGCTTAAGGCCGCGCCCCAAATGGTACGGCTTAACAATAAAATATTTTGGGTAGGTGAATTATCTCAACCCGGATTCTCCTTCTTGATATTCACGATTTAAAATTATAATACTATGGTTTACTGCTTAATGCCGTAGGTGGATAGCCCTTAAGAGAATTTTAGGTAGAAATATTGTTAATAATTTATCGTTATATTCGATAGGGCAATTTTACTAGGTACTATCATTCCCTACGAGTTTATAAAATAGGTAATTGCATAGACAACATAATATAGATAGGTAATACATATGTAAGGGTGTGACGAGTGTCATACCTACATAGCGCTGACACTGCAAGTGTACAGTCGAGCGGTTTACGAACGCCAGTTGTTCCCGGCGCGCGACCAGATTTAGTCGTAGTAACTGCCTGTAATTTGGTGAACAATATACTCGAACTTGAAACATAGTCACTCGTTTCAATTGGACTAACTTCCTTCAAATTAACCTAACCCTGAATGACGTACATTATGTACATTGGTGACACCCTGTGAGTTTAAAAAGTGACTTTTTACGAGTATAGGCATTGTGTGCGGGGACGGCTCACTCTGCCAGTGCGCCGGACATTTCGAAGTGCTACGGTAGCGCGTTACGTACCTACACTCTGCAGACTATAAAAAATAGTGCGGTTTTCACAATACCGGACGACGAAAATGCGGACGTGGTATTATTGATCTCAGTATCGTCGCGAGTTCCCGAGTTCTGGACGGATCAACCTAATCTGTGGTTCGTGACATTTGAAGCGGTGATCGCACCACAGAAGGCCAGTGATGAGGCGCAATACCAGCTGCTCGTCGCAAAGGTCGGAAAACAGGTTGTCATGCAGGTCGCGGACATCCTAACAAATCCACCGGCAGCAAAGAAATACGTGACTCTCAAACAGAGACTGTTAGAAGTATATGAAGAGTCGGAAAATAGAAGAGTCCAAAAATTAGTAGGGGACATGCAGCTAGGTGATCAAAAACCATTGCAGCTGTTTCGACAAATGCAGACGTTGGCAGGAGATAGAATAGCAGTGCCAACGTTGTTAGTGATGTGGCAGAACCACCTACCGGCCGCAGTGAGGGCTATTTTGGCGGCAACAGCGATCAAAGATCCGGAGCAGTTGGCAGCGGTAGCAGATAAGATTCAGGAGAATAGCAATCCCGGCGTAGTAGCAGAGGTAGCCAGTAGCAGCGCTGGTACATTAGCGGACACAATTGCCCAGCTGAGCTTGGAAGTGGCGGAACTACGCAGGTCGAGAAGTTACGAGCGGAACGTTCAGCAGGCGCGTGGGAGGCCACAGTCCCGCGCACGCAGCACCAGCCGCAAACGCAGCAAGCCACGGCAGGAAGAGTTGTGTTTTTACCACGACCGATTCGGGACCAGGGCTCGCAAGTGCCGATCACCGTGCACCTGGAGTGACGACAACAAGGGAAACCACTGACCGTGCAGTCGGCGACGGGGTCCTGCATCGGGGGTATTATTAACCGTCGATTATGTGTCTACGATCGTACTAATGGACTTAATTTTTTAATAGATACAGGGGCAAATGTATCAGTGTTACCCGTGTAGTGGCCACGGCCATTATCGCCTTTCACGTCATCAGTTTAGGGTTAAGATTCAACACACTACCAGTTTAGGGTTAACTTGTTTTACGGTTACATACAAAGTGAAGATTTGTAAAATCGGTATTTATGAGAAGTTACTAAATACCTACAACTTAAATATATTGATATTGTTTAATTTATAGCTACTTACTTACCTTATACTTTCTATTTGTAATTCTAGTCATATAAATTGTATTATGTAATTTAGGCCCTGTTCTCAATACATAGGTAACATTATCGTAACTAGCCTAAGTTATTTTAGTTTATAATATATGCTACATAGTGATAGACTAAAATATGTAAGTGTCAATAGATATATAAATAAATAACCAAACTTCAGTTCAGGACATAATCAGTCATGTCGCGGTTATGTCGTAGCCCGTGTTACGCGCTGCGACATGAGCGCAACTTGTCGGACCGGTTCTCTGAGCCATCGCCCGGTCCGCTGTATGCATTCGGGAATGTTCTTGCCAGTGGTTTTTTAACACGCACGCGAAGCGCATGACTGCTTACTCCCTGACCGGCTAAGTACTAAATACGTGTTTCCATTTTCTCCAACCCTTTCTAAACTCTGTCGGCTGTGCTGCTCCTTCTTCCTAGAAAGTTTGCTATATTGCTTCATTGGTGACCCCGGTTCGAGTACAATGCCGCAGTCGACTAGCGAGAGCAAGGAAAGTGAAGAACCAATTATCGTGAATCGGGTAGGTGTTTTACCCGACCGCCGTTTTACCCGACCAAACCTAAATTATGGTTTTCGTCGTTGGAAAGCCAGTTCGTGCTAGCTGGAGTGACGTCGGATGCCACAAAGTACCACTACGCCGTGTCGTACTTAGAACCCCAGTACATCGAGATAGTGGAAGACATCGTCGAGGGACCGGCTACGTCAAATAGGTACGAGGTGCTGAAGACGGAGCTGGTCAAGAGGCTGTCGGCGTCACGGGAGAAGCAGGTACAGCAACTTCTCCACCACGAAGAATTGGGGGATCGAAAACCGTCGCAGTTTCTTCGGCGGCTGCGAGGGTTAGCTGGTTCCACGGTACCGGATGATCTAATCAGATCCCTTTGGGCCAGACGCCTACCTAGCAGCGTGCAACCCATCATCGCGTCACAGGCGAACATGAAGCTGGATGAAGTCGCCGAGCTTGCCGACCAGGTTTTGGACGCCGTATCCCCCAATGCCCATGTAACAGCTGTATCAGCAGGTGATTCCAGTGAAATGAGTGAGATCGCCACGTTGACCCGGCAAGTCGAGGCGTTAGCGAAAAAAATTGAACATATGTCGCGGTCAAAATCAAGAACCAGACAATTTTCAAAACGTCGAGGTGGATCACCGTCTACAAATAGATCACACTCAAGCTACAGACGCCATCCTATCTGCTGGTACCACTTTAAATTCGCTGGAAAAGCAAGTAAGTGTACGAAACCGTGCGACTTTACGGGAAATGCGACGGGCAGTCGGTAAGTGCGACCGACGGCTGCCCAAGTATCGGTCGCTTATTTGTTACGGATAGGCTTACTAAATTACAATTTTTAGTTGATACGGGCAGTGATTTATGTGTTTTTCCTCGTAGATTTTTGAAAGAATGTCGTGTCAAAACTAATTTTGAATTATGTGCCGCTAACGGCTCGATCATAACTACATATGGTTTTTATCATTTAAATTTAAACCTAGGTCTGCGTCGTGACTTCCCTTGGCATTTTATTGTGGCCGACGTCACGAAGGCGATAATAGGCGTGGATTTTTTGTCCCATTATAATTGAATAGTAGATGTTCGAAATCAACGCCTCATAGACAATAAGACGATGATCACGACCGTGGCTTCACTCGCGTTTGACAATGAAAGCATTTCTTCGGTGAAGGTTGTTTCTGGTAACTCGGTGTATCACGACATACTAGCCCGATACCCCGAGATTACTCGACCTCACGGAATACATCGCACAATACATCACAACACCGTACACCATATCCGCACTACACCTGGCCCACCGGTCTCTTGCACCCCACGTAGGCTTGCACCTGATAAACTTAAGATAGCGAAGGCAGAATTCGAGTCAATGTTGCAGAACGGTACTTGTAGACCTTCGGAATCAGCATGGGCTTCTCCTCTCCATCTAGCACCCAAGAAGGACAACGGGTGGCGTCCTTGTGGGGACTACCGCATGCTGAATGCCCGGACAATACCCGACAGGTACCCGATCAAGCATATCCACGACTTTGCTCATTCGTTGTCAGGCTTCACTATCTTCTCAACGATTGATCTAGTTAAGGCGTATAACCAGATCCCCATCCACCCTGATGACATTGCGAAAACGGCCATCACCACAGCTTTCGGAGTTACGAATTCGGCTACATGAATCTGGGTTTAAGGAATGCGCCGCAAACTTTCCAACGCTTCGGAGACGAGATGCTGCGCGGCTTGGACTTTACATATGCGTATTTGGATGATTTTCTAGTATTTTCGAAGGATCAGAAGACTCACGAAGGGCATCTTCGTCAGATTTTCGACCGGCTGAAACGATATGGGATGGTGGTGAACACAGCTAAATGTGTATTCGGTGCACCCCAGGTGACTTTCCTACACAGAATATATACCTCATCAATGGACTTCATCAACAATAACTTTAATCCATAAGAAGGGAAATAAAGACGATATATCTAATTATCGACCCATTAGCCTGATGTCCAATGTATATAAGATATTTTCCAAGATACTGCTAAATCGCATAACAAACATCTTAGACGAAAACCAGCCAAAAGAACAAGCAGGATTTCGCAGTGACTTTTCCACACTAGACCATATACATACTATAAAACAAATTATTCAAAAATGCAATGAATATGGTCTTACTTACTATTTAGCATTCGTTGACTACAATAAAGCATTCGACTCATTAAAACATGCAAAAATATGGGAAGCATTAACAACACAAGGAGTGGAGTCAAAGTATGTACGCCTGATTAGCAATATATACAAGAATATGACAGCTAAAATAAGAACAGAAAGATTGGGTGAAGATTTTATAATAGAGAGAGGGGTCAGACAAGGAGATCCTTTGTCACCTAAACTTTTCTCAGCGGTTCTTGAGTATATTTTTAGACGACTCGACTGGACCAAATATGGACTAAATGTTAACGGAGTGCAATTACACCACCTGAGGTTTGCGGACGACCTAATACTTATTTCAAGCGACGTAACTAACCTGCAAGAAATGCTAGAACAGCTTGTATATGAAAGTTTCAATGTTGGACTATCAATGAATACCGCGAAAACTAAAACAATGACAAACAAAGAAAAAATTCCAATTGTAGTCAGCGGTGCTTCCATAGAATATGTCGAGGAATACATGTATCTTGGACAGGTAATATCTACTACAGACCTCACAACAAAAGAAATAAATAACAGAATAAATGCAGCATGGAAAAGATATTGGTCTCTTAAAGAAATTGTGAAAAACCCCCAGGTGCCACTAAGATTAAAGAAAAAGGTATTTGATTCGTGTATTCTGCCTATCATGACGTACGGATGCCAAACATGGAGCTTAACACAACAGAACATACGCATGCTCGAGACCTGTCAACATAGCATGGAGCGAAGCATGCTCAATATAAAGCTCAAAGACAAAGTAAGACTTGAAACAATACGTCAACAAACGAAAATTAGAGATGTGACATACTGCATTAAAAACCTAAAATGGCGGTGGACAGGTCATATGATGCGAAGTCAAAGAGATAAGTGGACCAAAAATGTAACAGAGTGGTGCCCACGACAACATAAAAGAAGGAAAGGAAGGCAACGTCGTAGATGGGAAGACGACATTAAAAAGATAACAGGTGTCACGTGGACAAGAAAAACACGTAATCGTACACTGTGGCGAGCTTTAGGGGAGGCCTATGCTGGGAAGCAAGATAATCTTCACGAAACTGGTGTCAATATCGACTAGATTTAGATAAGTTATAGATAAGTTTAAGCTTATGTAAGATTATTAAATAAAGACCATTATTATTATTTCGTTTATTCAATAACATTCTTATTTTATACATTTTTAAATAGATTTATAAAAAACACAAATACATTTAAAAATATAAAAAATAGTGTCCCACCAGTAGCGGAGTAGGACCCAAACTACCGGCGGTGGAGGCTACAGACTAAGAAACCTCCTAACAATACGGCACGTGTCGAGGATAACAACCTTCTGAATCTGACTCTTGATCCAACAATCTAACGAGAGTCTCTTGAGATGTTGATCGAGACTCTTCGCTATTAATCCGTTTGCCGAAACGACCACCGGGACAATAATCGTCGAGTCTACGTCCCACATGGCGGTTATCTCGAAGGACAGATCGAGGTACTTACTAAGTTTGTCCTTCTCTGCCTTCACGAGATTCTCGTCATGCGGGACGGCGATATCGACGAGCACTGCCCGACGCTGGGTCCGATCAACCAACACGATATCGGGCCTATTGGCAACAATAGTCCTGTCCGTGATGATTGATCGGTCCCAGTAGAGCAATGCACGACCATTCTCAAGAACTGGCACTGGTGTGTACTTATAGTACGGTACTTCAAACTCAATAAGGCCATATTGAAGAGCAAGTTGCTGGTGGATGATCCTGGCTACTTGATTGTGCCTATGCAAGTACTCGGTGTTAGCAAGATACGAACAACCGGAAATAATATGGCGAAGTGATTCACCAGGACGGTGGCATGCTCGACAAATGTCGACCGTACCGTCCTTCATGATGTATTTCCGATAGTTGTTCGTCTTGATAACCTCATCTGCAATTGCACAGGCAAAACCTTCAGTTTCCCCAAAGAGGTCCCCAAAACGTAGCCAGTTCACCGAAGCGAGCAGGTCTACGTCGGATCCTGTTAAGACCCGGTAGAACCGCCCGTGTAGCTCCTTACTCTTCCATACGTCCTTACGGTCTTCAGTACCTAGCACCTTTGCTTTACGCCAGTTCTCGTTAGCCAAGGAAAGAGGTGTTAGGCCCTTGTCAACCATCACGACATCGCAATGAATATCACACCCGTTCTGTAGAAAGTAATCTCTCAGACTGCACACTTCACGGTTGTGGAGGTTCTTGGCATTCAAAAAGCCTCGACCCCCCCACTTCCGCGGAATGTACAGTCTCATGACAGAAGATCGTGGGTGTAACATTCGATGCAATGTCAGTTGTTGACGGACTCGCCTATCCAGGGCGTCTAGTTCCGTTTGAGTCCACCTAAGTATGCCAAAGGAGTATAACAATAAAGGTATCACCCAACCGTTGAAAGCCCGCATTTTGTTACCACCGGACAAAGAACTGTTAAGAACTTTTGTCAGGCGGCCAAAAAAACGTTCTTTCACCGATTTCTTAATATCCTCTACCGCTATACCCAATGACTCTGACATACCTAGGTATTTGTATGTTTCGGTCTCGGAGAGAGATCTGAGAGTTATTATCTCAGAAAGTTGTAAATTCGGTGAATTTACAACCTTCCCCCGTTGTACATGCATAACCGCACACTTATCAACACCGAACTCCATCTTAATGGCATTACTAAAAACTTCCGTGGTTTTTAATAATGTCACTAAATCTTGGTGCTTCAATGTGAACAGTTTGAGGTCATCCATGTACATCAGGTGAGATATAACCTCACCCCCTCTACGAAACCGATAGCCTAGCCCTGAATCCTTCAGCAATGTGCTAAGTGGATTCAGTGCTAAACAAAACCACAATGGACTCAAACTGTCGCCCTGGAATATACCACGCTCGATCCTTATCAAGCCTTGCGGGTCAGAGGCATGCCCACCACTACCTGGTTGACGAAGGACTGTGGTCCACTGCCCCATACACGAGACTAAGAATCATAGGCCTTCTTGTAGTCAATCCAGGCAGTAGAGAGGGCGCCCCTACTCCGCTTGACTTGTTGGCTAATGGCCATATCAATGAGGAGTAGCTCCTTAGTACCACGAGACCCAGCCCTACATCCATTCTGAGCGTTATCTAAGATATTATTAGATACTATGTGCGAGTTTATTTTACTTCTCAGAATAGATGTAAGGAGCTTGTAGATGGTAGGTAAGCAAGTGATGGGTCTATAGTTTTTAGGTTCCGTGGTACTACCTGATTTGTGGAGCAGGAAGGTGATGCCAGTGGTCATGAAAGCGGGTAAGGAACCAGACTCAAGGGCTTCTTGATACTGTGTTGCCAAGCGTTCATGCGAGCTCTGAACCCACTTTATCCAAAAGTTGTGCAATCCATCCGGCCCAGGACTTTTCCAGTTCGGGGCCGTACGCATTGCACAACTAACGTCTTCGGAGTCTATGGTAATAGATTCCATGGGTTCGATGATACTGCATTCACGCTCGACGACACGGATCCAGTCGCCCTCCGAATGTTCGACGGGCACCGACCATAAGTCACGCCAAAATTGATTCATGGCGTGAGCATCTGGCAGTTGTCCGTCGTTCAAACGTTGTCCAGTTCCCTCCCACTCTCGGTACACCTTCCTTTGGTCACTTTGGAAGATGCGATTCTGCCAGTATCTATTTACACGCTCTCTATAACGACGGATACGGCTTGCCCATGCATACACTTTCTGTTTCAGAAAGTCAATACGTTCCGTGACATTGGCTAAGTATTGCTGGGGACGAATACCGGTCTCAGCAAATGCCTGAGTCACGAAACGCATGACCCGGGGACGACTATTTCCCCGGCTGAAAGAGATAAGCTTTGCAATGAGAGTCCTAAATGTGCCGATACGTCGCTCGATTCTTGCCTGCCATACGGGAACACCATCCGGTCGTGGTGCACGGTTAGCTTCGGGGAATTTAACGCGTGCAACACGACAAGCGGCAATGGCTCCACAGTAAAGAATCGAGTGAGTATCAAGCAAATCACTGCTAGTCCGTAAGTACGGCTCTAGCAATGCATTCAGGGCTCCCATCAACGCCAGATTTCGTTTATGCATTGGCAAGCGTGGTAGCCGCGGTCTAGAATTAGGTATAAACCTATACTGCGAGATCACATCTTCCAAAGTACTCCTCAATTGCTCGCTTACCTGGATAGATGTATCACTCGTATCATTTCCCGCGTCGGGTGCGGGCGTCGCTAACGTCACACTTGTAGCAACCGTCTGTGTCACAGGTGACGGTGCTCTCGTTGACACTGGAGCTGTACGAGTAGATAATACTTCCAGGCGTAGTCGATCAAGCACAGATTGATCCAACAACTTACATCGTTGGATAGCCCGCACTTGATCCGATAGCCGTTGGACGGCAACGGTCATTGTTGGTTCAAGAGCCTGAAACAAAGGAAGCATCCTTGAACGGTACGCAGTCAGGTTGGTTTCCCCATCTGTGGCCTCATAATATGCCCGCATGACGTTTTCATTGATGGATGAAGTCCATCGCATGCGGTGCACAATACCACCGGTAGTGGGGACCCTACTCGAAGCCGGTAGGCTTCGGGGCCCCAAACTGCTCGGCGGCCGGCCTCTCCCTCGCCGGCGTACAGGTGTTGGCGACGTCGGCGGAGAGAAATACTCGTCACTTGAAGAGCTCGACGCCTCAGCGAGCACCTGTGTCGGCGATGTGCGGTCCGGTGCCTGCGAGGCGGAGTTTAGTGACGAGTCCGGGGGTGTTAGTTGCGCATTTCTGCTTCTGGCTCTTGTTTGCATCTCAATCACTTCATTTTGAATTTAGCCATAATATTGTTGATATTTTCGTAGGTATTCATATGACATGTGTCAAATCTTCTATGTTAATTTTGTAGACTTTGTTTATTGTTATAAAATAGTATAAAATCCTTTATTTATTGACTTTTTGCTTATATTAATTTTGTATCTGAAGTAATTGTATAAATTTAGGCAATAATATGTAAATAAAAATATTAAAATATTTTAAGAATGAAAATGATGTATGAGATGTTCAGAGTTGCCAGGTTATTATTTTTTATTATTATTTCGTTTATTCCATAACATTCTTATTTTATACATTTTTAAATAGATTTATAAAAAACACAAATACATTTAAAAATATAAAAAATAGTGTCCCACCAGTAGCGGAGTAGGACCCAAACTACCGGCGGTGGAGGCTACAGACTGAGAAACCTCCTAACAATACGGCACGTGTCGAGGATAACAGCCTTCTGAATCTGACTCTTGATCCAACAATCTAACGAGAGTCTCTTGAGGTGTTGATCGAAACTCTTAGCTATTAGTCCGTTTGCCGAAACGACCATCGGGACAATGATCGTCGAGTCTACGTTCCACATGGCAGTTATCTCGAAGGACAGATCAAGGTACTTACTAAGTTTGTCCTTCTCTGCCTTAACAAGATTCTCGTCATGCGGGACGGCGACATCGACGAGCACTGCCCGACGCTGGGTCCGATCAACCAACACGATATCGGGCCTATTGGCAACAATAGTCCTGTCCGTGATGATTGATCGGTCCCAGTAGAGCAATGCACGACCATTCTCAAGAACTGGCACTGGTGTGTACTTATAGTACGGTACTTCAGACTCAATAAGGTCATATTGAAGAGCAAGTTGCTGGTGGATGATCCTGGCTACTTGATTGTGCCTATGCAAGTACTCGGTGTTAGCAAGATACGAACAACCGGAAATAATATGGCGAAGTGATTCACCAGGACGGTGGCATGCTCGACAAATGTCGACCGTACCGTCCTTCATGATGTATTTCCGATAGTTGTTCGTCTTGATAACCTCATCTGCAATTGCACAGGCAAAACCTTCAGTTTCCCCAAAGAGGTCCCCAAAACGCAGCCAGTTCACCGATGCGAGCAGGTCTACATCGAGTCCTGTTAAGACTCGGTAGAACCGCCCGTGTAGCTCCTTGCTCTTCCATACGTCCTTACGGTCTTCAGTACTTAACACCTTTGGTTTACGCCAGTTCTCGTTAGCCAAGGAAAGAGGTGTAAGGCCCTTGTCAACTTTCACAACATCGCAATGAATGTCACATCCATTCTGTAGGAAGTAATCCCTGAGACTGCACACTTCACGGTTGTGGAGGTTCTTGGCATTCAAAAAGCCTCGACCCCCCCACTTCCGTGGAATGTACAGTCTCATGACAGACGATCGTGGGTGTAACATTCGATGCAATGTCAGTTGTTGACGGACTCGCCTATCCAGGGCGTCTAGTTCCGTTTGAGTCCACCTAAGTATGCCAAAGGAGTACAACAATAAAGGTATCACCCAACCGTTGAAAGCCCGCATTTTGTTACCACCGGACAAAGAACTGTTAAGAACTTTTGTCAGGCGGCCAAAAAAACGTTCTTTCACCGATTTCTTAATATCCTCTACCGCTATACCCAATGACTCTGACATACCTAGGTATTTGTATGTTTCGGTCTCGGTGAGAGATCTGAGAGTTATTATCTCAGAAAGTTGTAGATTCGGTGAATTTACAACCTTCCCCCGCTGTACATGCATAACCGCACACTTATCAACACCGAACTCCATCTTAATGGCATTACTAAAAACTTCCGTAGTTTTTAATAATGTCACTAAATCTTGGTGCTTCGGTGTGAATAGTTTGAGGTCATCCATATACATCAGGTGAGAAATAACCTCACCCCCTCTACGAAACCGATAGCCTAGCCCTGAATCCTTCAGCAATGTGCTAAGTGGATTCAGTGCTAAACAAAACCACAATGGACTCAAACTGTCGCCCTGGAATATACCACGCTCAATCCTTATCAAGTCATGCGAATCAGAGGCGTACCCACCACTACCTGGTTTACGAAGGACTGTGGTCCACTGCCCCATACACGAGACTAAGAAGGATTTAAGAGTCGGATTAATTTTATACAACTCTAAAATCCTCCTCAGCCATGAATGAGGCACCGAATCATAGGCCTTCTTGTAGTCAATCCAGGCAGTAGAGAGGGCGCCCCTACTCCGCTTGACCTGTTGGCTAATGGCCATGTCAATAAGGAGTAGCTCCTTAGTACCACGTGACCCAGCCCTACATCCATTCTGAGCGTTATCTAAAATATTGTTAGACATTATGTGTGAATTTAATTTACTTCTCAGAATGGATGTAAGGAGCTTGTAGATGGTAGGTAAGCAAGTGATAGGTCTATAGTTTTTAGGTTCCGTGGTACTACCTGATTTATGGAGCAGGAAGGTGATGCCAGTGGTCATAAAAGCGGGTAAGGAACCAGACTCGAGGGCTTCTTGATACTGTGTTGCCAAGCGTTCATGCGAGCTCTGAACCCACTTTATCCAAAAGTTGTGCAATCCATCCGGCCCAGGACTTTTCCAGTTCGGGGCCTTACGAATTGCACAACTAACATCTTCGGAGTCTATGGTAATAGACTCCATGGGTTCGATGATACTGCATTCACGCTCGACGACACGGATCCAGTCGCCCTCCGAATGTTCGACGGGCACCGACCATATGTCACGCCAAAATTGATTCATGGTGTGAGCATCTGGCAGTTGTCCGTCGCTCAAACGTTGTCCAGTTCCCTCCCACTCTCGGTACACCTTCCTTTGGTCACTTTGGAAGATGCGATTCTGCCAGTATCTATTTACACGCTCTCTATAACGACGGATACGGCTTGCCCATGCATACACTTTCTGTTTCAGAAAGTCAATACGTTCCGTGACATTGGTTAAGTATTGCTGGGGACGAATACCGGTCCCAGCAATGCCTGACTCACGAAACGCATGACCCGGGGACGACTATTTCCCCGGCTAAAACAGATAAGCTTCGCAATGAGAGTCCTAAATGTGCCGATACGTCGCTCGATTCTTGCCTGCCATACGGGCACACCACCCGATCGTGGTGCACGGTTAAATTCAGGGAATTTAACGCGTGCAACACGACAAGCGGTAATAGCTCCACAGTAAAGAATCGAGTGGGTATCAAGCAAATCATTGCTAGTCCGTAAGTACGGAGCTAGCAACGCATTCAGGGCTCCCATCAACGCCAGATTTCGTCTATGCATGGGTAAGCGTGGTAGCCGTGGTCTAGAATTAGGTGAAAACCTATATTGAGAGATCACATCTTCTAAAGTACTCCTTAATTGCTCGCTTACCTGGACAGATATATCACTCGTATCATCTCCCACGTCGAGCACGGTATCAACTAAAGTGGCACTAGTTGCAACCGTGTGTGTAGCAGGTGACGGTGCTCTCGTTGACGCTGGAGCTGGTCGAGTATATAACACTTCCAGGCGTAGTCGATCAAGCACAGGTTGATCCAACAACTTGCATCGTTGGATAGCCCGCACTTGATCCGATAGTCGCTGGACGGCAACGGTCATTGTTGGTTCAAGAGCCTGAAACAAAGGAAGTATCCTTGAACGGTACGCAGTCAGGTTGGTTTCCCCTTCTGTAGCCTCATAATATGCCCGCATGACGTTTTCATTGATGGATGAAGTCCATCGCATGCGGTGCACAATACCACCGGTAGTGGGGACCCTACTCGAAGCTGGTAGGCTTCGGGGCCCCAAACTGCTCGGTGGCCGGCCTCTCCCTCGCCGGCGTACAGGTGTTGGCGACGTCGGCGGAGAGAAATACTCGTCACTTGAAGAGCTCGACGCCTCAGCGAGCACCTGTGTCAGCGATGTGCGGTCCGGTGCCTGCGAGGCGGAGTTTAGTGACGAGTCCGGGGGTGTTATTTGCGCATTTCTGCTTCTGGCTCTTGTTTGCATCTCACAATCACTTCATATTGTTTGGCCATAATATTGAATGTGATGTTGATATTTTTGAATTCATTGAATGACATGTGTCAAATCTTCGTTGCATATTTTGTAGACTATGTTTATTGTTCTAAAGTTCTAAAATATTATAAAATCCTTTATGTATTGACTTTTTGCTGATATTATTATGAAATCTGAAGTAATTGTATAAATTTAGGTAATAATATATAAATAAAAATATTAAAATATTTTAAGAATGAAAATGATGTATGAGACGTTCAGAGTTGCCAGTTTATTATTATTTAATTTTTATTTAATTTATTATTAAATTAAATATTTGGACTTAGCTCACGAGATTGTCGACATGTGGGATGTGGATTCGGCGATTATTGTTCCGATAGTCGTATCTGCCCATGGTTTAATAGCCAAGAGCCTCGACCACCACCTACAGAGGCTCGCGTTAGGCAGCTGGGTCAAGGGCTTGATGCAGAAGGCGGTTCTGTTGGATACGGCCCGTATTGTGCGGAAGTTCCTATCTCTGGAGCCCTAATCACCGGTAGCTTGGTCACTGTACTCGATACCGGTGGGTATTTTATTATTATTATTATTATAGAAGCAATGACATTTTTTATTTTAAGTACTTACTGACGTTTGTAAGAGCCATTTAGTGACCTATACAAATAAATTCATTTCACCGTGAGGCGATGGTTTGCTGAATTTGAGAGAGGTCGAGTTTTTTTACATGACGAATTTGGTGAAGGGTGGCCTTCAACTGCCGTCAACGAAAATAATGTGGCTACTGTGAAGCGGTTAATTGAAGAAAACCCGCGGATTACCTATGAGACAATTCGAGGACTATTGGGCATTGGTATGAGTCAAATCCAGAAAATTTTACACGAAGAATTGAAAGTTCGGAAATTTGTTGTCGGGCTCGCATGAAATGGTGCTCACAGATGCTACTGAAGTACGACCACGGACATTCTAATGATGTTTATGACATTATCACAAGAGACGAAACGTGGATTCATAGTTTTGAACCCGAAAAAAAACAGCAATCTTGTGAATGGGTGTTTGAAAATGAGAACAAGCCAACAAAAGTGAGGCAGGCGAGAAACGTTGGTAAAAAAATGATCGCGTTATTTTTTCTCAGCTACGGGTCCCATCTGTACAATTCCACTTGAGAATCAAAAGAGCGTTAATGCCGAGTGGTATTCTATCATTTATTTACCCAGGGTGATAGAAAACGTTCGCGAAAGACGACCCAAAAGCCGCGTTCTCCTACATCATGACAACGCTTCTTCACACACGGCCAACAAGACAAAGTCATTTTTAGCTTCCGAAAAAGTACAACTCGTCATCCTGCGCATAGCCTCGACCTAGCACCCTGTGATTTCTGTATTTTCCCCAAACTCAAAGATTTGATGAGAGGTTTCACTTTTACCAACTCCGAAGAGACAGTGATAGCGTTCAATCAGCACGTAGAAAACATGCCTTCAGATCTGTGGTCATCCTGTTTTAAAAAATGGTTCGATCGCATGAAAAAATGTTTAAAATGTAAAGGAGAGTATTTTGAAAAGCAATAAACCTAATATTTTGGTTTTCACATGTTGTGTGTTTTTTTAAGTTACGCAAAACTTATAGTGTGACCTACGTACTATTCTGTGGTAAAAATTATCTTCAATATTTCGTCTTCACCTATGGAGTGGCTTCGGCCCCTACGTGGGTACCAGGTGGTACAACAGTGTTGGTCCGGGGGGTACCACCGTGCAGCTGTGCTAAAGCCCCCCAAGTAACCCAGCCCAGGCTGAGTTGCGTTAGGGGTTCAGCAGCTGCACCGCCGGGCCCGGGGCGATGTATGGTGCAGCAGGCATGGAACCAGTGGGGGCGAAACGGAGTCTAGTGTGGGTGGTGTGGGTCGATTCGCCGGCCAGGGAGACCCTTAGCAACGGCGTTGCCGCGGCCGCCCGCAACACAGTCATGGGGCCCGCCTGGGGCCAACCACCCCAGGAGGCTGCCCCACATGTTGCGCATAATCCTGATGTGGGATCGCCGTTCCGGGTGGTAACCGGTGTGGGGTAGCGGCGGCCTTGCATCAGGGGGGTTTGGGAGCCCTTCCGTCCGGCGAGTCGGCTCCGACCTAACCACACGGTTCTAGACAAAGCTAGCCCCTGCGCTTTGTCACTTAATGCTGCACCAAATGTCGCCCTGTCTTCACGCTTCTTCTTCAAAATCTACAATGGCAGTGCAACAAAAAAGAAATAAACGTTACAATGCGGCCCTAGGAAACCCCACAACTTCACATTTCGAGGTGGAGTTCACTAACGTCCGTGGACTCCATGCGAACCTCGATACCGTCCACCACCACCTTGAGACGGCACGGCCCGCTGTGATGTTCCTCACGGAGACACAAATACGTCGCCCTGACGACACGTCTTACCTGTGTTACCCCGGCTATGTCATCGAGGAACAATTTCGAGACAAAGCTGGGGTGTGTGTTGCTGCCGCCGGTTGCGCTGCCTAGAGAACCCCTCCAATTCCGTCCTTTGGCTGCACGTAGACCATGGCTCTATGAGCCAGATCTACGTGTGCGTCTACCGATCCCACACAGGGGATTCTGAGACAACAAAGCTCTTCCAGTACCTCAGCGAGACGGCTGATGAAGCGCAGGTGCGGTTCCCGAACGCTGACCTAGTATTTCTGGGGGACTTCAATGGCCATCACATTGAATGGCTGGGGTCCCTCAAGACTGATCATGCGGGTATAGCCGCCCATGCGTTCGCTCTCTCCCACGGTCTGACCCAGATGGTATGCGGGATCACCCGGATACCAGACAGGTCAGATCACGCGCCCGCTCTGCTGGATCTACTGCTGACGAGTCGCCCAGCCCAGTACAGTGTTTCGGTAGGAGCCCCACTGGGTAGTTCCGACCACTGTGTTGTTCACGCTGTCATGAAGGTGTCACCTCCTGCACGTCCTGTACAAACGTCACGACGAGTATGGCACTACTCGTCAGCGGATTGGGACGGTCTACGCGATTATATGCGTCCGTCCCCTGGAGCCAGCGCTGCTTTGTAGGAAAGGCTCCTTCGGATAGTGCTTCTGCTATTGCTGGCGAGATCAGTTTAGGGATGGATTATTACATCCCTTTCACTGATGTCGCCAGTATCCGCAGAGCCCGTCCCTGGTTCGGGCGAGATTGTGCCAAAGCTGTTGGACAAAAACAGTCGGCATATCGCGCCTGGATCAGGGCCCGGGCTGTGCGCGACCCAAACGTGGGCCACCTCAAAGCAGCGTACAACCGGGCCACAAAGTCGAGTAAGAGGGCCTTTAAGAGAGCGGATGCCCAGCGCGTAGCGCGGCTTGGTCAGGAGCTCACTTCCCATCCCACGGGCAGCCGTGGATTCTGGCAACTGGCCAAAGCCGTGCAATCTAACTTTTGTCAGCCCTCGCTGCCACCGCTGCGTTACCCAGATGGAACACTGGCTCTGGAACATTCATTGCTATGCAGATGACAGCACACTGCACGGGAGTTACTCGGTTCGTCCGACGGCGGGGCGATCTGAGATTGAGGAGGAGAGACGACGACTCGTGGCTGATCTCGACCGTAACCTAGACAGTATCTCTCAATGGGGTACCGAGAACCTGGTCGAGTTCAATGCCCGCAAAACACAGGCGTGTGCACTTACTGCGAAGAAATCCCCTTTCCTTCCCCTACCCTCTCTTCAGAATGCATTATTACCAATGAAGGACAACCTTGATATCCTTGGCATAGACGTTCGTCGAGAGCTCAATAATAAAAACTACATCGAAAGATGTATAGGGCTAGCTTCGCGGAAACTAGGAATACTGAATAAGGTAAAGAGATTCTTTACACCGGACCAGAGGTGTCTGCTGTACAAGACGCAGATTAGACCCTGCGTCGAATACTGCTCTCACCTCTGGGACGGCTCCGCGAAGTATCTGCTGGACGCTCTCGACGCTATGCAGCGACGGGCTATCCGTATTATAGATTGTCCGGAGGTAACGGGAAGCCTTGAGCCGCTAGTTCAGCGCCGAACAATAGCTTCCTTGGCCGCATTCTACCGTATTTACCACGGCGAGTGTTCTGAAGAGCTCTTCAATCTGATCCCACCCTCTTCCTTCCGATCCCGAACGACTCGTGCCGGGCAGAGATGCCACCCCCACACAGTGGATAGCATGTTCGCGAGAACCGAACGTTTTAAACGTTCGTTTCTCTGCCGAACGATAGTGGCCTGGAACGCCCTGCCTGTGCACGTGTTTCCTCCCACATATAATCCTGGGTTCTTTAAGCGGAGCGTGAAGAGGCACATCAGTAGGTCGTCAAGTTGAGGGCCACTCTCAATAGTAATGTGTGCTGTGAGAGTGGCCCACAATCGCTAGACGTCGTCACGACTTACCACCAGGCGGGCGGCGTCAATTTGGCGAACCAAATATAAAAAAAAAAAAAAAAAGTCACGAATAATATCGTCTAAAACTCCAGAACTACGAAACTAAAAACGGCAGACTGGGACGGTCTCCGCGATTACTTTGCGTCCGTCCCGTGAAGCCAGCGCTGCTTTGTAGGGAAGGCGCCTTCGGATAGCGCTGCTGCCATTGCTGGCGAGATCAGTCTAGGGATAGAATATTATATCCCTTTCACTGATGTCGCCAGCATCCGCAAAGCTCGCCCCTGGTTCGTGCGTGAATGTGCCGAGGCTGTCCAGAAAAAACAGTCGGCATATCGCGCCTGGGTCAGGGCTCGGGCGGACCGTGACCCGAACGTGAACCGCCTCAAAGCAGCGTACAATCGGGCCACTAGGTTCAGCAAGAGGGCCTTCAAGAGAGCGGATGCCCAGCGCGTCGCGCGGCTTGGTCAGGAGCTCACATCCCATCCCACGGGCAGCCGTGGATACTGGCAACTGGCCAAAGCCGTACAGTCAAATTTTTGTCAACCCTCGCTGCCACCACTGCGTTTTCCTGATGGATCACTGGCTCACAAAGCCCAAGAGAAGGCGGACATGCTCGCAGACCTCTTTGCGCCTAATTCCCGCGTCGATGACCGTGGCCTGCAGCCCCCCGCCATCGCCAACTGTGGCCACACTATGCCTGATATTGTTATCAGGCAATGTGATGTGCGGGCAGTGCTGCGGTCACTCGACACGCGGAAAGCCAGTGGCCCTGACGGCATTCCAGCGGTGGTGCTACGAAAATGTGCTGCTGAGTTGTCTCCAGTATTAACGCGTCTGCGTCTGTACCGCCTGTCATACTTTACAGGCCTCGTGCCGGAGGCCTGGAAGGAGGCGAACGTACAACCGATTCCCAAGAAAGGGGATCGATCCGATCCAGGCAACTATCGACCCATAGCTGTCACCTCAGTCATTTGCAAGGTGCTCGAGCTTCTTATTAATAAGCAGCTCATGCGATACCTGGAGGATCACTCGCTAATCAATGATTGGCAATATGGCTTCAGGCCAAAACGATCAACGGGTGACCTCCTGGCATTCGTCACGCATGTATGGGGTGAGGCTATGGAAAAGTTCGGCGAGTCCTTGGCTATTAGCCTGGACATCGCCAAAGCTTTCGATAGGGTCTGGCATGCTTCGCTCCTTTCCAAGCTTACGGCATATTTTTTTTTTTTTTTTTTTTTTTATATTTGGTTCGCCAAATTGACGCCGCCCGCCTGGTGGTAAGTCGTGACGACGTCTAGCGATTGTGGGCCACTCTCACAGCACACATATGGGCTACCTCCTCAACTGTGCAGCTGGATTGCCAGTTTTTTAAACGAGCGCCGAGTGCGGGTCCTCTGCGATGGTCAGGCTTCTCGCTTCCTGCAAGTGAATGCCGGGGTACCGCAGGGGTCCGTACTGTCACCAACTCTCTTTCTTCTGTATATCAATGATATGCTTTCCCTCGGGAACATTCATTGCTATGCAGATGACAGTACATTGCACGGGAGTTACTCGGTTCGTCCGACGGCGGGGCGATCTGTGATAGAGGAGGAGAGACGACATCTCGTGGGTGATCTCGACCGAAACCTCGACAGTATCTCCCAATGGGGTGCCGAGAACTTGGTCGAGTTCAATGCCCACAAAACACAGGCGTGTGCATTTACAGCGAAAAAATCCCCTTTCCTTCCCCTACCCACTCTTCAGAATGCAATATTACCAATGAAGGACAATCTAGACATCCTTGGCATAGACGTTCGTCGAGAGCTCAATAACACAAAATACATTGAGAGATGTATTGGGCTAGCTTCGCGGAAACTAGGAATACTGAACAAGGTAAAGCGATTCTTTACACCGCACCAGAGGTGTCTGCTGTACAAAACGCAGATTAGACCCTGCGTTGAATACTGCTCTCACCTCTGGGACGGCTCCGCGAAGTATTTGCTGGACGCACTCGACGCTATGCAGCGACGCGCTGTTCGCATTATAGACTGTCCGGAGGTAACAGGAAGCCTTGAGCCGCTAGCCCAGCGCCGAACAATTGCTTCCTTGGCCGCGTTCTACCGTATTTACCACGGTGAGTGTTCTGATGAGCTCTTCAACCTGATCCCGCCCTCTCCCTTCCGATCCCGAACAACGCGTGCCGGCCAGAGATGTCACCCTCATACCGTGGAAACCGGCTTCGCGAGAACCGAGCGTTTTAAACGATCGTTTCTCTGCCGAACGATGGTGGCTTGGAACGCCCTGCCTGCGCACGTGTATTCTCCAACATATAACCCTGGGCTCTTTAAGCGAAGCGTGACGAGGCTGCATTGCTGGGTCGTCAAGTTGAGGGCCACTCTCTATAGTATTCCTGTGTACTGTGAGAGTCGCCCTCAATTGCCAGACGTCGCCTCAGCTTACCATCAGGCGGGTGGCGTCAATTTGTCGACCTAAATATAAAAAAAAAAAAAAAAAAAAAAACTAATATTAAACTGAACAATAAAGAAAGAAAATAAGAAGCAATCTCTAAATATTTTAAAAATACATATCTAAAAATGAGGTACCCATACTATACTCGTAAATATTTTTTAATAGTTTTATTACATCAATTTGTCGGGGTGGTATATACATATCCATGGAAAGTTTCATCTTTCTAGCTTTAACCGTTTAGGAGGAAAGTCGAGGATGGACGGACATGACAGAACAGAAGAACGAATATGTATATTATATTTATGTATGATATATTATAGTTTTTGTTAGTTCTTCCGCAGGCCTGGATGAGATTTTTTTTTTAAATAAGTTGTACTCAACTAGACTCATAGTGAGTCTAGTTGGGTATAACTTATTTTTTGTATTTATGGTCTTTTATTTTTACATACACATATTACACCTATATTCCCGAACGGGTAGGCAGAGATGCACTACACACCCACAATTTGTCAGTATTTTTAGTCCCACGTAGTTGGGGCAAGCCTATTGCCGTCACCGGGCACACATACTTAATAGGTTATGTCCAAAATGGCCGAATGAGGTTAATAAACAGTAGCAGCTATATTGTAATTTTGAAGAAAAAAATCTTACGTGCCAGCCACTTAAGCATAGCCAATTAAAGTCCTGGGTCTCGTCTGGTCTTTTATTTTTTGTAGGTTTATATAAAAATAATAAATAAATAAGTTTTACCAGATACTGAAAATCGTGACAATACATCTGATAGCATTTTATCATATTTACGTAAGCTTGAAACATTGGCTTGTTGTATTCTTGCTTTAATGGTGGTTACCTGCCCGTAAATTCCAGAGGCTCATCTTATGATTCAGCAATATTAATAATCTAATAGCGTATACCATGTTGACATCAAAATTTACAAGCAGCAAACAGCTCAATAACGTGTGCCAATTAGTTTTAGGATATTGCAATAATATTCCACTAACAAGACAAGAGTAAAATATTAAAGTTAAAATCACACTGACCCAGTTAAACAAAATGAAAGTTTTAAATTTTTTATTATCATTTAAATACTCATGAACATTGTAAATGTTAGTTACAAATTCAACGTAATTCTGAGAAAAGAAACTTCCTCCAATAAAATTAATAATACACCCCGTGGAGTAAACAATGACATCAAATATTATGATGAAATAAAAAGTGGGGTTTATTTTTCTTAAGTAGGAAAAATGTGCTTTGTTACCATGGTAACCGTAAGTAAACAGAAACATTAAAGTTCCAGCAAAAGAAAATAATTTTATGAAGATACTAGTCGTCGCCCGCAACTTCGTCCGCGTGGTAATTAGGATTTTTTCCCGTTCCTGTCGCGCCGCGTCGTATTTTGAACAATTCACACAATATCATTAAAAATTGTAGCCTGTGTTATTTTGATGTATAAGCTATATTATAGTAAAGTTTCATTAAAATCCATTCAGTAGTTTTTTACGTGAAAGAGTAACAAACATCCATACATCCATACATACATACATCCTCACAAACTTTCGCGTTTATAATATTAGTAGGATTATTCGGATATATTGCGTTGTTTTTCATATAATATTTGGGGTTAAATACTATAATTTGCATTAGATTGAACGGCAAAAGCATAGCTAGAAAACTTTTACTAATTGTTTTAACATTTTTGTTGGCAATCAGTTTATTTATATATTATACATTGCAAAATTAAAAAAACACGCGCTTGTTTTATCAATAGTATTATCCTTTTTATGAATGATATTCATAAATTCTTGGCTTTTAAATTAATTGAAAAAGTCAGACCAAACTTTATTCTCTCCATAATCAATTACTTACCTAACTAATAACTTTGAATCATGTTTAATAACGTAGTAAATTAATTGAACAAACCATTAATTATTTTAGTTTACTGCGTAGTTTACTATAAATTATGATATACTTTAGCCTTTAAAATAGTTGCTACCAAATAATGCCAAAGCATGACAAAAGAGATTCCTAATCTTATAGTGATATCTTGCTTTTTATACACTTATATCACTATTTAATCACTACCTAATAATCTTAGATTCGTTGAGTGACCAACACCTCGCGTCATAGTGTTGTATTTATTTGAATGATAATCGTTATAATTATATTTGCTAAAAATATGATATTGGATATAATAATTATGATGTTGCAGTAGACAAAATGCAGTATACAAATAAGATATTTTTTTTTAATGTGAAAGAAACTAATGAAGTAAATGACAATTTTGTCGACAAAAACATTCAATCAATATTCTTACCGTTAAATTTAATGCAAACTATTGTATTTCACCCAAAATATTTCATTCGACGTGATAAAATACACCCAAATAATATTTTTGTAAACATATTTTCCTTCTGTGGGACATTAATATACATTCTTCCATTCATATATCGCATACTTAACTATTATGGTGAATTCAACTTCGATTTCTATTTATCTGTACTGGATAGCTTTATCTACTGCGTTGGTTTCATCATCAATTTTATAGTTTGCTATAGAAAGTCGAAAATATTTGTTAAATTGATCAAGATTATTCAAAACGTCCAAGTGACTCTTAATGACAAATGTAGAAGTTTTTATTTTAAAGCTGGCAACTGGATTGTTATTTTCACTTTATGTGCCTGGTATTACTCGAATGCATTAATCCCATATTTATGTTTAGAAAGGACTAAACATGTGCCTTCTTATATGGTTATCACAAGTTTTTTGCTAGCCACTTTTGATCTTAATATAATCTACGCTATCAGACTACTGATTTTTATAAAACATACTCTCTATATTTGGTATTCAGAAGTGAATTCTAAAAGAAATGATGAAGACGATTATGAACATTGCAAAAATATGTTTCAAACTTACATGAACATAATAAAGTGTTATGAATTATTCAATACAGTTTTTGAATATCTTGTAAGTGAAAATTGTCATAGTTTTCCAACTTTTTTGTCTAATGGCTTATATTGCTCACAATTACTCATTCGTTCCTCAAATGACAGCTACTGCTAATATTAGGTGGAATCCCAGAAATATCTTAACGCTTGTCTCGCTAAATACCTGTCCATCCTAAGGTTGCCTGTAAAATATTGCTTTTAGGATAAGGCCGCTCTTTGTACATCCTGTATCTGTAATATCCTATGATTTTTAATTGGTGTACAATATTCTAATCTAATCTAATCTAAATAAGTCCTAATTGTGTGCAAGGAAAGTCAATTATGCTACTTCTCTTACAATTTCCCAAGATTATTATTGATTGAATTACTGATTATAATTGTGGTGTAAACATTTTCAGATTCTTTATTACGCTGCTTACACATTTATTGATTCACTTGTACACATTTACCTTTGGATTGAAATATGCAAATCTTTATCAATGGTTGATATTCAGGTAAACAAAAACTGTGATGACATACTTATTGATGCAGTTTTAGCAAAGGAACCCTCAGCAGCATAGTTCATTTAACTAGTGGGCCACTGCTTCCCCTGCCCCCCCGCCCCCCCCTATTTGTTTCAGAGTTCAGAGAGTATTTTACAAAAACAGTTTGTCTTATTTTGAGATTCGATGGCGAGAACGAAGCACCTCTGACGTCATATGTATACGAGATGTCTATATCATACGAGAAGGTGTCTATGTCAAATCACACCTCCTTATAATTTAACTAGCCAATTAGGTATAAGTGATAAATTATAAGTACCGACTTGTGTTACCTACAAATGCATAGGTATATATACCTATATATAGGACGAGTATATACTCGTCCTTCGTTTAGATTGAGGCCCATTTAAACCTGTTTGTGTCAAGCCGGGGATATACTTGTATGTTATTAATACGAATACATTTCGATAATAAAATCCATCGCATACTGTTACCTACCACAATCGTTTCAATACCTCCCAACAACCACTTCACTGGTCATCCTTGACTTCATAATAAATAATAATGTATTTATTCATTTAAGTGATCAGAATGAAATGAAATAATTATAGTAGCCTAAATCAGTTTATGGATCTGTGTTACTCCATAATATACCGATACCAAAAGAGTATAACCTACTGTTTCACTTAAAGTATTTCAATTAGGAATAATCAACCTGGTGGCAAAAGTATTCTGAGATCTAACAAAGGACATTATTTTATGAAAAATGTTACGTAACATCGCGATGTGGAAAATGATGTCGTTTATACAACGCCATCTAGCGATGAATGTGTAATTTATCATCCATTTAGTTGTTTGAACGTTACTTTTATTTTCAGTTCAAACAGATCACACACGTTGTCTTGTTGTATATAAGATTGTTAAAAAATATAATTTTGCTAACAATGTTGAGTCTACACAGTGAGAAGTTTTATATACTTGTGGAGCATTGCCAAGAATCCTGTTCTATTATTCAGAAGTCACATTGTTCAGGTATTTGTTTTATGGATTAAGAGAGGGAATATTCAAGGAGCACCTGCTGACTGACCAGTTCAGGACACATATTAGTATGATGCGTCCTTGCCTCATTCGCCTCATAATATTACTAGGATTTAATAACTCTGAAGCGCAAATATCTAAACATTTCAGAGAATCGAAGAAAAATGTGTAGAAGTATTCAAAACTTTCAAAAACGAAGATTCTACAAAATTAATGCATGTGGACTATTTACAGTTGACGCCATGTTTCCGCTACATTTTATAGAAGTACTTACCAACTATACGATCGTCCTTCTGCAATTTAGTTTTCTATCATAATAAAGTAGGTAGTATTCATGATGTTACATAAAAAAAAACACATTTACATTATGTACATATATAATTACAATAATAATGAATAATACAAATATTGTTTTTATTTCAATAAAGATATGTAAGTCATAGTAACTTAAAGATTTGACTTCCCCGACGACAAGGATATCATCCATTATGTTCCAATTCCAAAATGTGAAGATCAAGCAAAAAAAAAAGATACTTGTATAGAACCTACCCTCCTTTGGTCTACATTTTGTCAATTTGTTAGCGCCCGCGTAATAGGTGGCTAGCCTATTGCCATATCCGAGGAGTACCTATATTTGCCAAAGCCTCATGGGTTTGTTAGCGTGCATGTGAGGAGGACTTAGGCCTTATGTATGAAACCTGGATAATGTTCTTTGACCAGTAATTTGATCGCCAAAAGTATTATTTCATGTTGTTATGGTTACCGATGTATTCAAACCACTAATAGTATTTCTTAATGACATGTCATGTAGTTCTAATATAAACAATACAATCTAATCACATAAAGTTAACTCATCTAGTTAATTAAGTAAAAATGTTAGTACGTAATTACTTACAAATCATTGCATTTTCACCCTACTCACTAAAATAATTATTTAATAAAATGAGAAATATTAAATTTAATAATAATTTAATATTATATAGCCGACTGAAGTTACACAAAATACAATTACAGATATATAATTAGAATAATTACTAACCTATGTGTTTAGTCTTATTTCTATTAATTTTATTACTTGTCAGTCTAGTTGCGGTATTAATGCTTCATTGCTACTAGTTCCATACAGATTCCTTGAAAATGGTACTACTTAGTGATAATAAAAAATCACCACTAGTTCCATTTCGAGAGAATTAATGTCTGACGCCTGCAAGTTAATTTGAACCACTGCCGTGCTGCTTAGGATCTTCTGTACCAGAGCATCCGGCAGTGGTCCATAAACTTGGCCGTGGTTGCCCAACCGTACTACGTCCACCCGGGAAGCCCGGTGGACCAGGACAGCTCGGCCTGTTGTATCTTTGGGGGGTCCGCCGCAGACAACTCGCGCCTTGCGATCATTGCAAGGGGCCGCGGGTGTGTTGCACCGGACTATGATGGGTTGGCGGTCGTGGCCACCTACATCTCGCCGACACTGGACGAGACTCAGTTTGAGCTCTACGTCGTCTTCGCTGCGTGCCGTCCTCGCTCTGTCCTGCTCCTGGGAGACTTCAACGCCTGGAGTAAGGCGTGGGGCTCCCGGGTAACCAAGGACAAGGGGAGGCTTCTTGAGGACTGAACCAGAACACGTGGACTGCAGGTCCTCAACCGGGGGAATGTCGCCACCTTCTGCCGGCGGGGAACCAGCTCGGTCGTGGACGTATCGTTCGTGACTTCTGCACTCGCCGCCCGCATTACTAGCTGGCGCGTTGAGGAGGGTGACAAGACGCACTCGGACCATCAGTACATCTGGTTCGATGTCGTCGTCCCACCTAACCTCGCACAACCGGTAGAAAATCCCCCGGTTCCGCGTTGGGCACTTCACCATCTTGATCGGGAGGCTCTCCTGGAGGCATCCATCGTGCAGACCTGGATTCCGGCGCCGCCGCCGGACCGGCCTGCCGATATGGATGCCGAGGTGGAGTGGTTCAGGAGAGCCATGTCGCAAATCTGTGATGCGGCGATGTCTAGGGTTACACCCAGACCGGCAAGAAAGAAAAAGAAAGAAAAGAAAAGAAAAATATTTTTTATTGTTGCATCACAACTTTACACTCAGCGTTACACAAAGAATAATATAACTTATCTATGGTCACAACGACCACAGACGTAAAATTGACATAAGTGACACGGTCGTGTCACAATAACTGACACTTGACAGTGTGGTTTGGTTTGACATTTATGAGTGACGTGTGTGTGGCAGGAAATACGTGTCAAACACGTGCCGCGTTTTATTTTACAACATAATTATTTATAATTCAATCCACTCACACGTACCCACATACAGCAACTTGTAAAAATTGCGACACACAATATGGGATAACACTCAGCATATTGCACTGAGATGAGCATATTGCCTATTGCAGTACATCTGGTTTTCAGTGTTACCCCATAGCGACATCTGGCGCCCACAGTCAGTAATTTATAAGAAATACACGCAACCATGGATCGGAGTCATAAAAGATTACATCTACATTCTACAAAAGTTGGAACAATAGTGCCCTCGAGTACGGTAAGTAAGGTTGTCGTATTCATATTAAAATAGTACAATAAAATAGTACAATAGTAGATAGGTACTTATCAGGATTATAGCCAACCAATCTTTAAAATGACAAAAATACAAATAGAATCGAATTAGAGTGACAAGCAAATTACACCCAAGATACCACCACAATTATACAACTAAAATGCAATGTCTGTTATAGGTATGACACATACAAAACCAACACAGCTGATCGTAAGTACGACACGCATCCGGAACGGCGAATCCCAAAGGGACATGAAACTTAGGTACGTCAGGCCAAACTGTTTGTATAAATAGGTATTAAATTTGCTGCTTTTGTCCTAATAGCAGGAAAGCCTTGTATTTGGACCTGAATGAATATTTTGATTTCAGGTTCCTTAAGGGAGGCGGCAGGTCATTCCAGATTCGTGCCGCTGCATACTTGAGACACCCCCTGTATGCTGTAGTCCTATGCCGAGGTATAGACAAGACACTTGTCATAGACCTGATTGGGTAACGGTATTTATTGCATCTCCATGCTATTTTATCGTATAGATATCGAGGTGTTTCATTTTTTAAAAGACCAAACAACATAACTGCAATGTGCAACTTCCTCCTGGCCTCCATCTTCAACACATTATGGTCATTCATAAAAGGTGTCACATGATGACGTCTAGGAATTTTAAAACAGAACCTGGCACAGGCATTCTGCATCCTCTGTATTAGATTCCGAGTACTTGATAGTAGGCATGGCCCATACACTGTGTCACAATAATTAAACCTAGATAGAATAAGAGTGTCCACCAGTTGCTTCCTCAAAGCTACACTCAGACATTCACGGATATTGTACAGAACCTTAAGCCTATAAAAACAATTTTTAACTATTTTATTAACATGGGACTCGAAACGCAAATGAGGATCCATTATAAGCCCCAGGTTGGTTGCCTGCTCAACTCTCTCTATACGCTGCCCGTCTATTATGATTACTGGATTTAAGTGCGTTATAGCCTGGACTTGTAGTCTGCTACCCAGTACCATGCATTTGGACTTGGATGGGTTAAGAATCAAGGCATGCTCCCTTGACCAGCCAACTATACGCTGAATGTCCTCATTGATTTGCGATACAGCCAAAGCTATATCACCTGGCTTGAAGGACAAATATAATTGTGTGTCATCGGCATACATATGGAAATTGCAGTTCTGAATACACTTGGTTATGTCAGCAGTATATAGAATGAACAGGAGTGGCCCCAATATTGAGCCTTGTGGTACACCTCTCGTCACTTTGAGGTTGGCTGATGTTAGCGCTGTGCCATCCTCTTTATATACCTCCACAAATTGAGACCTGTTCGTCAAGTAACTATGGAACCACTTGATGGTATCAGGCGAAAATCCATAGTACGCCAACTTAGACAGCAAAAGGGACGGGTCAAGGGCGTCAAAAGCACGTGAATAGTCCAAGAGGACCAGCGCCGTTCCCTCCCCACGATCCCTGGCTTCCAGGATATTACCCACCACATCAGACAATGCTGTTGCAGTGCCTCTTCCCTTACGGAAACCTGATTGCTTGTCAGGAATGATATTATTCGCCTCTAGGAAATCAATTACCTGCATATGAACAACCTTTTCAAGCACCTTAGAGAGGCAAGGCAATATGCTGATTGGTCGCAGGTCTTTCACAGTATTTGGCGGACTAACTTTAGGTATTGGTCTTACCACTGCACACTTCCACATCTCAGGAAAAGTCTGTGTAGAGATGGATGTGTTTACAATGGCAGTGATCGCGCTAAGTGAATTTGGCAGTGTTAGCATCAACATTTTGATATTAATTTTATCTGTGCCTTGCGCCGAGGTTCTGATATTATTTAGTATTTTCCTAACTATTTCTTGATTAACAGGTCTCAGATCAAAGACATTTGCATTGTGTCTGTGGTGTTCATAGTATGTTAGCGTCGAAATTGCCACTGCACACTGACCCGGGATGTCTATGAAAGCCCTATTCATAGCATTCGGGTCATTAAAATGGTCAGGGAGACACGACGACGCTCCGTGCGGTGGAAGTATTTGGTTTTTTAAATTCTTCCACATGAGTTTGGGATTATGTATATTCTCATTAATATGCTTTGAAAAGTATGCAGCCTTCTCATTCTGCAAAGCTACTACTGCTTGATGTTTAAGGTCTAAGTAGTACTTTTTTTTTGATTCTGACTTAGCTGTTTGATATATAAGCCTGGCTTTGTTACGCAGACTGAAAAGCAACTTCACAGTATCCGTTAGCCATGGTGTGTACTTTAGTTTGAGAAATATCTGCTTTTCGGGTGCATGCATATCAAATAAACAATTAACCCATGCAGACAAACCGCCCACCATACCACCAACTTCACCCTGTGAGGCCAGAATGTGCCAGGGTATCCCATCCAAGTCTCCATCAAAGAGATCCATCAAGATATCTCCGTATGACCTACAAGTGATCCACTTGGGTTTTAACTTGGGCTTTCTGAAGGATGACTCACATGTGACAGTGGCATGCCTACCGAGCTCAGGGACATGTGTCACAGTGACATTGCAGACATCCATGTCTGTACATATGACATCTATCAGAGAGCTGCCACTGTCATAGAAATGCGTAGGTGAGTCAACAACTTGACGCAGGTTTGTGTAGTCCAAGAATTGCTGCAGCTTCTGTGTGTCCGGTTCCCAAGGCCTCAACATGTGAGCGTTGAAATCTCCCATTAGGATGACATGATCATAGGGGGCCAGCGCACACAAGCTATCTGTCAGACTGTCCAAGAATCCATCAATACCCTGCCATGGCGGTCTATATGCTGTGCCAATCAAAACTGTCTTTCCCATACAGCTAATGGACATCCAGTACTCTTCCACAAGTGGATCAATCGGATGTCGTCTAGTTCTTGCACTAATGCCCTCCCTTACATAAAACCCAACTCCACCACCCTTACCACGCTTAATAGAAGTGGGCCTCGGAGTGTGTCTTAGCTTGTACCCAGGAACATGGGGAGCCCTCCCATCTTCCCCCAAATACAACCAAGTTTCATTTATGGCCATGATATCAACAGCATGCTGGCTCATAGACACTAAAAACTCATTATGCTTGTTACCCAATGAACCTGCATTAAATAGTCCAAACTTTATATACTTACTGTGAAGCATTGGGAATATACTAACAAAACAAATAACAACATTACACTTAAAAAAACGAATAAACATGGAATTATTGCCGTGTCAGCACTACCCGAGTGCATCACCTTCAAAACATATAACACATTATGACAATTGCATATCATACACACAATTACCAACAATTTAACTAATTTACAAAACTTATTTTTAGATCTGTTCATAAAAACCAGATGCAGCATACCATCATGTGTTGGTGACAGAGCCAGTAGTAGCAAGTACATGTGCACAGTATATAAATAGATGTAAACATTGTATTTACCCATCACTAGTCCTACATTATATAAGCAACTATGAATAGTACTTCGGTAGACAATGTAAATACTCGGATCAAAATAAGATTCCATCAAGGAGAATTTATCTCTGCTTATTATAGTATAAGTTACTACCAGTGTAGCAGCACAATGACTGACAGACACACAGGCACAAGCAAATTGAACACAGTTTGCTAAAGACAATATTAGTAAGTGTTTGTATACATCATGTGAATATATGTAAGCATTGTAAATTCCTAGTCTTAATTTGTTTAAATAGTTGTACATATTAACTAAATAGGTTAAGCAAATATAAAAATTTATTTTCATGAAGTGGTATTTCACTTCCTTTGCATGGTTTCCTATAACTATAAGGTCACAACATACAATACAAGCACATGCAACACAGTACAGAATTAAATAGATGCATGTAGAATCATACATGTAAACTATGCTTAATCTAAAAGTTATTACTGTATAGGTATATCTTAAGTTCATAAATATTTTCAATCTCAACACTATCAAATCACACGAACAGGGCACCAAAGTTTTAATAGGACTAAACCAGAACAGCCTTGGGGGTCGCAATGCCAAAAACCCGATCAAGGTCAGCCTCCCGTCGTATAATGTGACTGCGTTTGCCCTCAGCCTCTCGAGCGTATATTCGACCCCGCTTTGTCCATGTAAACCTCCAACCGCGGTCTGAAGCAGCCTGTCTCACGAGGTAAAACAGTTTTTTATTTTCCCTCGTCAGCCTCTCGTTCAGGTAGAACCGCCGAGGGGGTGCGTCCAGCCCGAGGTCAGCCGAGGTGACCCCTCGCCGCACCCGAGCACTCTGCAGCAGTTGGTCACGCAGGTCACGGCGCGCCAGGCGTACCACGATACGCCTGCACTTTGTGGTATCTCCGGCGCCAGGCGACCCCGTGGACCGCTCCACCCGGGATGCCACTCGCTCAGCAAACACAATGTCCCGGCACTCCAGGGGGACATCCAATTTCTTCGCAGCTAACTGTACAACATGGTTGATATTCTCCCCCTTGTCCTCAGGCATGTTTGAAATTTCCAGGTCAGCGAGCAACAGATCCTGCTCCCGATCGTTGAGGTCCGCCTTTAGCCTGGTGATGGTGTCCTCCAGATGTGCCGGCGTCGAGGGACCACGCTCCTGCTCAAGCCGGTCCAGACGTTTTTCCACGTTGACAACCCTTTCCCTACATGTAGCAACCGCCTCGCGAAGATCGGCCATCTCCAGCCTGATCTCCCTCAGCTCCGTCTTAAGGTCATCCCTCATGGCGCCTATGTCGGCTCTCAGGAGGTGAAAATCTTGACTCTGAGGCGACTGGGCACCGTCATCAGGTGACTGAGAGAGAACTGAGCCATCCGTCGTACCCGTGGAAGGGGGTCGCGCTGCCTGCCTTTGTGCCTGTCTTTGTGCCTGTCTTTGTGCCTTGGTCTTGCAGGCCTTGCATTGCCAACTCGCACCAACCTGGGCAGACATATACTTCCCACACACAGTGCATTTCCCGGCCATATTTTTTAATTAAAAGATTTAAATTTTGCACCTGATTGTAATTGATTTTCAAATGTAGGAAGACAGTTCCGTCAGACCACAACAGATGGCGCTGTACTCAAAGTCCAATGTTTAAAGTTTTTCCTGACTTGACAGTGCTCCCGAAACACACACCAATATTCCAGTAGGACCACAACACACTGTCTCACACACCAATAACACAAGATATTTACTATAGTCCACTTAGTTTTTTATTTTTTCCTACTATAGGGTAGGTCGGGTTAGTCACTTCAGTAAAATTGTTCACAAATTACGATGTACACCGATCCGGCACTTGATAACAATGTATCACCACTATTTTGACTTTACACTTAATATTCAATTAAAAACTCATGCGAAAAAACAGTGCATATATTTTATTTCAGTAATACTTGTCTCAGCCAACTATTGCGCTACGCCGCCAGATGTCGCTCTCAGCAGAAAGCAGGTGTACTGGTGGTCACCGGAGATTGCACAGCTGCGCGCAGCATGCATCTCCACCCGCCGCCAGTACACCAGGTTTCGCCGGAGGCATCGCTGTCCAGACGACGCGGCAGCCCGAGAGACGGAGCTATATAGGGAGGCTAAAGGCAATCTCCAGGAGACGATAAAGCGGGCCAAGACGGCGGCCCGCGAGGAGCTCAGGCATTGTACTCAGGCAATGCGATGTACGGGCAGTGCTGCGATCACTCGACACGCAGAAAGCCAGTGGCCCTGACGGCATCCCGGCGGTGGTACTACAGAAATGCGCAGCTGAGTTGTCTCCTATACTAACTCGTCTGTACCGCCTGTCTTACTCCACAGGAATCGTGCCGGAGGTCTGGAAGGAGGCGAACGTACAACCGATCCCCAGGAAAGGGATCGGTCTGATCCAGGCAACTATCGACCCATAGCTGTCACCTCAGTCATCTGCAAGGTGTTTGAGCTCATCATCAACAAGCAGCTCATGCAATACCTCGAAGATCACTAGCTAATAAATGATCGGCAAAACCGAACGTTTTAAACGTTCGTTTCTCTGCCGAACGATAGTGGCATGCCTGCCTGTGCACGTCGTCAAGTTGAGGGCCACTCTCTATAGTATTGTGTGCTATGAGAATGGCCCAAAATCGTTAGAAGTCGTCACGACTTACCACCAGGCGGGCGGCGTCAATTTGGTGAACCAAATATAAGAAAAAAAAAAGCTCCTGGAGACCCTGCAGCAGAACACATGGGCTTCCAACGAGCGCGGAGGAGCATGTCCCTCCGCGCAAGGCTCCGTCTCTGCCCGACGCGGATAGCACCAGCGACGACGACGTACCCGAAGTCAGGGGGGGGTTGCTAGGTGCGGCAGTACTCCGGCTTAAACGCCGGAAAATCACTGCCCCCGGACCCGACGGCATTCCTGGCCGTGCATGGGTCCTGGCCCTCGAAGAACTCGGGCCTCGACTGATGGGGCTCTTTAGCGCATGCCTCGGAAGGGGCCAGTTTCCCAAGGTGTGAAGGACGGGGAAACTGGTCCTGATCCGTTAGGCAGGGCCGGTGGACTCACCGTCTGGATACCGGCCGATCGTGCTGCTTGACGAGGTGTGTAAGCTGTTTGAGCGAATTATCGCGGAACGCCTCGTCGAGCATCTCACGGCAGTGGGGCCAGACCTGGCGGACAACCAGTGCGGTTTCCGTCGGGGACGCTCTACCGTGAGCGCGATCATGCGCGTGAAGAGCCTGACGGAGGAAGCAGTCTCGCAGGGCAAGGTGGTGGTGGCGGTGTCTCTTGACATCGCCAACGCTTTCAACACCTTGCCATGGAGCTGCGTTAGTGAGGCGTTCGTGTATCACGAAACGCCTCTCTACCTCCGTCGTATTGTCGGGGCCTATCTCTTGGAGAGGGCCATAGCTTTCCCCAGCTGGCTTGGGCCAGCTCGGCGAGATGTGTCGTGCGGTGTTCTACAGGGGTTGGTCCAGGGGCCGCTTCTGTGGAACATCGGCTACAACTGGGTGCTGCGGGGTGCGTTGCCTAAGGGGGTTGGCGTATCGTGCTACGCCGACGGTACCCTCGTCACGGCGCGGGGTACAACGTACTAGAAGGCAGCACTCAAGGTTACGACGGGTGTTGCTCAAGTCGTGGATCGGATACGGTGGCTGGGACTTGAGGTGGCCTTGCACAAGTTCGAGGTTCTGTGTTTTCACAGACCTCGGAATGGTCCACCATAAATGTAGGAGTATGGCCCTATACGGGTCTCCCGTATGGGCGGATAGGTTGGCGGTCAAGGTAAACGTGACTGTGTTAAACAGACCACTTCGAACCTTGGCCGTCAAAACCATACGGGGGTACCGCACGATCTCCGGAGAGGCTACGTGTCTCCTAGCCGGGACCCCTCCATGGGACCTGGAAGCGAGAGCCCTTGCGTCATTGTTCCAATCACGCAAAGAGGCGCTGGAGCGGGACGACAGGCATGCGTCTCGAGAAATCAGGGATCAGCGATCCCAACTCCGCCAGGAACTCATGAAGTCATGGAGAGTGGCTGCAGAGGCAGCACGGTGACCTCACTTATCGTGCGACGCAGGTCGTTACCGGGCATGGATGCTTTGGTAGCTATCACACCCCAGTGTCAGCACTGCGAGGTTTCGGACGACGATACCGCACTCCACACGATGGTAAAGTGCTCAGCGTGGGCGAGTCATCGCCGGGACATCGTAGTGTGTCTGGGCGTGGATACCCTCTCGCTGGAGACCATGCTTCAAGCCATGGTCTCCATCGGGAGTAGGTGGAACGCAGCCGTGTCCTTCTGCGAGCAAGTCATGCTCGCGAAGGAGGTGGCCGAGAGGGAGAGGGAGAGGGAGCGTAACCTCCCCGCCGAGTTCCGTAGTCAGCGGCGAGGGCGACGCAGACTCATCTACGCCCAAGACCATCGACCTCCAGGATTGGGGCCTGAGGACGGCGGGATCGCCACCCGCCGTCCTTTCAGAAGCAGACTAGAAGGGCTGCGTGCTGCGGGGTCTGTGCCCCACAGCACGCAACCAGATTCACTCACCGACGCGGGATAAAACCCTACCCCAACAACGCAGGATTCTCATCCCGACCAAACCCCCGTAGCGACCACGGAGGTGGTCAAAGTCCGCCGGGCGCCACTGGTAATACCTGCTGCGTGTAACCAGAGACGCTACGGACATTAGAGTGGACGCGGCCTCGGGCCGCGGAATTAAAAAAAAAAAAAAAAAAACTGCTGTCGATTCTAATAACATAATAGACATTGTATTTATACGATTAATACAATCATCATTAATATGACAATTAAATTCAATTTTGCTGTTACATTCATTTTCAAACATAGTCGTATTCTTTTCATTCTATAGTAAAGAGCCTTTTTCCTAAAAATGATATCAGCAAATCTGTTTCTTGATAATTATTTATCGGACGATATAGTCAAAGTGTTTTATCCTATGAATTTAGTTTTATCTGTGTTGGTTTCTGCCAAATTTACAATACGAGATAATTTTATAACTCCCACAGGAAAAAACTATAAGACAATTGTTTATTTTGCTGGCTTTGTTTTCGTTATTGCCAAAGGCTGTAATGTTTTTTATGGAGATTTTGTGAACTCACAGAAAAATGAAAACGGCGGAACTTTCCTTAGATTGACTTTTTTCTTTCATTTAATTTACTACTCTATATGTACAGGTACATACATTTATATTAATGAAATTAAAACTGAACAAAATATATCAATAGTGTTGATTATGCAAAAAATTGATAATAGTATTTGCAAAAATAAGAATATTTATAAAAATAGCATCTGGAATTTGATTTTGGCTTTTATGAGCTTCGGATATTCTTTCTTTATAATAGCATCCTACTTGACGTTGCCTTATGCCAACATAACTGATGTTGTGACTAGTTTTTTATACATTAGTTCTGGGATTAATTACGTTTACTGCATTCGTATTGTAATTATATTGAGCAAATATCTCGTTATATGGAAAGATATTCAAGTTATGCATCTGAATAGCAACCTTGATAATAAACAGTACTGTCAAGAAATGTTTTTAATATACAAGGATATTTTAAAGGCGTTTAAACTTTTTGCAGAAGTTAATCAGTTATTTGTAAGTATTGAATTTTGGATAAATTTTCAAAAAATGCGTAATGAGATGTCATGTTTTTCGTGTGTTGTTTGATGTCCGTTTAACTTTGTAGCCTCAATAGCTTTAAAACTACGCAACGGATTTTAATACGGTTTTCACCAATTAATAGAGTGGTTCTCGAGGAAGGTTTTTGTGTACTGTGCCGCGGACTTGTGTATTGTGTACTAGCAAACAATACATTAAGTAACACCAAAGCAGAGTAGATTGATGTGTACGATGAGTGTCCAAAGATTTCATCGAGACTCATATTTATGGCCTTATTTATTTTTATTCCTAGATTTCGCTGTGGACTTTCTCATCTTTCATCATGACGTTGAGTTACATGTCAGTCGTCTTAAAATCACAAAACCACCAAACACTTCCCGTAAGTATTAGTAATCCGCGAAAAATTGTGTTGTATCTTTTACTTTTATCGCGGTTGTTTAAACAATAAAGAAAATGGCTATTCGACACTTTAAGAACAAAAGGCTCTTTAACATTTTAGCTAACAATGACTGCTGGGAAAATTGACAATCGGCGATGACCTTAAATAATTTTCAGCGTTACTCTCCCGCTGAAGACAATGATACGTGAAACTCGAACCTCAAATATGTAAGATAAGACCCGACCCAACCTCATGGCTGAGGCCGCATAAGTGGTCAAAGTCCACTGGTGCCCTAGGATATCCTCACGAGGGCTACCAGGGACGCCCGGCAATGGACAATAGAGCAGCCATGGCCGTAGGCCGCGATAATATAAAAAATCCTCATCGATATAAATTACACTCCAGAATCAGGCGGTATTGCTGCCTGCGAGTATAGACATTTTGGACAATTATTATAATAACTGTTTTAGAAGTCATTATTATTTTATTTAAGAATAGTGCTGACATAGGTGTAATGATTTTCACAATAACATGGATGTTGAAGGATGTTTTTTTGCAAGCAATACTTTGTCAGTCCTGTGAGAAGTTCTACTCAGGTGTGGAAGAAGCTGCTTCGATATGCTTTGAATACACGAAGAGGCCTCTCTGTACCGGTAACTTAGTTCTTAGGATTTTATTTAACTTATCTCAACGTCTTGAGTCTAAAATATAATACTAAATGGAACATTAAGTTTGAACTTTTAATTAACTATTCAGCTGGTCCAAAACTTTAAGAATGCTAATGAATTAAAATTGTAAATCAAAATGAAGTCTCATTTCAGTCAAATGGCTATCTACAATATCCAAGATATTTTCTCTCTGTGCTGCATAATCTTGGAACACTGTACATATATACCGTAAGATTTTTTTCTTTTTCAGAGAGTCAAAAACATCTATACAAGAGTGTGTTACGCCACAATCGTGCGAGATTTTCCAAAATGACGGGATGTGGACTCTTTAATATTGACGGATATTTACCTCTGACATTCATCGGGAGTCTCACCAATTATTTGATTGCTTTATTGCAATTAGTATTTTTGTAATTAAGTAGTTTACATTTTAAAGAAAATTGAAAAGCCATTATCTGGGTAGTTTATAAAAAAAAAATTATTAATACCTAGTTACTAAGTATTAAGCTTGTTACACAATTGTTAATTAGATTAGGGTATGTATGAGATTATATGTGCGTATGTGTATATGTATGTACCAATGCAATATTGTATTAATTTAATTCTGATATTTAGCTTAGTTTTTAACAACCTACAATAATAAGTGTAATGTACGGAGGCTCGATCCCACAGACAAACCGACAACACGGTTTTGTGGAGCAATATGTAACTAAAAAAAATGTAACATATCTTATAATAAATAAATAAAAATAAACATTAAGTATGCATTATTGTTTTTAATTATTCTACAAATCTCGGAGAAACTTAAAAAGGTCAGATTTATCCATATTTTATCCATAGATATACGTTATTTTTCATAATGAGGTTTCAGAGGTTTAAAATACCGTTAAAATCGGTCTTATTCATAAGCCCGCGGCTTCGCAGGCTTGACAAATTTACACTAAAAACCTTACTCGAGAACCACTCTATCCATTGGTGTAAACCGAATCAAAATCCGTTTCGTAGTTTAAAAGATCTAAGCATACATACATTACATTCTAAGAGAAATTGTGAAGACGATGGTGAACACTGCAGAAATATGTTTCAAACTTACAAGAATATAATTAAGTGCTATGAATTATTCAATACAGTTTTTGAATATCTTGTAAGTAAAAATTGTCATAGTGTTCCACCTATGTGGCTTATATTGCTCACAAGTACTCGTTCGTTCCTCAAATGGCAGCGATATATATGCATATCATCACGATAATTTACATTCTAACCTTAAAGTTACTTACTGCTGCTACTTACGATATCGTCACGATATTATACCTAGACGTTATCGCACGATATCGTGTGTCCTTTTCGTACAATGTGAAAACGCTCAATGAGTGAAATTTCAGTAACCCGTTCATTGGTTTAGTTTTGAAAACCCCAGAAATACGTCCTAATTGTGTGCAAGGAAAGTCAATTATGTAGCTTCTCACAATTTCCCAAGATTATTATTGATGTAATTACTGATTATAATTTTGCTGTAAATATTTTCAGATTCTTTATACTTACACATTTACTGATTCACTTGTACACATTTACCTATGGATGGAAACATGCAAATCTTTGTCAATGGTTGATATTTAGGTAAACAGAACTTTGATGGTATACTTTATTGATGCACTTTTGGCGAAGGAACCCTCAGTAGCATACTTCAACTAGCGGGCTACTGCTTCCCCTGGCCCTCCATTTGTTTAAGAGTTCAGAGGGTATTTGACAAAAACAGTTTGTCTTATTTTGAGATTTGGCGCTGTCCTACTAATATTATAAACGCGAAAGTTTGTGAGTATGTAAGTATGTATGGATGGATGGATGTTTGTTACTCTTTCACGTAAAAACTACTGAATGGATTTTAATGAAACTTTACAATAATATAGCTTATACATCAGAATAACACATAGGGTACAATTTATAAAGATATTGTGTGAATTGTTCAAAATATGACGCGGCGCGACGGGAACGGGAAAAAATCCAAATTTCAATTCTATTCAATTCAATACACTTTATTGTACACAACATGTAGAACATACAAAAAGGATATTTCACTTCAAGGAGAGTACAAATGGCGGCCTTATCGCTAAAAGCGATCTCTTCCAGACAACCTTTGGATGGATAGCGAGTTTAAGAAATTAAAAGGGGTAGTGTACAACTATCACTCTAAGGAGAGAGAAGAATAAAGCTTAGTAAAGAAAGAAATAAAGATAAGACTAAATAGTATCAGAAAATAAACTAATATAGTTAATGTTTATTAATAATGAATCAAAAAGAAGATAATAAAAGTGCTGATACAATTATACATACATACAGACCATACACATAATTTATATACCATACATAACATACATAAACGTATTTATAGACTACATATAAGTTGTAGATAGGTAGTAATCTTTTAACTTAGTTTTGAAAGACGATATAGACTGCGCACTCCTGATCTGAAGCGGCAAAGCATTCCACAGGCGAACCGCCTGAACAGCGAAGGATTTGTCCGTGAAATTAGACGAGTGTGCTGGCACTTCCAGCGTCAAATTTGCCGACGACCTTAGAGACTTTGAATGTGTGTCATGTAGAAACCGGAACCGTTCTTTGAGATATTGGGGAGTACGAGGGTTAAACAGTATATTGTATAGTAATGTAAGAATATGAGTATTACGGCGAAGGCGAATTGGGAGCCACTTGAGCGATTTACGGAATTCAGACACGTGATCATATTTGCGTAGGCCAAATATGAATCTAATACAGACATTTTGAAGGCGCTCAAGCTTATCGAGCTGCTCCACCGTGGGATCAAGATAGCTGACGTCCGCATAGTCAAGGAGTGGGAGTAAGAGACACTGCGCGAGGGTAACCTTAGTAGCCGTTGGAAGGAGATTTCGTAGTCTGCGCAATGCACCATTCGAAGCAAAGATCTTACGTCCAACCTCTTGCACTTGATGATCCCATGATAAAGTGCTATCCAAATAAATGCCCAAGTTCTTAACGCAGTTTGGAATTTCGAGAGGAGCTCCGTTTAAAATTATTTGGGGTAACTGTGTTAGATCAACACGATTCATCATCCTAGGACTGCCGACAAGAATAACTTGGAGTCTTCGATGGGTTCACTTGAAGCCCATGTCTAATGCTCCAGTCACAGATTCTCTCCAGATCCGTGTTGATTATAGAGAATGCTTCATACAATTCATCTAGTGGCGCCTGTGTGTAAATTTGAAGATCATCTGCATAAAGGTGGTAGGATGAAACTAATTGTTTGGAGATCGAATTTATAAAAATTGTGAAGAGTAGAGGAGATAGAACGCCACCCTGCGGCACACCGACGGTAACATCACTCCAGGTGGAGATAGTATCCTCCATGCGTGTGCGTTGCCGGCGGCCGTACAGGTAACTGCGAAACCAGGCAATCACTGTTGGAGATATGTTAATTGAGCGTAAAATGCCAACTAGAATTTCAAAATCCACGAAATTAAAAGCATTACTAAAATCCAGTAGAGCCAGTAATGTGAGTTTCCCTTGGTCCATACCTAATCTTATGTCCTCAGTGACATTAACTAATGCTGTAACGGTACTGTGGCCGGGACGGAAACCTGACTGGAAGGGGTTGAGTAGGGAGTTTCGACAAAGGAAGGAATTGAGCTGAGTGTGGACTAGCCGCTCTAGAACTTTGGAGAAAAAAGGTAGGATAGAAATAGGGCGATAGTGAGAGTAATTAGTAGGATTGCGAATTTTGGGAAGTGGGATCACTTGAGCTTCCTTCCAAAGTGCAGGAAAGGAGCCGCTGGAAATGGAGAAGTTTAGAATGTGAGTGATAATAGGTAGAATATGGTTCAGAGTAGGTATGATCATGTTCCGGCTGACACAGTCGCTACCGACAGCACTAGATGTTATAGACATTATACTCTTCTTAACATCACAAGCAGTGAATTGATCGAAAACAAAAGGTGCGTAATCAGGAGCTGGAAGTGTTGAAAGATAGGTCAGTGTGTTAACCTTGGTGGTCCCTGTAAAATTGGACGAAGAAGTGAAATGCAAATTAAGTGCTTCAAGGTCGACAGTTTTAGGAGACAATTCTTCTTTTGACTTCCCAACTCCTAAGGTTCTCAAGAATTTCCATACTTTTGGCGGGTCGCCGTTTTCAATTGAGGAATGTATATGCTGGCGTTGTGCATTCCTACACACCTTATTGCAGTGATTTCGTATAGCCACATACTTGTTCAAATTTTCAGCAGTTGGTCGAAACTTGTACCTACACTTCGCAGTAGCTTTCTTAGCCATGATATCCCTGATGTTCTCGGTAATCCAAGGAGCCGGCGAATGCTTAATTTTTATTGGGCGTATAGGTGCATGAGTGTCAAAAAGGTGTATCAGTTTTGAGGTAAACAAATCAACTTTAGCATCGACAGTATCAGAAGTGAGCAATGGACCCTAATCAATACCATCAGCATCTTCACGCAGACCATCGAGATCCATACCGCCAAAGTTACGCTGCAACAGTATTTTAGGCTTAGCCTTAGGAGGACGAAGTTTGTAGGACAGGAATATTAGGTCGCGGTGGGAAAAAGCATCAGCATTGCATTGTCCATGCCTAGCGACATGATGCAATGACGACACAAGGATGAGGTCTAGGAGAGACGGAGTGCGACCGGGAACATGATGGGTGGTATTTAAAGGAAGTATGGAAAGGTTGCAGGATTGCGTAATGCGGCGGAATGAATGAGTACGGTGATCGTTTTTCACTTGGCAGGTGTTGAAGTCTCCTAATATGACTATGTGGTTGTAAGAGGGGGTTAGATTTTCTATTATGTGTTCGAAGGAAGCAAAGAAATTAATATTCGATGAAGCACAGTAGTACACAGCGAGTAGAATTTTGGTGTGAAATAGCTCTACTTCCAAGCACAGATGCTCACCGGCATTCGGAGGAGGTGGCTGTGCCGACATATCAATTATTCGGAAAGAAATATTAGTACGCAAGTAGATAGCAACACCACCACCTCTTCCGTCGCCACGATCATGTCTTATCAGTTTGAAACCCGGAAGGGAGACAGAGGAGGATGTATGAAAAGACCTAAGCCATGTCTCAGATACGAGAATTGCGTGGATATTCCTACTGTCAAAGCTAGTCAGCATATCAGAGAAATGAGCCGGAATACTCTGGGCATTGATATGGACTACATTAAAATTTGTAGGTACATCGGCAAACTGCGTGTTTCAATGTATCACTCAAAGACGGGGACGCGTCGTTGAGTGAGGGGATGCTGGCATAACTGCTACCTAGGCTAGAGGCCGAGTGGAAGCTGTCACTGTCATTTTCAGTATCAGTCATAAAAATCGAATTATCTGTAAAATAAATCAATATTTGAAATAAAAAATAGTAGATTATATAGTAATAAAATTCAGATAGTTCAAATCACTATCCACCCGCCAGTTGAGTGTCAAATTCTGTTATAAAAATACTACAGGCCCAGCTTAAATCAAAATATACAAATAAAATACAGCACCGTTTCATACACCATAGTTCACCATACACCGTTTCAATCCTTAGTAATAAACCCGAACACAGTACTTTAGGCGTCATGACCGTGAAACGAAACGCTTATGTCAGATGCCTGTGTCACCTGACACAATTGACGCATACCTCCGCCTCACAAACGTCAAATTGAACAAATCATAACAAATGGAAAGATCAAAGTTATACCATTATTGACAGATTGTTGTTGATTGTTCTTACATTTCACATTGAATGATTCGGGATGTGTCCGGATCCGAGTGTAAATAAGTAAATAATCAATCAATTGAATTAGGTGTCATTTGAACATATTTTAAAAGAAATAGAGGGTGAAAGTGTAAACAGTGCAAATAATACAATTTGCGGACACTGTAGTGGTATTATGGTACACAAAATTTACTTTTTTGCTCGTCTGGATCTTTTGACTGGACTTCTTGTTGGACTTGGAACCTCGCTAGACATCTTTGGCTGCTCACTATACTCTTCAATGTTTTTTAGCTCACGCAAACATGTGACACGATGTCGCTTGCCCTTGGAGTCAGCAACGTATACAAAGCCCTCTCTCGTCCAGCACTTAGTTACCCCAAAGCTCAGACGTGCCTCTAAAAATACTTCGTGACGTGTCTTTGTGAGGAACTCCGATACCGTGACACCAGAGCCTTTCAATTTCGTCTTAGCGAACCATACATTATCCCTCACAGAGACGTCAACAAATTTAACCAGGATAGGTCGGGGCTTATGGTTAGTAGATTGCCCCATTCGGTGGCAACGTCTGATGTCGGAGGCAGAGAAGGTAGCCACTTTGAGTTGGGTCTTGACTAGGTTGGTAACCGTTATCATTGTGTCTTCTGTGTCTGTGTCTGCTTCCGTCACACCATGAAAGAGGAGAATCTTACGGCGACCACGCATGTCAAAATTATCAAGTTGATGTGCCAGCTTTTCAAGTTGACACTGCAGCAGCCTAAGTGATTCCAACATCATAGTTTTGAACGCCATGAAGTCAGCAGCAACAATGGATATGTCAGCGGTGGTCGATGGATTGCCAGTGGCCTGTTGTAGCTTGGTCTCAAACCTTGCAAGATCCTCGTGGAGCATTGATGTCAAGCTTGACATCGTCTCTTGCATGAGTTCCATTGTAATGTCAATGCAACCAGTAAACTTTGGTACGTTATTTATTAATACAAACACTCTCACTGGTAGGTGGTAGACTTTAGTTGTCAGTAATGTACATTAAATGAGTAATATACAATTATCTTTATTTTAATTATTAATTTTAACTAGAGCGTAAAAAAGGCGACTATTTTCGACAACCACTCACGAACTTTTTTCTCAAATTCAAAGTTCCACGCGGACGTAGTCGCGGGCAACCACTAGTGTTATCATAATTATGGCGTGTAAAGCTAAACGAAGCACCTCTGACGTCATATATACGAGACGTTTATATCATACGAGAAGGCGGTTCTAGTCCCTTCTACAAGCTTCTACCAGTTTCTATATATGAGCCACACCTCCTTAGAATTGAACTAGCCAATAAGGTATAAGCGATAAATTATAAGTACCTACAACAAACTCATAGGTCATAATATACTCGTCCTTTGTTTAGATTGAGGCCCATTTAAACCTGTTTGTGTCAAGCCGGGGATATACTTGTATAATATAAATACGAATCACATACTGTTACCTACTACAATCGTTTCAATACCTCCTCCCAACAACCACTTCACTGGTAACCCTCGACTTCATAATAAATAATTATGTATTATATTCATTTAAGGGATCATAAGGGAATGATATAACCGGGGTAATTATAGTGGCCTTAATCAGTTTATGGGTCTGTATTACTCCAAAATATACCGATACCGAAAGAGTATAACCTACTGTTTCACTTAAAGTATTTCAATTAGGAATAATCAACCTGGTGGCAAAAGTATTCTGAGAACTAACAAAGGTCAATATTTTATGAGAAATGTTAACACCGCGATGTGGAAAATGATGTCGTATATACGCCATCATTTTTTTTTTTTTTTTATATTTAGGTCGACAAATTGACGCCATCCGCCTGATGGTAAGCTGAGGCGACGTCTAGCGATTGTGAGCGACTCTCACAGTACACATGTATACTATAGAGAGTGACCCTCAACTTGACGATGCAGTAATGTGCCTCTTCACGCTTCGCTTAAAGAACCCAGGGTTATATGTTGGAGGAAACACGTGCGCAGGCAGGGCGTTCCAAGCCACCATCGTTCGGCAGAGAAACGAACGTTTAAAACGCTCAGTTCTCGTGTAGATGGTTTCCACGGTATGAGAGTGACATCTCTGCCCGGCACGCATTGTTCGGGATCGGAAGGGATCTATAATGCGAACAGCGCGTCGCTGCATAGCGTCGAGTGCGTCCAGCAAATACTTCGCGGAGCCGTCCCAGAGGTGAGAGCAGTATTCGACGCAGGGTCTAATCTGCGTTTTGTACAGCAGACACCTCTGGTGCGGTGTAAAGAATCGCTTTACCTTGTTCAGTATTCCTAGTTTCCGCGAAGCTAGCCCAATACATCTCTCAATGTATTTTGTGTTATTGAACTCTCGACGTACGCCTATGCCAAGGATGTCTAGATTATCCTTCATTGGTAATGTTGCATTCTGAAGAGTGGGTAGGGGAAGGAAAGGGGATTTTTTCGCTGTAAATGCACACGCCTGTGTTTTGTGGGCATTGAACTCGACCAAGTTCTCGGCACCCCATTGGGATATACTGTCGAGGTTACGGTCGAGATCAGTCACGAGTCGTCTTCTCTCCTCCTCAATCTCAGATCGCCCCGCCGTCGGACGAACCGAGTAACTCCCGTGCAGTGTGCTGTCATCTGCATAGCAATGAATGTTCCCGAGGGATAGCATATCATTGATATGCAGAAGAAAGAGAGTTGGTGATAGTACGGACCCCTGCGGTACCGCAGCATTCACTTGCAAGAAGCGAGAAGCCTGGCCATCGCAGAGGACCCGCACTCGGCGCTCGTTTAAAAAGCTGGCAATCCAGCTGCACAGTTGAGGAGGTAGACCATATGCCGGAAGCTTGGAAAGGAGTGAAGCATGCCAGACCCTATCGAAAGCTTTGGCGATGTCCAGGCTAATAGCCAAGGACTCGCCGTACTTTTCCATAGCCTCACCCCATACATGCGTGACGAATGCCAGGAGGTCACCCGTTGATCGTTTTGGCCTGAAGCCATATTGCCGATCATTGATTAGCGAGTGATCCTCCAGGTATCGTATGAGCTGCTTATTGATAAGGAGCTCGAGCACCTTGCAAATGACTGAGGTGACAGCTATGGGTCGATAGTTGCCTGGATCGGAGCGATCCCCTTTCTTGGGGATCGGTTGTACGTTCGCCTCTTTCCAGACCTCCGGCACGAGCCCTGTAGAGTATGACAGGCGGTACAGACGCGTTAGTACTGGAGACAACTCAGCAGCACATTTTCATAACACCACCGCCGGAATGCCGTCAGGGCCACTGGCTTTCCACGTGTCGAGCGACCGCAGCACTGCCCGTACATCACATTGCCTGATAACAATATCAGGCATAGTGTGGCCACAGTTGGCGATAGTGGGGGGCTGCAGACGGTCATCGACGCGGGAATTAGCCGCAAAGAGGTCTGCGAGCATGTCCGCCTTCTCTTGGGCTTTGTGGGCCAGTGATCCATCAGGAAAACACAGTGGTGGCAGCGAGGGTTGGCAAAAATTAGACTGTACGGCTTTGGCCAGTTGCCAGTATCCACGGCTGCCCGTGCGGTGAGATGTGAGCTCCTGTCCAAGCCGCGCGACGCGCTGGGCATCCGCTCTCTTGAAGGCCCTCTTGCTGAACCTAGTGGCCCTATTGTACGCTGCTTTGAGGCGGTTCACATTCGGGTCGTACTATACGTAGTCGTCGTATGATACGTAGTCCGCGGATATTCGCGAACTCCACCTCAAAAGGAATCGACTTTGAGATATGGGGAAGCGTGAAGACAGGGCGTTATTTGGTGCGGCAGTAAGTGACAAAGTGCAGAGGCTAGCTTCGTCTAGAACCGTGTGGCTAGGTCGGAGCCGACCCGCCGGACGGAAGGGCTCCCAAACCCCCCTGATGCAAGGCCGCCGCTACCCCACACCGGTTACCACCCGGAGCGGCGACCCCACATCAGGATTATGCGCAACATGTGGGGCAGCCTCCTTGGGTGGTTGGTCCCAGGCGGGCCCCATGACTATGTTGCGGGCGGCCGCGGCAACGCCGTTGCTAAGGGTCTCCCTGGCCGGCGAATCGACCCACACCACCCACACTAGACTCCGCTTCGCCCCCACTGGACCCCTGCCTGCCGCACCATACATCGCCCCGGGCCCGGCAGTGCAGCTGCTGAACCCCTAACGCAACCCACCCTGGGCTGGGTTACTTGGGGGGCTTTAGCACAACTGCACGGTGGTACCCCCCCGGACCAACACTGTTGTACCACCTGGTATCAACGTAGGGGCCGAAGCCACCACATGGGTACCGTAATATACGAACCTCGTCCGTTAATCAGCAGGTGCGCCACTAGCAGGTGAGGTCGTTGGGGCCCGATAGATTTAAGAAGGGCCCCTTTGCACCCAATCTAGCGATGAACGCGTAATTTATCATCCATTTAATTATTTGAACGTTACTTTTCTTATCAGTTCAAACAGATCATACACATTGTCTTATTGTATTTAAGACTAGCTGTTGCCCGCAGCTCCGCCTGTGTGTTACTTTAGATGTACATAACTTTTTTATTAATAAAGCGATTGAAAACCAAACATCAAATTCAAATCAAAAAATCAAATCATTTCTGAGATTAGCGTTACAACATTCAGATAAACAGACAAAAGTTCTAAAAACCATTAATAGTGAACTCCACTGCAGGTGAGGTAATCTGATCCCACCCTCTTCCTTCCGATCCCGAACAACGCGTGCCGGGCAGAGATGCCACTCCCACAGTGGATAGCATGTTCGCGAGAACCGAACGTTTTAACCTGGTTTTAACCGTTCGTTTCACTGCCGAGCGATAGTGGCCTGGAATGCCCTGCCTGTGCACGTGTTTCCTCCCACATATAACCCTGGGTTCCTTAAGCGAAGCGTGAAGAAGCACATCAGTAGGTCGTCAAGTTGAGGGCCACTCTCTATCGTATTGTGTGCTGTGAGAGTGGGCCACAATAGCTAGACGTCGTCACGACTTACCACCAGGCGGGCGGCGTCAATTTGGCGAACCTAATATAAAAAAAAAAGAAAACCTACGACAAACTTATTATTTGCGGTAGGTACAGTACTCGGGTCTAGGGATTGAACCGCAAAATTAAGTTTGTTTTTTATGGTATATACTTTTCCGGGATAAAAAGTACCCAGTGTGGTGCCCAGGATATTAAAGAATAATTATACCAAGTTTCATCGTAATCGAACCGGTAGTTTTAGCGTGATGCCTGAACAGACAGACAGACAGACAAAAATTTTTTTAATCACATTTTTGGGTTCGGTGTCGGTCTAGTAACACCCCCTGCCATTTATTTTTTTGATATCTTCAATGTACAGAATTTTCACTTCTACAGATTTATTATAAGTATAGATTGTTAAAAAATAATTTTGCTTACAATGTTGAGTCTAAACAGTGAGAAGTTTTATATACATGTGGAGCATAGCCAAGAATCCTGTTCTATTATTCAGAAGTCACATTGTTCAGGTATTTGTTTTATGGATTAAGAGAGGGAAAATTCAAGGTCTCATAATATTACTAGGATTTAATAACTCTGAAGCGCAAATATCTAAACATTTCAGAGAATCGAAGAAAAATGTGCAGAAGTATTAAAAAGTTTCAAAAACGAAGATTCCACAGAATTAATACATGTGGACTTACCAACTCGACTTACCAAGATCGTCCTTCTGCAATTTAGTTTTCTATCAAAATAAAGTAGGTATGTAGTATTCATGATGTTACATAAAAAAACACATTTACATTATGTAACTTTTATTTCAATAAACATATGCAAGTGATAATAACTTAAAGTTTTGACTTCCACTACGAGCAGGATATCATCCATTTTGTTCCAAATTCAAAATGTGCCGGCCAAGCAAATAAAAAATTGATTCTTGTATAGAACCTGCCCATGCCCTCCTTTCGTCTACATTTTGCCAATTTGTTAACGCCCGCGTAATAGGCCTATTGCCAGAGCCTCATCGGTTTGTTAGCGTGTATGTGAAGATGACTTGGGACCTTGGCGTTAAGCCATTAATTTAATCGCCAAAAGTATAATTTAATGTTGTCATGGTTACAGATGTATTCAAACCACTAATAATATTTCTTAATGACATGTCATCTAGTTCTAATATAAACAATACAATCTAATCACATAGAGTTAACTCATCTAGTTAATTGAGTAAATATGTTAGTACGTAATTACTTAGAAGTCATTTGCATTTTCAACCAACTCACTATTAATCATTATTTAATAAAATGAGAAACATAAAATTGAATAATAATTTACTATAGCCGACTGAAGATACACAAAATACAATTACAGATATTATACGAGTATAATTAGACTAATTACTAACCTATGTGTTTTGTCTTATTTGTCTTAATTTTATTATTTGGCAGTCTAGTTGCGGTATTAATGCTTCATTGCCACTAGTTCCAATAATTGCAGATTCTTTGAAAATGGCACTACTTAGTGATAATAAAAAATCACCAGTAGTTCCTATTTGGAAGAATTTGAAAATTATGAAACATTTTCATGATGATACTAACCAATAGCCAAAACCACTAGGTTACAAAACTTCTCGCTATTGGTTAGTATCATCATGAAAATGTTAATGGAACTAGTGGCATTGAACCATATTATATTTTTTATGGAAAAAGGTATATATATCCCTTGATAGCTTTAAACTGTTAAAAAAGTCATCAATACCTCAACTTAGTAATGACACCAATTAAAACGATGTTATTATCTACTGCTGTCGATTCTAATAACATAATGGAGATTGTATTTACACGATTAAGACAATCATCATTAATATGGCAATTAACTTCAATATTGCTGTTACATTCATATTCAAGAATAGTCGTATTCATTTCATTCTATATAGTAAAGAGCCCTTTTCCTAAAAATGATATCAGCAAATCTGTTCCTTGATAATTATTTATCGGACGATATAGTCAAAGTGTTTTATCCTCTGAATTTAGTTTTATCTATGTTGGTTTCTGCCAAATTTACCATACGAGATAATTTTATAACTCCCACAGGAAAAAACTAAGATAATTGTTTCTTTTGCTGGCTTTGTTTTCGTTATTGCCCACTGTTAGGGGTTTGGGATTATGGAGATTTTGTGACCTCACAGAAAAATCAAAACTGCGGAAACTTCCTTAGATGCACTTTTTTCTTTCTCTTAATTTACTACTCTATATGTACAGGTACATATATTTATATTAATGAAATTAAAACTGAATAAAATATATTAATAGTGTTGATTATGCAAAAAATTGATAATAGTATTTGCAAAAATAAGAATATTTATAAAAATAGCCTCTGGAATTTAATTTTAGCTCTTATGATCTTCGGATTTTCATTCTTAATAATAGCATCCTACTCGTACTTTACGATGCCTTATGCCAATATCACTGATGTTGTGACTAGTTTTTTATACCTTAGTTTTGAGATTAATTACGTTTACTGCATTCTTATTGTAATTATATTGAGCAAATATCTCGTAATATGGAAAGATATACAAGTTATGCATCTGAGTAGCAACCTTGATAATAAACAGTACTGTCAAGAAATGTTTTTAATATACAAGGATATTTTAAAGACGTTTAAGCTTTTTGCAAAAGTTAATCAGTTATTTGTAAGTATGTAAATTTGGATAAATTTTCAAAAAAATGCGTATTGAGAAGTCATGTTCTTCGTGTGTTGTTTTATATCCGTTTAACTTTGTAACCTCAATAGCTTTAAATCTACGCAACGGATTTTAATACGGGTTTCACTAATTAATAGAGTGGTTCTCGAGGGAAGTTTTTTTTATTTTATTTGTCAAGCGGGCGATGCCGCTGGCCTCTGTATTGTGTACTAGCAAACAATAAATTAAATAACACCAAAGTAAAGTAGATTGCTGTGTACGATGAGTGTCCAAAGAGTTACCTACATTTCATCTGAGACTCATATTTATGACCTTATGTATTTTTGTATCTAGATTTCGCTGTGGACTTTCTCAACTTTCGTCATGACGTTGAGTTACATGTCAATCGTCTTAAAAACACAAAACTACCAAACACTTACCGTAAGTATTAGTAATCCGCGAAAAAATGTGTTGTGTCTTTTAGTTTTATCGCCGTTGTTTAAACAATAAAGAAAACTGGCTATTCGACACTTATAGATCAGAAGGCTCCTTAACATTGTAGCTAACAATGACTGCTAGGAACATTGTCAATCGGCGAATCGGCGATGACCTTAAATAATTTTCAGCTTTACTCTCCCGCTGAAGATCATGATCCGTGAAACTCGAACCCCAAATATGCAGGATAACACCCGACCCAACCTCATGACAGAGGCCGCATAGGTGGTCAAAGTCCGCCGGTACCCTGGGGTATCCTCACGAGGGCTACCAGGGACACCCGGAAATGGGTAATAGTAAAGCCATGGCCGTAGGAAGCGATAATATAAAAAATCCTCATCGATATCAGTTAGACGCAAGAAACAGGCAGTATTACTGCCACAAGTATAGACATTTTGGACAATTATTATAATAACTGTTTTAGAAGTTATTATTATTTTATTTTAGAATAGTACTAACGTAGTTGCAATGATTTTATCAATAACATGGATGTTGAAGGATATTTTTTTTACACCCGATGCAGGCTTATTATGCCACAGCCATACTCGGTATTTAGACCTGGCCCTCATGTGGGATTCCCTGACATGCCTATTCCAACCGACCACACAGCCACCATGTCTGCGGGTTGGACGTTCGGTTTGACTCACTCTCGCTGCCTCCGACAGAATACCAACAATATCTGAGTACATAACATCTAAAGGGTAATTCAGTTGTCTCAATTTGCTATTATACAGTTCATGGTACCTTTGTATCTGACCAGCATCCCTTTCCCTCCATAAGACCCCGTTACATGAAACTGTTTTGCTGTCACTTTCCAATTTACACTTGATAGTATTTAAATGTAGTAGTAGTTAAATGATACATTTTTAATATTTTTATAATTGAAATACGTAATTATAAGGTAATAGAGACACTTACCTTCCCTTTCCGGATAGTCATGCCCAGCAGGTATGAGGGTAGAACTTCTATCATCATTGTTTGAAGGAATAACCGTCACTCGGGAATCAAGCGCATTATTACAATTTAATAAACCTAGTATTTTTCTAGCTCTCGAGGTTATTATTATCAATTAATACATATCATACATACATAATTATCATTAACCACATTAAACAATACGAAACTTAAACCCTAACTTAGAGGGACATCGCGCGTGTGTTCTTCCCCCCTATTTTATAGTTACGCAACGCCCGCACTGCATTGTGATCCCCCCAACCCGCGTCATTTGTCGTAATAAAATATAAGATACTTTACTACGCATCCATGTACACTTAAGATATTTTACGGGTTTAGTATTGAAAGTTCTATTGCGAATTTAGTGATTTGGATTAGTGCATCCGATAGGATGATTAAAAAAAAGGCATTTAATGAGAAAAAGTTAAAATCGGCATTTTGTGTATTACTATATTTTACGTAGGAGGTATCGATATACACACATAACCCCTAGGTAAAGCCCACTTGGCTTTCTACTCGAGGCACACATAACCTCTACCTAAAGCACACTTGGCTTCATATTCTAGGCACACATAACAAAATAATGAAGCATCATTTTAATCATGTCAGTAATTATATCAATCTATTGTTTAAACATGTTATCAAAAGAATGGAACATAATTGTAATTCTGTCAGTACATCAAACTATTGTTAAAACGTGTTATATATATATATATATACATAACCCCTAGCTAAAGCACACTTGGCTTCCTACTCGAGGTATACATAACCTTCTCCTAAAGCGCATTTGGCTTCCTACTCTAGGCACACATAACCTCTACGTAACGCGCACACGTGGCACACTAGGCATTCTTAGCCTCTTATATACCTTAGGTATATGAACCTCTAATAAGTTTTAATAATCGTGCACACGTGGCATGTTAGACTTCTGAATTGTAATTCTATATTTATAACTCTTAATCATGAAAAAAACACTTGTAAGACCTTAAATTGGGTCCAATCCCACTTCTGAAATGTGAGGAAACTCACAATTCCAATTCAATTGAAATAAAACACCTTACTTCGTAATAACGGGGTAGATATATTCAAATAGTATTCACAAGTAGGTATTTTATGTATATTTCTATAACTCTCGATATAAATCCAAACTTATATAACTGCCACGTCTGTCTCTGTCGAGCTCTACCAACAGAATACAATTTTTAAAACCTCCCACCCACTACAACACATTCATTCACATTGATTAATATTCATTCTATCGCGACTGAAATGAATCTGTTCGTACTTCATAGACTAACATGAGTTATTGACATTTTGAATCAAATTAATGACCTACTCAAATACATTCCTCAAATCACATCACGTCGAGTAATTATTGGGTAAAAATATCAACTAAGTTTACCTGACTTTGTTAAACAATATTAAATAATCAACAATTCATTACAGTATGATGTGTCCTGGCCTCATCGTTCTCATAATACGTAGGTCACACTATAAGTTTTGCGTAACTTAAAAAAACAACATGTTAAAACCAAAATATTATATTTATTGCTTTTCAAAATACAATTAAACTTTTTTTCATGCGATCGAACCATTTTTTAAAACAAGAGGACAACAGATCGGAAGGCATGTTTTCTACGTGCTGATTGAACGCTATCGCTGCCTCTTCGGCGTTGGTAAAAGTGAAACCTCTCATCAAATCTTTGATTTTGGGGAAAATACACAAATCACAGGGTGCTAGCTACTCGGGGCTATGCGCAAGATAGGTGACGAGTTGTACTTTTTCGGAAGCTACAAAAGACTTTGTTTTGTTGGCCGTGTGTGAAGAAGCGTTGTCATGATGTAGGAGAACGCGGCTTTTGGGTCGTCTTTCGCGAACTTTTTCTAACACCCTGGGTAAACAAATGGTAGAATACCACTCGGCATTAACACTCTTTTGATCTTCAAGTGGAATTGTACAGTTGAGAAAAAAACGCGATCATTTTTTTACCAACGTTTCTCGCCTGCCTCACTTTTGTTGGCTTGTTCTCATTTTCAAACCCATTCACAAGATTTTGTTTTTTTTCGGGTTCAAAACAATAAATCCACGTTTCGTCTCCTGTGACAATGTCATAAACAGCATTAGAATGTCCGTGGTCGTACTTCAGTAGCATCTGTGAGCACCATTCCACGCGAGCCCGCTTCTGCTCCGCTGTCAGTTCATGAGGGATCCAACGACAACAAAGTTTCCGAACTTTCAATTCTTCGTGTAAAATTTTCTGGATTTGACTCATACCAATCCCCAATAGTCCTCGAATTGTCTCATAGGTAATCCGCGGGTTTTCTTCAATTAACCGCTTAACAGTAGCCACATTATTTTCGTTGACGTCAGTTGAAGGCCGTCCTTCACGAAATTCTTCATGTAAAGAAACTCGACCTCTCAAATTCAGCAAATCATCGCCTCACGGTACTCAAACAAGGTGCTTCTCTCCCAAAAGCATTTTGAAGATGAGCGGCACAGTCTTGCGGAGAGAGGTAACTTTGAAAATCATAAAAAATCATCGCTCTAAAATCTTTTCGACTTAATTCCATTTTCGTTGCATACGTAGAACTTTGATGTGTGATAAAAAACAATTGACAATTGACAAATGATTTCCCGCCTATTGTTTTTTTTTATTACTAAGAAGGTTGCAACGTTTAAAAAAATATAACATTCAAAATTCAAATAGTTCCGATTAGCTAGAAGTGCAAAACTTTTAGTGTGCCCCATGTATTACTAGGATTTAATAACTCTGAAGCGCAAATATCTAAACAAAATTAATACATTGGACTATTTACTGTTGACGCCATGTTTCCGCTACATTTTATAGAAGTACTTACCAACTATACGATCGTCCTTCTGCAATTTAGTTTTCTATCAAAATAAAGTAGGTAGTATTCATGATGTTACACGAAAAAAAAAACAGATTTACATTATGTAACTTTTATTTCAATAAACATATGCAAGTGATAATAACTTAAAGATTTGACTTCCACTACGAGAAGGATATCATCCATTTTGCTCCAAATTCAAAATGAGCCGGCCAAGCAAAAAAAGAATTGATTCTTGTATAGAACCCTCCTTCGTCTACATTTTGCCAATTTGTTAACCCCCGCGTAATAGGTGGCCAGCCTATTGTCAGAGCCTCATCGGTTTGTTAGCGTGTATGTGAAGATAACTTGGGGCCTTGGCCTATTGGCCATTAATTTGATCGCCAAAAGTATAATTTAATTTTGTCATGGTTACAGATCTATTCAAACCACGAATAGTATTTCTTAATGACATGTCATCTAGTTCAAGTATAAATATTACGAGCAGTAAAACAACCTACTTACTATTAATCATCTATACTACCATTATAAAGAGGAAAGATTTCTATTTTTGTATGTTTGTAATGAATAAACTCAAAAACTACTGTGCCGATTTTAAAAACTTTTTATCCCGGTTATGTGTTCCCACGGGAACCGGGAACGAGTAAACTAAATCACGCGGGCGGATCTGCGGCGATCAGCTGGTTATTTAATAAAATGAGAAATATAAAATTTAATAATAATTTACTATAGCCGACTGAAGATACACAAAATACAATTACATATATATAAATAGACAAATTACTAACCTATGTGTTTTGTCTTATTTGTATTAATTTTATTATTTGGCAGTCTAGTTGCGGTATTAATGCTTCATTGCCACTAGTTCCATTAATTGCAGATTCCTTGAAAATGGTACTACTTAGTGTACCTTAGTGTGTAGTTCCATTTTCGAGGAATTTTAAAATAATGAAACTAGTGGTTACAAAAATTCTCGCTATTGGTTAGTATCATCATGGAAATGTTATTGAAACTGGTGGCAATAAACCATTTATATTTTTTTATGGAAAAAGGTATATACCTTTATATATCGACTGTGAACTGGCAACCGGTACTATCTCGATTTTGACAACTTTACAGGAAAAAGAAAAAACTCGATTGCATCCAGAAAATAGCATTAGGTATTTCAAACAAAAATACGTACTTTTTAAATATTTTTATTGTACATTTTTTCACGAACAAAAATAGCATTATATCTTTTCTTCTTTAATAAAAACGAGATAGGATAATATAAATCAATAATAAAATAGACATAGGACATTTTGCTTGATGCATTAAGGCCTACCTATCTTCAATATTAAAATAAAACATACGATAGGACATTATAAACTCAATTACTCTTAATATAATAATGTTCTATTAAAAAGAATAATTATAATTTATAGAGTAATTGAGTTTATAATAAAAGTTACTAAATAATATTTATAAAATTCTTTGTATTTTCCTTAAGACAATTACATAGGAACATTTGGGTAGACAAGTTTACACAGTCATTAAGTCTACTAGATATTTTTTATGAAAAAAACATTCAGTAATTTTGAATCATCTAATAACAAAAAGATTAGAATTAATCTTGATAAAGCAAATTATCATAAAAGATATGACAGTCTTGAGGGATTACTGCTTTTAATTCTTGAAGGTGCAACCACGTCGTTTTAGGAATACGGCATCTTACAGTAAATAAAGGTGGGTAACATTCCACTAGGTCGAGTTTCCTTGGCCTATGAGGTAGATCAATCCAATCTTTAGTAAAATCAAGTTTTACTTTGATTATGCCTGCAGGATCATATTTAATGACTTTAATGTCTGTGACCATTGGATCGTTTTTAGTTCTACCGGGTCTAATACTATTTTATCTCACAGGTTTAGTAGTCTTTAAAAAAGTCGTAAGTTAGCTCAATGGCCTCGTATGGTGTTGGGTTTATTTGTGCCCTGGTCGCAGAGACGTAATCACTGGGTAGTTTTATTTCTTTGTTTTTTAATTTTCTTTCTATACAAGCATGTACGGAGTCTACCTCCATCAGAGTGTGGCCGACTTCGAGGTATTTCTGATAGATAATGACTCCATGAAGCATGCTAAAATTTAGCAATTGTTACGGTTTTGTGCTGTATATCCATCAGAAAATATAACTACTGGTCTTTTTTCAGAAGTGAGGCATTTTTTTTTGTAGATAGTTTTAGTAGTAAATGTTGATGCTACCAGTTGGTTATTCTGATCTTCTGAAAACCAATAACACGTAGCTTGCTTTTTCACAACATCATAAATTGTAGAGTTGTGACAAGCTAGCTTTGTTTTATAATAAAAAGCTAATGCTTTTTATTATAAAACAAAGCTAATGCATATTACCCATGCTAATGCATGGGTAAATGGAGCTAGCTTAACAGCTTGAAAATCTACTTCTATTAAAATAATTTCTCCCATGACAGCTCTCTTTATATCTTCACGTTTTTCCATTCTAGCAGTCTCTTTCTTCTCTATGTGCTCCTTCCAAACTTCTTCCTGTACATTTTTGGTTTCATAACTAGCGCATAAGTTACATTTATCTTTTTTTACATTAAATAATGAAATATTTTTTTCAACCATCACTTCGCTAATTTGTTGAGAAAACTGGTTCTAAATACAGTTTTGTTGAATTCTGTCTGTTGTAATGGGACGGCATTTTAGGAAGATTATCGAAAAAGTTATTTAGACACTCAATTTGGGATAAAAGATTATTATTTTGTGTATTATTTTTATCTTTTGAAGTCACTGGTATTCCATGCAAACTGTCACTCACCCATGATTGGACCATTCTATAGCCAATACCAACCGTATTTATAAACATTTTTCGACAAACTTGATAGCTCTCTTGTCCATTATTCAAACTGTAATTATGGCTATAATTGCGTCGAGAAACACCGCCAGTATTATTAGCGTTTGTTGGAACTCTAGAAACGGATCCACATACAAATGCCTTGCGTTCTCCCCAAGTTAATTTCCAAAAGCGGTCGTAAATGGTTTTCCTCTGATCTTCCGTAAATAATGAGCTATGACGTTTTTTAGAATTTAAACAAACATTACTTACACATGTTGATTTCATTGTTCGTTCTTGTCTTAGTATTTGCAACTTTTCTAAATCCTAAGTAAGCTTTTCCTTCCATTCGCAGCTTTTTTTTAATGTTTCTCTTCCACTTAGCCGGTTCACCTTTTCTTCTTCTTTTCCTTCCTTCATTCATATTATAATTGTTGGGGTCATTCTCTGAAAGATTTGCATGCACATTTTCAGCTACATGTTCGGCATTAATTTCTGCGGCATCAGTTGTTCTTAAAATTGATGGGGATTCGGGAGACTCTTGGTTCAGTGGGAGTGTATTTTGAAACGCATTTAGTGACGTATTTGGGGATGAAATCAGTGGCAAATTTGGAGAAATGATTGTTGGTGTGCATGGTGGTGGACTGAGTGATGTATTTGGATTGTCTAAAGAGACTCCATTGTTTGAGTAATCATCAGGTACCTCACGGTGAAAATCGGATATAGAAAACGGGCGAAGTGGAGATGGAACGAATCGTGGAGATAAATATTCTTCAGGTAGAGAATCAAACAAAGTGTCTATATTTGGATTTAAATGTATGTCCTCAGTATAACAGGTGTCCCCGGCAACTACTATAACAGGTACTATTTCTTGCTGGTTAGAAATAGCAGAGCAAAATGATGTTTCTTGCAGGTTAGACGCAGTGAAAGATGTTGTTTCTTGCTGGGTAGACGTAACAGAAGGTATAGTTACAGAAGTTATTATTTCTTGCCGATTAGACGTAGCATAAGATATTGTTTTTTTTGGTTAGACATACCCACATCTTCTAAGCCTATGTTAATATCCTAAAACGAAATAAAGGACATTTTACTACATAAATAAAATAAGGGAACAGTCTTAGCAATTTCAAGTACGCACATTTTAGTTATTGCATAGGTAGATGAAAATCACAAACCTGAGCATTTTCTTTATTTTTTCACCTTTAAGTATTTCCTGTACCAAACGCTTACCACGACTTAACTTATTCTTATTATATTCCTGAAAATAAGCAAATAAAAAGCTAGTTGTGAAAGGCAGCAGGGCAGAGAGCAGGTATTAATATGGATAAATGAATCGTGAGTGGCGTCAATCACAAATAATTTCCATCACCATGCCTATTAAGCTAAAACAAACTCCATCAAGTAAGTGACTAGTTAGTCAGGATAGAGGCTGGTACCTAGGTAATAACAATTTTCAAGCTACTATGCTAATGCCACCGAATAAATGCATTAATATAACAAAATGCGTCAGATATGTACAGTCGACAACGTTGGCGATGTACCACCACAGAAACTTTAATTCGAGCTGCTTCGGCTTCATCACTATCGTGCGCTGGCTTTTTGATAGTACTATCATTAGACAAAGTGAATCTGCTTTCTCACTAATCAAAGTCTGCCTTTCGACTACATATTAGGTTAAAATCGTTGGTCTAATCTAAAGTGTCACGAGTGGTAGACCGCACACGTTGTCGACTGTAGGTACCTAATTGTTTATAATTATGACCGAATCGTACAACATAAAAGCGTGTATATTAAAGTTAATTTATACGTCAATATCTAATAATTATCTATCTATCTAATCATTTTCTATGAATTTTGGTACATAATTAGAACCAAGAAGTACTATCTCTCAATAATTCCAAACAGCTAAAACTTTTCAAGGCGGTGCATAATGTACTATCTCGATTTATAAACTTTTAAGGTAGAAATTTAATACATTTGGTAATAACTCATAATAAAAACTTACCATTTCAGCTAATAAATGTCACTAATAATGAAAGCTAATAACTTAACGTGTAAAACACTAATAAATTCACATAATACAGTAATTTGTTTCAAGAGAGCACGAAACCGCGTTCATGGTCGTTCACGTTTGGCGAGATAGTATTAAATGCTCGCATCCACACCGCGTCGCTGTTAATACAAGTTGAATGGAGTCGATTCTGGCGCCAAATTTAAACGTATCTAGATAAGACTTCTTGCAACGCTGCAGAGTACGAAATAGTATAAAACGGCATTAAAAAGGTAAATCACCAAAAAATTGAGATAGGACTTGTTGCCAGTTCACAGTCGATATGTACCTTTTTCCATAAAAAAATATAAATGGTTCATTGCCAACTGAATTTTTTTTAAAGACAGTTGGAGGGAAAGTACTCTACATGCTGGAGATAGACAATTTTACTCAAAGGAAACATTCCTTTATTTTTAAAAAGAAACAGAACTGCATTCACGGATTTTCGAACATTCGTTTGCCACACCTGGGAATCGAACCGGGTAAAATCCGAAATAATAACATCCTGTGCTTTTATGGCCTCGATTGATAGGGTCAATCATAAGGATCAATCCACCGCAGAGCTAAATTCACATCTTTTTGATTTAAAAAATAAGCTTCCAATAAATCCAATTGTTCTTGCCATTATTACGGTAAGCTGACAAATATGAAATAATTTGTATAAACAATCAAATGTGAATAACAAAAGACTATTGCAGGGCGATATATTTCACTATTCTATTTTCAAATATTCCATATTTAATTAAAATATGGAATAAATGCCTCACGCAGTTGTGTCCAGACCAGAAACTAGGGATGGCGCTCGCTTCGCTCCCTTAATAGACCTACAGAGTGTGGGAATGAGAAGTCCGGAGAAGTCATCATCGTTGGAATATCGCCTATGAGTAATAAAGATAGGCGATAACGTACTTTTATCTTTCGGTGTCAGTGTCAGTGCCAAAAATTTTCCGTAGTTTTCCAAATAACATAAAGAGTATTTACTGCTTAAAACTGTATTTAAGAGCCATGGTGTCTTATTGTTTAATAATAATAATATAACTGGCAACTCTGAACATCTCAGACATCATTTTCATTCTTAAAATATTTTAATATTTTTATTTACATATTATTGCCTAAATTTATACAAATACTTCAGATACCAAATTAATATAAGCAAAAATTCAATAAATAAAGGATTTTATAATATTTTATAACAATAAACAAAGTCTACAAAATTAACATAGAAGATTTGACACATGTCATATGAATACCTACGAAAATATCAACAATATTATGGCTAAATTCAAAATGAAGTGATTGAGATGCAAATGTGGAACGCGGCCGTGTCCTTCGGCGAGCAAGTCATGCTCGCGAAGGAGGCGGCCGGGAGGGAGAGGGAGCGTACCCTCCCCGCCGAGTTCCGTAGTCGGCGGCCAGGCCGCCCCAGACTACGCGACTACGCCCAAGACTATCGACCTCCATGATCGGGGCCTGAGGACGGCGGGATCGCCACCCACCGTCCTTACAGAAGCAGGCTAGAAGGGTTGCGTGCTGCGGGGCCTTTGCTCCATAGCACGCAACCAGATTCACTCACTGACGCGGGATAAAACCCTACCCCAATGACGCGGGATTCTCGTCCCGACCCAACACCAGCAGAGACCACAGGGGTGGTCAAAGTCCGCCGGGCGCCACTGGACATACCCTCTGCTAGTAACCAGAGACGCCCGGCAACGGACGTTAGAGCGGCCGCGGCCTTGGGCCGCGGAATTAAAAAAAAAAAAAAAAAAAGGGGCGACAGTTTGAGTCCATTGTGGTTCTGTTTAGCACTGAATCCACTTAGCACATTGCTGAAGGATTCAGGGCTAGGCTATCGGTTTCGTAGAGGGGGTGAGATTATTTCTCACCTGATGTATATGGATGACCTCAAACTGTTCACACTGATGCACCAAGATTTAGTGACATTACTAAAAACTACGGAAGTTTTTAGTAATGCCATTAAGATGGAGTTCGGTGTTGATAAGTGTGCGGTTATGCATGTACAGCGGGGGAAGGTTGTAAATTCACCGAATTTATAACTTTCTGAGATAATTACTCTCAGATCTCTCTCCGAGACCGAAACATACAGATACCTAGGTATGTCAGAGTCATTGGGTATAGCAGTAGAGGACATTAAGAAATCGGTGAAAGAACGTTTTTTTGGCCGCCTGACAAAAGTTCTTAACAGTTTTTTGTCCGGCGGTAACAAAATGCGGTCTTTCAACGGTTGGGTAATGCCTTTATTGTTGTACTCCTTTGGCATACTTAGGTGGACTCAAACGGAACTAGACGCCCTGGATAGGCGAGTCCGTCAACAACTGACATTGCATCGAATGTTACACCCACGATCTTCTGTCATGAGACTGTACATTCCACGGAAGTTGGGGGGTCGAGGATTTTTAAATGCCAAGAACCTCCATAACCGTGAAGTGTGCAGTCTGAGGAATTACTTCCTACAGAATGGGTGTGGCATTCATTGCGATGTTGTGATGGTTGACAAGGGCCTGACACCTCTCTCCTTGGCTAACGAGAACTGGCGTAAACCAAAGGTGTTTAGTACTGAAGACCGTAAGGACGTATGGAAGAGCAAGGAGCTACACGGGCGGTTCTACCGAGTCTTAACAGGACCCGATGTAGACCTGCCCGCATCGGTGAACTGGCTACGTTTCGGTGACCTCTTTGGAGAAACTGAAGGTTTTGCCTGTGCAATTGCAGATGAAGTTATTAAGACGAACAACTATCGGAAATACATCATGAAGAACGGTACGGTCGACATTTGTCGAGCATGCCACCGTCCTGGTGAATCACTTCGCCACATTAATTCCGGTTGTTCGTATCTTGCTAACAGCGAGTACTTGCATAGGCACAATCAAGTAGCCAGGATCATCCATCAGCAACTTGCTAGACTCGACGATCATTGTGCCGATGGTCATTTCGGCTAACGGATTAATAGCGAAGAGTCTCGACCAACATCTCAAGAGACTCTCGTTAGATTGTTGGATCAAGAGTCCTCTGTTATCCTCGACACGTGCCGTATTGTTAGGAGGTTTCTCAGTCTGTAGCCTCCACCGCCGGTAGTTTGGGTCCTACTCCGCTACTGGTGGGTCACTAATTTTTATATTTTTAAATGTATTTGTGTTTTTTATAAATCTATTTAAAAATGTATAAAATAAGAATGTTAATGAATAAACGAAATAATAATAATAAGCCTTTTTATTTCCAAATAACCATTACAACAAAAAAAAAAATCACTACTGTACAAAATTACAAAATAGGAATCATTCCATTCTAAGCACCGAAAATTATTATATTAAATTATATTATATTCATGATGTCTTGTGTTTAGCGCTAGAATAATATTTACAATCAGTTTCCTATAAAAAAATTATTTCCTATATAATAATTAATAATTTATAAAGTTTTACAAACACATTCAATTAATTAATCCTGTGATAAAAATACATAATTATTATTTCGTACTCATAATAATTAACTCATCAACAATTTAACATCTCAATACTTATTACGACAAATATTTCAAATTCGTATTTATATGTAACGGTATTAATATAATATTAACAATTAAGATAGAACAATTAATATGAATACAACAATTATGTATACTAGTGATATATAGAATATATTAAATTATTGGCTAAGAAATTATATCAATTTATCAATGTATTTATATAAATTTATTTATTTAATTAACATACTTAATTTATACTGTTTGACTTGAATGAGTTAGCATGCCTCAATTCTTGTCATTTGGAAGCCCATTTCTAGGCGTAGGCCTCCTCCATCCACAGAGTCCGGGTCTGATGCGGTGCTACTATTTTTTTTTTTTTTTTTTTTTTCTCTCGCCACTTTTGTTTATATGTTGGATGGAGGGTTGTGGTCTTATTCTCTCGCGGGGACCAACCGTATTGGGAGATGTATTTTTAGTTACTAGGACCTTGTTTTGACTTGTATAGCTTTCGTAGAGAGGGGACCGCGGTAGTTGCTATGGACTCAAATTATCTGCATCTAGTTCGCCAACAAACGAAGTATTGTCGCCTGATTGTAGAATAGCTCTAGACTTCATAAATGCTTCGATTATCGGTTTATTTTTCTTGACACTGTAGTTATTCCTAGATCTTTGTGAATTTCCATTATTATCAGAGAAGGATATCGGCTTTTTATTGCAGTTTTGTTTAGTTGGTTGGAGGTGTAATTTGTTTCTGTTATTGGTGGTTTTTGGTAATTCAAGTATTGTATCATAACGCAGAACTACGTTTTCACCTAATTCTTTCCTCGATTTAAATTCCGATTGCAGTTCCTTTCTTCTTTTTAAGATTTTTTGTGTGTAATCTTGTTTAATGTATATTTTTGAATTTTCCAGTAATTTTTTATTTTTCATTATTTGTATCTTAAACCCCATAGAATTGGCTGTCAGAACGACCGGCCTATTTTTATTTTGAACATTTGTTGGCTTTCCAATTCGTTTGACCAGCTCTATGTCCCGTCTCTCACATGGAATTTCCATTTGTTCGTTAATAATTTTAAGTACATTTCATTCTAACTCCATATAGGATTTTTCCCCTTCCGGTATGCCAAAAATTAAGAGATTTTTCTTTTTTTCTATTCTTATATTTAAACTATTAAAAAAGTCATCAAAACCTCAACTTTGTACTGACACCAATTAAAACGATATTATTATCTACTGCTGTCGATTCTAATAACATAATAGAGATTGTATTTATACGATTAAGACAATCATCATTAATATGGCAATTAACTTCAATTTTGCTGTTACATTCATTTTCAAACATAGTCGTATTCTTTTCATTCTATAGTAAAGAGCCTTTTTCCTAAAAATGATATCAGCAAATCTGTTTCTTGATAATTATTTATCGGACGATATAGTCAAAGTGTTTTATCCTATGAATTTAGTTTTATCTGTGTTGGTTTCTGCCAAATTTACCATACGAGATAATTTTATAACTCCCACAGGAAAAAACTATAAGACAATTGTTTATTTTGCTGGTTTTGTTTTCGTTATTGCCAAAGGCTATAATGTTTATTATGGAGATTTTGTGAACTCACAGAAAAATCAAAATGGCGGAACTTTCCTTAGATTGACTTTTTTCTTTCATTTAATTTACTACTCTATATGTACAAGTACATATATTTATATTAATGAAATTAAAACTGAACAAAATATATCAATAGTGTTGATTATGCAAAAAATTGATAGTAGTATTTGCAAAAATAAGAATATTTATAAAAATAGCATCTGGAATTTGATTTTGGCTTTTATGAGCTTCGGATATTCTTTCTTTATAATAGCATACTTTACGTTGCCTTATGCTAACATAACTGATGTTGTGACTAGTTTTTTATACATTAGTTCTGGGATTAATTACGTTTACTGCATTCGTATTGTAATTATATTGAGCAAATATCTCGTAATATGGACAGATATTCAAGTTATGCATCTGAGTAGCAACCTTGACAATAAACAGTACTGTCAAGAAATGTTTTTAATATACAAGGATATTTTAAAGGCGTTTAAGCTTCTTGCAGAAGTTAATCAGTTATTTGTAAGTATGTAATTTTGAATAGATTTTAAAAAAATGCGTACTTAATGAGATGTCATGTTTTTCGTGTGTTGTTTTATGTCCGATTAACTTTGTAGCCTCAATAGCTTTAAAACTACGCTATTGATTTTGATACGGTTTTCACCAGTTAATAGAGTGGTTCTCGAGGAAGGGTTTTGTGTATTTTATTTGTCATGCGGGCGATGCCGCCGGCGTCTGTATTGTGTACTAGCAAACAATACATTAAGTAACACCAAAGTAGAGTAGATGATGTGTACGATGAGTGTCCAAAGAGTTACATTTCATCTGAGGCTCATATTTATGGCCTTATTTTTTTTGTACCTAGATTTTGCTGTGGACTTTCTCAACTTTCATCATGACGTTGAGTTACATGTCAGTCGTGTTAAAAACACAAAACCACCAAACACTTCCCGTAAGTATTAGTAATCCGCAAAAAAATGTGTTGTGTCTTTTACTTTTATCGCCGTTGTTTAAACAATAAAGAAAATGGCTATTCGACACTTTAGGAACATAAGTCTCCTTAACATTGTAGCTAACAATGACTGTTGGGAAAATTGACAATCGGCGATGCCTTTAAATAATTTTCAGCGTTACTCTCCCGCTGAAGACAATGATACGTGGAACTCGAACCTCAAATAATGTAGGATAAGACCCGACCCAACCTCATGGCAGAGGCCGCATAGGTGGTCAAAGTCCGCCGGTACCCTGGGATATCCTCACGAGTGCTACCAGGGACACCCGGCAACGAACAATAGAGCAGTCATGGCCGTAGGCCGCGATAATATAAAACATCCTCATCGATATAAATTACACTCCAGAACCTGGCAGTACTGCTGCCTGCAAGTATAGACATTTTGGACAATTATTATAATAACTGTTTTAGAAGTTATTATTATTTTATTTTAGAATAGTGCTAACATAGGTATAATGATTTTAACAATAACATGGATGTTGAAGGATGTGTTTTTGCAAGCAATACTTTGTCAGTCCTGTGAGCAGTTCTACTCAGGTGTGGAAGAAGCTGCTTCGATATGCTTTGAATACACGAAGAGGCCTCTCTGTACCGGTAACTTAGTTCTTAGGATTTCATTTAACTTATCTCAACGTCTTGAGTCTAAAATGTAATACTAAATGAAACATTAAATTTAAGATATTACATGAACTTTTAATTAACCATTTAGCTGGTCCAAAACTTTATGAATGCAATTAAAATTGTAAATCAAAATGAAGTCTCATTTCAGTCAAATGGTTATCTACAATATTCAAGATACTTTCTCTCTGTGCTGCATGATCTTGGAACACTACATTTACTGTAAGATTTTTTTTCTTTTTCAGAGAGTCAAAAACATCTATACAAGAGTGTGTTACGCCACAATCTTGCGAGGTTTTCCAAAATGACGGGATGTGGACTCTTTAATATTGACGGATATTTACCTCTGACATTCATCAGCAGTCTCACCAATTATTTGATAGCGCTATTGCAATTAGTATTTTTGTAATAAAGTAGTTTACATTTAAAAGAATATGGAAAACCCATTATCACGGCAGTTTATAAAAAATAATAGTTTTTGTTAAATTATTAATACCTAGTTACTATATTTAGCTTGTTACACAATTGTTAATTAGATAAGGGTATGTATGTGTGTATATGCGTATATGTATGTCCGTATGTATGTACCAATGCAATGTTGTATTAATATACTTCTGAAATTTAGCTTAGTTTTTAACAACCTACAATAATAAGTATAATGTACGGAGGCTCGATCCCACAGACACCGACAAAACGGTTTTGTGGAGCAATGTGTAACTAAAATATTGTAATACCTATATCTTATAATAAATAAATAAAAATTAACATACTTAATGCAATATTGTTTTTAATTATTCTACACATCTCGGAGAAACTTAAAAATGTCAGATTTAAAGCCATAGATATACGTTATTTTTCATAATGAGGTTTCAGAGGTTTAAAATACCGTTAAAATCGGTCTCATTCATAAGCCCGCGGCTTCGTAGGCTTGACAAATTTACACTAAAAACCTTCCTCGAGAACCACTCTAGCCATTATAGGAAAACAAACAGTTTACATATTTCTAAATTAGTGCGTTTTGCAATGTCTGGAAACCATTTACTAGTTTTCGCATTTTACATCTAAGATGAACTTTTAACTTGTTAGTTACTTAAGATTAGGAACTTATTATATGGTTATCACAAGTATTTGCTAGCCACTTTTGATCTTAATATAATCTACGCTATCAGACTACTGATTTTTATAAAACATACTCTCCATATGTGGTATTCAGAAGTGAATTCTAAGAGAAATTATGAAGATGGTGAACATTGCAGAAATATGTTTCAAACTTACAAGAACATAATTAAGTGAATTATTCAATACAGTTTTTGAATATCTTGTAAGTGAAAATTGTCATAGTGTTCCACCTATGTGGCTTATATTGCTCACAAGTACTCGTTCGTTCCTCAAATGGCGGCGATATATATGCATATCGTCACGATAATTTACATTCTTACCTTAGAGTTACTGCTGCTACTTACGATATCGTCACGATACTAGGTCGCCGCAGTCGCGAAACGTACCGTTACGCTGCAGCATATATTTGAGCGAAGCGAGTTTAAATTCAAAATTCTGGCATCGTAATAACCTGGATAATTCTATAAGCTTTTGATAAGTGCAAGAAAATCCGAAATCGGCCGAGTATTCGCCTAGAAACAATAAATCGTTTGAAAAATAATTTGAGTCACCCGTTGAGAGCTCCGCTCAATTATAGACGATATCGCACGATATCGTGTGTCGTTATCGTGCAATGTGAAAACGCTCAACGAGTGAAATTTCAGTCACCCGTTCATTGCTTTGGTTCGGAACCCCAGAAATACGTCCAAATTGTGTGCAAGGAAAGTCAATTATATAGATTCTCACAATTTCCCAAGATTATTATTGATTTAATTACTGATTATAATTTTGCTGTAAATAATTTCAGATTCTTTATTACGCTACTTACACATTTATTGATTCACTTGTAAACATTTACCTATGGATTGAAACATGCAAATCTTTGTCAATGGTTGATATTCAGGTAAACAGGACTGTGATGACACTTTATTGATGCACATTCTAAATTCTGGCATCATAATAACCTGGGTAATTCTATAAGCTTTTGATGAGTGCAAGAAAATCCGAAATCGGCCGAGTATTCGCCGAGAAACAATTTAACGTAAATCGTTTGAAAAATAATTTGAGTCACCCGTTGAGAGCTCCGCTCGCCTTCGGCTCGCTTCGCTCAATTATAGACGATATCGCACGATATCGTGTGTCGTTATCGTGCAATGTGAAAACGCTCAATGAGTGAAATTTCAGTCACCCGTTCATTGCTTTGGTTCGGAACCCCAGAAATACGTCCTAATTGTGTGCAAGGAAAGTCAATTATGTAGATTCTCACAATTTCCCAAGATTATTATTGATTTAATTACTGATTATAATTTTGCTGTAAATAATTTCAGATTCTTTATTACGCTACTTACACATTTATTGATTCACTTGTAAACATTTACTTATGGATTGAAACATGCAAATCTTTGTCAATGGTTGATATTCAGGTAAACAGGACTGTGATGACACTTTATTGATGCACTTTTAGCGAAGGAACCTTCAGTAGCATAGTTCAACTAGCGGGCTACTGTTTCCCCTGTCCCCCTATTTGTTTCAGAGTTCAGAGGGTAAATTTTACAAAAACAGTTTGTCTTATTTTGAGATTCGATGGCGTTGTGTTATCAGCATTGTGGCGTGTAAAGCTAAACGAAGCACCTCTGACGTCATACATACGAGACGTTTATATCATACGAGAAGGCGGTTCTAGTCCCTTCTACAAGCTTCTACCAGTTTCCATCTGCGCATACGCCATAAGCCACACCTTAGAATTGAACTAGCCAATTAGGTATAAGCAGCGACAACACAGTGTTGTCGCTGGGTATAAGTGATAAATTATAAGTACCTACTACAAACCCATAGGTATATACTCGTCCTTTCTTAGGATTAGTGTTTATCAACGTTAACATACAATATAAATAGTCCTCCAGGCTAATAACAATGACACTCAAAAGTAACATTGCTGTGATAATATGCGTAGGCGTACTCGATGCAAAGTGATGCCTTTGATTTGTAAACTGTTAGCACATAGATAAGAAATAATGTTATTTTATTTACCTACCAATACACTACTAAAATCTGACATATAATAATAATAATAATATAATAATAATAATAACGTTTATTATCTTTGAAATTTTTAGAAAATTATTTAGATTCGTCAAAAGTTGGTGTGACTCTACCGAGGGTTCCAAAATGCAACGAGACTATAAAAATCTAAAGCATTTTACGCCATTTAATTACCACCCGCCAACCAGACATCAGTTTGGCGGCGGAATTTGTTTTTCGTTTTATATCGTATTGGTAATACTACTAAATATTTTTGCTTGCTGTTGAGTCTACACAGTGAGAAGTTTTATATACTTGTGGAGCATTGCCAAGAATCCTGTTCTATTATTCAGAAGTCACATTGTTCAGGTATTTGTTTTATGGATTAAGAGAGGGAAAATTCAAGGAGCACCTGCTGACTGACCAGGTCAGGACACATATTAGTATTGTGAGGAAACTCACAATTCCAATTGAATTGAAATAAAACACCTTACTTCGTAATAACGGGGTAGATATATTCAAATAGTATTAACAAGTAGGTATCTATATATATAATACGCCAGTGAAGCCGCTTCTCCTCCTAAACTAAGAGTTGCACAGTCAAGTGTGGCACACCGTTGGAAAGGTCGTGGTCTCAAGTGGTGCGATAAGATTAGAAATTTGACAAAAATTAAAAAAAAAAAAATTATTACTAGCGCAGTTTGCGCTAAGGATTGCTAGTTATATATATTTCGATAACTCTCGATATAAATCCAAACTTATGTAACTACCACGTGTGTCTCTGTCGAGCTCTACCAACAATCACGTCACGTCGAGTATAATATTGGGTAAAAATATCAACTAAGTTTACCTGACTTTGTTAAACAATATTAAATAATCCACAATCATTACATTCGGCCGTCCGACTATGTGCAATCTCCTGACGCACGGTATACAGTCAAGGAAAATAGTTTTAAAAATACCTTAATTTATAATAATTAAAAAGTAGATACCTAAATATACGAACAAAATTATAAAACTGTGCGGATCAAAATCAAACTGTGGACTAATCTATAATTCTATAATCTAATACAACTAGTAAAAATATTATTTCATATATGTTTATATTGTAATTTCTTCTTAATTAATTAAATTCTGGTAAATTCAAATACAAATAATTAATAAAATTAAACAAATATTTTATATAGCGATTATTACAATCGTAGAACTATTTTATAAATACAAACACACTAAAGTGTGTTATCTAATCAATAGATATATTGTGAACAGAGACTTAAATAGATAGACACGAAGAGTAACACCGAAAATCCGCTCACGTCGTTGCTGCCAATTGGCAACTACTCATTTAGTCAACTGCATCCAAGCACGCTCATCCAGGCGTCCTCTTGTCATCTTGAACTGCGATCTGTTTCTTTTTGAATTCAAATAAACTTGCTTAACTTCATTTTTCAACCCCTGCAAATATTAACATAATTATTATGTGAGTCAATGTACACCATATCATTTTACCTCGTAATTTTCTACATAATACAGCTCATAATAGGAATAGTACACCGCCCGCAAATTTAAATTCATCAGTGTATGACGATAGCCCAGTTAATTGAATATTTGATAATTTAAAATGAGGTCAGTAAGATTGACTCACCCTAGCTCCTTGAAATCCTGTTGAAAACCGGCGCCGGTGGTCAGATGCTGTTATTACACAAACACACTTCACTTTGAACAGTTTTTGGATTGTTAAATTACTTAATATTGATTATTTTGAGGAGAAAAATAGTTTGAACGTCTCAAAGATGGCGAACGTTGAATGACAAGTGGCGCAACACAGGTGTTGCGGACGCCGGGTGAACGTCGGCTGACCATAGATTGTAAAAGAATTATACATTTCCCCCCACCGAAATCCGCAAGGATTTCCCAGTTACGATACCAAGTTCGGTAGAATTTGTTAACTAGTTTGAGTGTAGGAGGATGTATAACATGTGTAATTGAATAGATAAATTATATATTGAGATATAGTGTAATTAAAGTTAGAACAATGGACTGTACTTATAATGTATAAAAATAAATTAAACTAAATCTAAGTAAGGAATTATAGTTTAGTTAAAAGTTGTGATCGAGAGGCAACGGACTTACTTTTGAAACTGGACGAGTTAGTTCGTTGCCGTTCGATGTTTTAAACGAATTACACGGACCACGCCATCGGGGCCACTATGCAGTTTCGTAATTCTACCTAGTGCCCATTTGAGTGGCGGGGCATCTGAATTTATAAGAACAAGATCACCGAGTTGTAAATTGTTTGAAGAACTATGCCATTTTTGGCGTATTTGTAAATTACGTAAGTAATCTTGTTTCCAGAGTTTCCAAAATTGTTGAGACATCTGCTGGACAAGTTGCCATCGATCCTGTCTAGAGCCAGAAAGATCTGTAAGACTGTTATCCGGTACAGACAGAAGCTCCCTACCAATGAGGAAATGTGCCGGTGTTAACACTTGAAATTCGGTCGGGTCGCTGGACAGCGCGCACAGAGGTCTCGAGTTCAGTACGGCTTCGACCCGTATGAATAGTGTGCCCAGCTCCTCGAATGATAACGCTCTGGTACCAATGGTGCGTCGTAAGCGAGCGCGGGCCCCCCTAATGACGGCCTCATGGAGTCCACCGAAATTACTGCCCATTGGGGGATTAAATCGCCAAACAATACCACGAGAGACAAACCCGTTATTGATAATAATCGATTCGTCTTTTAAAAATTTAGTTATTTCACTTAATTGTCTATTTGCTGACATGAAATTTGTACCATTATCTGAAACGATAGAATGGCACAAATCTCTCCTAGCTGTAAATCGATCGAAACATGCCAAAAAACATTCCGTACTTAGTGATGACAACACTTCTAAATGAACTGCCCGTGTCGCACAACACACGAACACACAAAGATAGGATTTGGAGATGCGAGCGTTCCTACGCGTTGACTCTTTTGTAGGAAACGGTCCGCCCATGTCTACACAAACAGTGTGAAATACATGAACATCCTGAGAGCGATATCTCGGTAGTTCGCCCATTAAGGGTTGTCGACTCGTAGGAGTTGCTCTGAAACAAGAAATGCATTGCCTAGTTCGTGACCTAATAGCATTACGAGCGTTGACGATCCAATACTTTTTTGTTAGTAGACTTTGAAGTGTGCGAGGACCCACATGTAAGTAATTTTTTTGGAAATGATCAATTAGAATCCTTGTGAAGTGGGCATCTTTAGGAAGTAAAAGAGGGTGCTTTTGTTGGTAAGATAACTCTGACTGGGAAAGTCGACCCCCCACCCTGAGGAAACAATCAGGGTCAATGAAAGGGTTGAGTTTCTTTAAAGAAGAATTACTATTACCACCCTTTACTAATGCTTGCATTTCACCACCAAAATAATGCTCCTGTACGGTTTTCACTAATATACTGTGGGCGCGCCTAGTGTCTGTCAAGGTTAGACAGCCTGTACGTGCGCCTGAAGGCAGTCTACAGTTACGTATAAACTGATAGCATCGCGCTACCACGTTAATCAATTTACTAAAACTAGAATACTTTTCGGTTACAGTGTAAAGCCAGCTGGTTGAATCAGCATCAGTTGAGACTAACACTGTCTTGACGCACTTAAGTTCAGGCGGGTTGCTGTCACGATACTCGTCCATGGTTCTAATTGGCCAGTGTAGGCGATCTAGATCGAGCCAGTCTGGTCCCGTGAACCATTCTCGAGTGGCTAGATACCAACACTCACAGGGTACACTGTCATTAATTTTAGACACCCTAGTAGAAACAAATGTTTTAAGTGTGTGACTAGGTGTATTCAACCAAGCTAACACCACCGACGAATCTGTAAACAACAACATCTCGTGTAGTTCAATCCGATCACGGAGTATCGATTGAACATACTTGACAAGTTTTGCTAGCAAATGGGCACCCATGAGCTCTAGTCGCGGGATGGTTACAGTTTTCAAGGGTGCTACCTTGGACTTCGCAATGAGCAAACTGACCTTGGCTTCACCGGTAAGATTTACTGTCCATAAATATACGACTGCCGCGTAACCAAGGGACGAGGCATCACAAAACCCCAGTAGTTGATACAGGGACGGTGTGGCCACGGCCACATGACGGTCATGACGTATATCCGATAGCATGGGAAGCTCTTTCACGTAGGACTGCCATTGCGAAGTCAAATCAGATGGGAGACTTTGGTCCCAGTCGAGCTGGCGAGTCCAAAGTTCTTGCATGAAACACTTAGCGTAAAAGGTGCACGGTGCCACAAATCCCAAGGGGTCGAACTGTCGACCGATTTGTGACAGCACCGTTCTCTTTGAAACAATATGGCTAGATGGCGTGACTGTGAAGGAAAAGGCGTCCGATGCAGGTAACCACTGAAGCCCCAGAACCTTAATGGCTAAATTCTTTTCATCATCAAAGGTCACTGGTTTTTCAAGATGATCCTCGTTGAGCTTGTCGAGAACCTGATTGCAATTGCTAGACCACTTTCGAAGAACAAACCCACCTGTCTCCAACAATTGCATGATTTCTTGTTGAATGGTTAGCGCTTCCTCGACAGTCGGCACCGACCACAGAAAATCGTCCATAAAAACGCAGTCTTTAACAAAGGAGCCACCCTAGGGTAATTCTCACGTTCATTATCTGCTAACGTATGTAGTACCTTAATAGCTAAGTAGGGACAGCTAGCCACGCCATAGGTGAGGGTATTCAAAGAGTATTTTTTGATTGGTTGATCTAAAGAATACTGCCACAGAATGTGTTGATAAGATCGCTGGTCAGGGTCCACGATAATGTGGCGATACATTTTACAGAGGTCTGCAGACAAATAAACCTCGTAAAGACGAAAGTTAGTTAGAAGCTGGTTGATATCTGCCTGCAGTTTAGGGCCTGGAAGTACGACTGAATTCAGCGACAAACTGTTAGATGACTTACCTGACGCATCAAATACCACACGATGAGACGTAGTGTAACTGCATCGCCAAGACAGGTCATATGTCCGAGATCCTCGCATTCACGCATAAATTTATGGTACTGTATTTTAAGCTCCGGTTCTCTTTCCAATTTTGACTCTAAGTTACGATGTCGCCGAGCTGCCATTTGACTCGAGTCTCCCAATTCCACCGACTCACGAAACGGATACCTCACTATATACCTAACCAAAGTGTCACGCCTGTGGCCTTTCGCGAACAAGTGTTCTGCCTGCTCTTCCTCCGGACTTAGCGGTACGTTAGATGGTACTTCTTCTGTTTCCCAAAACGATCGCATAACTTGTTCAATTGTGGAAAACGCGCAGAAAGAGTCAGAGCGATTCGCGTTGGTAGTGGTAGGATCCCTGGAGTGACAGATGTCTGTCTGTCCCACAAGAACATAACCGAAAATGGAGCTCATAGCAAACAGGTAAACCAGCTTCTCGCGGGAGTATCTTTTAACCGTCATAAATATATGGAAACAGATCACCGCCGAGTAACATATCTATAGCCGCAGGTCGATAGTACCCTGGGTCAGCTAACCTTATATGTTGAAATTCTGTAACAATCTTATCGGGTAGTGGCACCGTTGGTAAATTACCAGCTATACTGGCGACTATCACCGCGTTCGTATTCAGTACAGGACCAGGAGAATGTCGTGGTTTAACATTGCATGTAGTTAAACCGAAATCCTTGACCAAACTATCACCCAGCCCAATGGGTTCAAAGTGACATTGACGTCGCGTCAGGTTTAAACGTTTTGCACAGTTTTGAGTTATGTGGCTCGTCATGGCGCCGCTATCAATTAAAGCACGTACGGTGTGGAACTGGCCCCAACAATCTGCGACGTATATGATAGCGGTGACGAGCAAAACTGTCAAGTTAGCCGAGCACGTCAATGCTACTGCACTAGTATTCGAATTTGCAAGAGAATCTATGTGCAATGTGTGATGATGCTTATTTTTGCACACTGTACATCGTACCGTAGACGGACAGTTGTCGATCGAATGTTCTCGTAAACAATTCTCACATAGACGTAATTGTTTGATTTTATCGAGTCGCTGCGCCGGTGTCAGGTCGATGTAGTCAGTGCATCGATAAATAGAATGCATACATACTAAAGCCAAACAAAGCACTCTACTTGACTACTTTTGGATGTAGCAAGTACAACAAAAGATGTTCGCTCATGCTAAGGCCAAATGTCTCTTCTATACTGCGTTAGACTGTATCAAAAGCTACGCACACATACCAATGTCAAACGTAGCATTGTACTATATTACGTTCTATATTAACACTTTTAACTATCGCCCGGCATAAAAATATTACACGATTGCTAACAAGAAACGTAGTATTCAATACGTGCTAGGCAATCATGCAGTAATAAGCACAAGTACTGCGTTTGCCCATAGCAATACTGTAGTGATCCTAAGCTAAAATGGTAGATGAAAATGCAGTAAAACGCATTATGTCCACACTATAGAACAAAGGAAATAAAAACCTATATCAGTAGAAAGCTAGATTTTTTTTGCTAATTTTAGGTCAACTTCAAATGTTATATAATAACGACTTGTAGTTCAGATATCAAAATAGATTGTTTTTCGCGCTTATCTCGAAACCGCGTTTATGCAAGTACTGCATAAGCAATAAGTAGGGCAGTGCGGTACTCCGGCATTCACTTGCAAAAAGCGAGAAGCCTGGCCATCGCATTGGACCTGCACTCGGTGCTCGTTTAAAAAACTGGCAATCCAGCTGCACAGTTGAGGAGGTAGACCATATGCCGGAAGCTTGGAAAGGAGCGAAGTATGCCAGACCCTATCGAAAGCTTTGGCGATGTCCAGGCTAATAGCCAAGGACTCGCCGTACCTTTCCCCACCCCATACATGCGTGACGAATGCCAGGAGGTCACCCGTTGATCGCTTTGGCCTGAAGCCGATCGATTGTCGATCATTGATTAGCTAGTGATCATTGATTAGCTAGAGCTAGTGATAGTGATAGTATCGCATGAGCTGCTTGATTATAAGGAGCTCAAGCACCTTGCACATGACGACTGAGTTGACAGCTATGGGTCGATAGTTGCCTGGATCAGATCGATCCCCTTTTTTAGGGATCGGTTGTACGTTCGCCTCCTTCCAGACCTCTGGCAGGAGCCCTGTAGAGTATGACAGGCGGTACAGACGCGTTAATACTGGAGACAATTCGGCTGCACATTTTCGTAGCACCACCGCCGGAATGCCGTCAGGGCCACTAGCTTTCCGCGTGTCGAGTGACAGCAGCACTGCCCGTACATCACATTGCCTGATATCAATATCAGGCATAGTGTGGCCACAGTTGGCGATGGCGGGGGGCTGTAGACCACGGTCGTCGACCCGGGAATTAGCCGCAAAGAGGTCTGCTACATATACCACTTTCAAAGGGAATTTATATATACTTATCTTTTATGGCATCTCGAATGCGGAACTGGGGAATTTTATTCCTACTATCCCGTCATTATAAAGTCCGTCTGGTGAGGTACCTAGGAAAAATATTTTGTCATCGACAAACAGGCCGCATCTTTTTATCTTAACATTTTCTTGTAGCTGCAGTTGATCAATTGCCACTTTTTTATTTAGCTTTCCGTGTTGAATGCTAGGTACATTACTCAAGCTACATGAGTATGGTATCGTTTTCACAAGAGGCGCTGGACTTATTCTTGCAAACTTTACTAAACACAGACGCTGCCAGAAGACACCTTCGCCGTTCCAACCACAGTGCACTCTCCGCTTGCAGTATGGTATCTCTTTCGACTGCTTGCATGTTATTCACCTGTAATTGAAATAGAATCTCATTACACATATTGAAATTATAAAGTACGCCATTTTGGATCTCTAAATAGAAGTCGCAAAGTAATACTTTAATTTCAACATGGGCGTAATCAGGTTTTTACAAATATAAAACATATTAGTAAGAACTAAGAAGATAACATACCTTTTAACATCTCTGTCCTTTTTCGTATTGTCCGTTTGTAAACAACTCCGTTTCCGTTTTTTCTAATTGAATTGAGCATTTTTATTTCCCATTTTGCGATACCACTAAAATATCATCGAAACGGGAATTGATAACATAAATTGAAATGATAAAATTACAAACGAAACGAAAAAAATATACTTACCACCAAGTATCAAGAGATATTGAGCACACTCGAAGCTTACGATTATTACACAGAAGCGGAAGCACGGGAAGCACGTCTACCCTCTGGAGAGCCTCAGCCGGTACTAATTTCTCGCGGCTCGTGCGTCGAATTATAAGGCATTTTAGACTCATTGAAAATATATTTTTATAATTATTTTTACAAGAGCCTTTGCAAATATTAGTAGTAAGTTAGTAAGTTATTAATAGTTAGTAAGTAAATATAAAATAAAAATCATTTTGTATACTATAAGTGTACCAAAATCGCGATAAAGTTCCTGAAATTACAATGTTCTTAAGAACTTTAATTTTTATGTTTTAGTGATTAAATATTTTTTTTGAAGACTACTTTAAAGACAATGACATTCATGGTCATAAAATCACCTTTTGTTCCTCTGAACATCAATTAGTTTTGTACTTATAGAATGGCAAAGTGAGCATGTTTCATAGAATTTCGTAAATCTATGTGCGTAAGAACTGTTTTTATTCACAAGCTAATAATAAAATATTTATTATTCTTTGAACACTTTTTTGACAAGGAAACCTATTACTCATATACGTTAAGGATTACTAGCTAAATATAATAGTTTCTTTAGAAACAAACGTTGAAAACTCGTGAAATCAAGTATTTTTGTTTAAATGCTCTTAATAGATACCTACTTTCACTATCAGCCATACCTACTAGTATTACCTCTGCGTTTACGATATAATTTTGTTCGGAGACTTCTATATTGATCCACTGATGAATCCTGTCTACTGTTACCACATATTCGAACTTATTTTTCTAAAACCAGGTCTAAAACTCGTAACAGTGATGGTGAAACACTACTGCAGGTTGCTTCCTCCCTTAACCTTGCCATAGTGAACACGTGGTGTTGTAAACAGGACTCACACCTAATCACTTATAAAAGTGGTATCCATTTGACACAGATCGACTATTTCCTAATCCGGGGGAGTAGGTTGGTCTGTGTCAAAGACTGCAAGGTGCTGCCGGGAGAAGGGGTAGTGAAACAACATAAGCTTCTAATAATGGACTTAAAGATCAAATTAGTTTCACAAAAAGGCAATAAGCGACCCCTCCTCGAATTAAGTGGTGGTTGATAGAGAAGAAAGAATATGCAAGTAAGTTTAAAGAACGAGTGGTGAATAAAATGATAGAAATGAGAGATATGATGGATAAATCAGTGGATGAATGTTGGAATGAAATGGCGAGTTGTATCAGGAAAGTAGCAAAAGAAGTGTTTGGAGAAACGAAAGGTAAAGGTGTACTTGATACATGGTGGTGGAACAGAGAAGTACAAAAGGTAATTAAAGAAAAAATAATGCTTTTAGGGAATGGCAGAAAGAAAACGGGAATAAAAGTGAAAAAGAAGATAAAAAGGAGAAGTATAAGGAATGGAGCAAAAGGCGAAAAAAGCGGTAGCAATAGCTAAATCTCAGACCCAAGAGCAACTATACAATGCTCTTGATGGAACTAAGGGCCAAAAAGAAATCTACCACTTAGCGAAATACAGAGATGATAGAACGAAAGACGTGTGAAATGTATAAAAGATGAGAATGGTAAGATTTTAATAATAGAAGATGAAGTAAAAAATCTATGGAAGGTGTATTTCGAAAAACTTATGAATGAAGAGATTGCATGGAGTGGAAATTTAGAAGAGGGACGAGTGAATGTAGGTTTAGTGAAGGAGATTGATAGAGATGAAATAAGAAAGGCAGTACGAAATATGAAGAATGGGAAAGTCATAGGGCCCGACGGCATTCCAGTGGAAGCCTGGAAGATAATGGAAGAAGATGGATATTCGTGGCTGACCTTGTTCTTCAATAAGTTGTTGTATGAGGTGACGATCCCGGATGAATGGTGCAATAGTTCTCTAGTGCCCATTTTTTAAAATAAGGGTGATGTGCAGGACTGCGGCAACTATCGAGGAATTAAGCTGATGTCACACAGTATGAAAGTTTGGGAGAAAGTTATAGAGAAACGAGTGCGAGAGGAAAGCGAGATTGCCCAAAACCAGTTCGGGTAATGCCTGGTCGCGGGACTTCAGACGCCATATTTGCACTACGCCAGCTGTGTGAAAAGTATAGGCGTGCACATAAAAACTTGCACATGGTGTTTGTAGATCTCGAGAAGGCATTCGACCACCCGGTCGAATGCCTTCCACAAAACTGTTCGGGGTACCCATCCATAACGGTTTTGTGGTGGGCCTTGAAAGAGAAAGGTGTGCCTGGGAAGTATATAGAGTTAATCTGTGCGATGTATTGTCGATCGAAAACCTACGTGCGAACTGCTGCTGGCAACACCGACGAGTTCAGTGTGGCGGTAGGCTTGCATCAGGGCTCGCCGCAAAGCCCATATCTCTTCCTGTTGATAATGGATGCTTTGACATCGGAGATACAGGAAGAAACCCCCTGGTGTATGCTATTTGCCGATGACATTGTACTCGTCGGTGAAGACGGGCCTGTGGTACAGAGTAGATTGGAAAAATGGTAGTGTTAACTGGAGAGTGTAGGCTTGAAAATCAGTAGAACCAAAACTGAGTACATACATGTTCTCTGATTTCGGCGGTCTCTCCAGTTCTACACCCATAGTGCTAGACGGCGCACCAATACCAGTTTGCTCCAGTTTCCGGTACCTCGGCTCTCTTATCTAGTATGATGGGGAACTCGATCGGTCAGTGAAGCACAGAATTGACGCAGGTTGAATCAAATGGCGGCAGGTCAAAGGCACTATTTGCGACCCTCTATTTCCCCCAAAAATTAAAGGGAAAATTAACAAGACTGTCGTCAGACCTGCCGTCCTGTATGGACTGTCATGTTTGGCCTTAAAAGCGAGCGACGGATGAAAGACAACTGCATGTAGCGGAGATGCGAATGTTAAAATGGATGTGTGGTGTGACAAGAATGGATAGGGTAAGGAACGAGTATATTAGAGGAAGTTTGAAAGTTGCACCAGTGAACGAAAAGTTGATAAGCGAGCGGCTGTCAAATAATTATGATAAGGGCAGGTAGATGATGATTGTTGATAAGTTCATTATTATAATAAAACGTCTTACCTTTGTTTTCTTGAACGGTCTTAAATATATCAAGTACCTGGTTACTAGACCAATTGCCTCATTCCTTAAATCGTCTCTTATTTGAAGTTCACGAACTACGGGGTAATTGAATGAGGACAACTGCTGTCTCCTTAGACTTGGTTGTCGCTTCGGAGAAGGATCGTTTACACTTCCTTTTGCACATTTCTTTACGAGAAGGTGAACCCTCAAGAGTCATCTCTTCATCGGAATCCATTCCTCAAAATAATAAAATATCATTATAATCATGTAATTATATCAATCTATTGTTTAAACTATTTAATAGTAAAACTATTACAATACCTTCCCCCCGGACCACCGTAAGGTGCTAACGTGTATCAGAACTGTGTTAATATTTTTCTTAATAAATCATTGAAATTAAATTAAAATAAAGTGAAATTAAATCGCCTCCAATATTAGAAGTGCATAAAGTCCGAAGAGGTGATACAACTACGTCAACGAACGGTGCCGACAACTATATCAATACTTCTATCTGCGTGTGCGCCTGGTACTTCGCCTGACTACAAACTGCACAAACTCCACCCCAACACCAACACATATCTACGTAAGATACTTTGCAATATTTCAAGGACACTGTGCTTGCGCATCCGCTACGCCCCCCACTGCAGCGATTGGAGATTCAGCATAGAAGAGGTCCCGCCCCCTTTGAATGTTCGCTAAGCCTTCGGCCAATCTGCATACCATCGTAGTAAGCTCATTAGTGTAGCCACTTCCTTCTGGCCCAAGGTTGACCAATTACCATATCACTTGTCTACATTTTATTATTGTTCTACGATATATAGGTAAGGTACATACCTAACTCAGAGCTTAACTATAAATATGAATAAATCTATCTCGGAATCGGATATAGACTCAGTGGAAAACGAACGTTTTAGTACCCCGCCGAATTTCACAAGTTTAAGAATGATAAAGAGAGGTCGTGAAGACGTGCTTTTGGGGATAGAGGAGCAGCTAGACGAATTTAAAAATGAAATGAAGGAAATGATGGCCAATTTCCTGGCAAAACACGGAAACGAACTACAACAATTATCGGCAACACTCAAAGAAATTCAACAATCCAACCTTAATTTTGAAAACTCAATTACCTATCTTATGTCGCAAAACAAAGATCTTGAGGAGAAGATATCTAAATTAGAAACACAATCGAAGGAGGATAAGACGTATATCACAATCATGGAGAGTAAAATTGAAGATTTGGACATAGACAACCGTAAGACTAATTTTGTTATTAAGAATGTACCTAAATCATCCAGCGAATCGAAGCCAATGAAGTTAATTAACATGATTATGTGCCTATCCCAGAACATTGATTGTCCCATAGCCAAACAGGATATTAGATATATATACAGAGTGCGTGGAAAGAACAGCGAAGCTAAAAATACACCAATTATTGTTGAAACTGGATCCACTATCTTGAAGAATAATATAATTAAAATGGCAAAAACCTTTAATATTAAACATAAGTCAAAGCTCTGTTATAAACATCTGGGCTCCAAGTCCCAGGAGGATACACCTATATTCTTGTCTGAACACCTGACTGCTAGGGCATCTCGTCTTTACTTTCTTGCACGAGACCTAACTAAATCAGGAGTTTATAAATACTGTTGGACTACCTACGGTAAAGTTTATGTGAGAAAGGATGATCAATCCCCAATGATAACTATAAGAAGCGAAGAACAAGTTCATCAACTAGTAACAAAGACATGACAACTGGCCAAACCAACCTACACGCAACTTAGTTGTAAGATCCTCAAAAAGCTATTGTTACTAACTTCTCTTACTTGTTTAACAAAATTTCCTATCTTAAGTATTAGTTTAAACATGACGTTTTTTATCGCGTCGTACAATAATTATAGAATTAAGAATACACACATAGGGTACCTTTTAGGTCTTCTTACTTGCTTCACTACACTGTCTGACTCTCACACATATAAAATACTCATTCACACCATACACTATAAAATAAAATTGCTACAAAAAACACACAAGTTACACATACACATACTATCACAATTAAATATTGTCGTGGATAATATCCACTATTCATGGGTCACATACATATTTACAAAAATATATTCATGTAATTCACAAATTTCTCCTTACATTGAATATCACATACTGCAAATAACTTATTCAAGATACATAAGGGTGTTGAAGTGTAGATTTTACTTCACTTCTTACACGTTGACACAATTGTCGAATTGCCCACTTGTTTACTACAACACTAACAGGTTTTTCTATAATAATAACTATTCTGTAACGACTACGAAAGCAATTAAAATTATTCCACATGGCCAACACATTGCAAAGAGCGAACGAAATAGACAATATTGATATTGCTAGAACATTTGAATGCTGTTCTACAAATCTTTATAAACATATATTATTAATGTTTTGAAAAATGATTTGACCTTTTTGTTGTTGTCTCACAAAATATACGTAGCATATATCACAATTTTGACAACTTTGTAACGACGTTATCTATGCTAAAGTTCGACTCAGATATCGTTATTTTGACGGAATGTCGTTTAAATTCTGGGAAACCTATACCGCAACTTCCTAACTACAACTCATATGTTACAACACGTCAGGTGAACCAAAACGACGGAGTGGTTGTTTATGTGAAGAATTCCTTACAAGTAAATGTTCAAGAAATGCCCCTCTCTCAGGCAACATGCCTCAAGTTGGCCATACTAAATAATATTATTCCCCGTATATATCGTTCCCCGTCATTTACATGCACTGACACTTTTATTGACTCACTCAATTTAGAACTGGACTCCTTGTCCTCACAGAAAAATATAATACTGGCAGGGGATATTAATATTAATCTTAGACCCCATGACTCTGAGAGGTCTCAGGACAAAAATAAACGCATTCATTACCTTGACATGTTATCATCATTTGGTATACTGGCTGGTCATACGTTACCTACCAGGGAACGCAACTGCCTAGATCACTTCATGATTAAAAAAAAAGGTATCAGCATCAATTGCCATTCTACAAACCACTATTACTGACCATTACACTACGATCCTAGTACTATCTAAACTTAAAAATATAGAACCTGTTATTAAAACTAAACTTATTCTAAACTTTGAACAAGCTTTAATGTACCTGCAAGAAAATAACCTCTCAGAATTAATGTTTTGTAATAATCCGAACATTTTAGTTGATAAATTTATTAAAAAATTAACTGACTCCATTAAGATTAAGATTTTGGGTGCAAAGGGGCTCTACCAACATCTATAGGGCCCCAGCGACCTCACCTGCTAGTGGCGCACCTGCTGATAAACGGACGAGGCTCGTTAATTTACGGTACCTATGGAGTGGCTTCGGCCCCTACGTGGGTACCAGGTGGTACAACAGTGTTGGTCCGGGGGGGTACCACCGTGCAGCTGTGCTAAAGCCCCCAAAGTAACCCAGCCCAGGCTGGGTTGCGTTAGGGGTTCAGCAGCTGCACCGCCGGGCCCGGGGCGATGTATGGTGCAGCAGGCATGGGACCAGTGGGGGCGAAACGGAGTCTAGTGTGGGTGGTGTGGATCGATTCGCCGGCCAGGGAGACCCTTAGCAACGGCGTTGCCGCGGCCGCCCGCAACACAGTCATGGGGCCCGCCTGGGGCCAACCACCCCAGGAGGCTGCCCCACATGTTGCGCATAATCCTGATGTGGGATCGCCGCTCCGGGTGGTAACCGGTGTGGGGTAGCGGCGGCCTTGCATCAGGGGGGTTTGGGAGCCCTTCTAGACAAAGCTAGCCCCTGCGCTTTGTCACTTACTGCTGCACCAAATGTCGCCCTGTCTTCACGCTTCTTCTTCAAAATCTACAATGGCAGTGCAACAAAAAGAAATAAACGTTACACAGCGGCCCTAGGAAACCCCACAACTTCACATTTCGAGGTGGAGTTCACTAACGTCCGTGGACTCCATGCGAACCTCGATACCGTCCACCACCACCTTGAGACGGCACGGCCCGTCATGTTTCTCACGGAGACACAAATACGCCGCCCTGACGACACGTCTTACCTGTGTTACCCCGGCTATGTCATCGAGGAACAATTTCGAGACAAAGCCGGGGTGTGCGTGTTCGTTAGGGCGGATGTTTGCTGCCGCCGGTTGCGCTGCCTAGAGAACCCCTCCAATTCCGTCCTTTGGCTGCACGTAGACCATGGCTCTATGAGCCAGATCTACGTGTGCGTCTACCGATCCCACACAGGGGATTCTGAGACAACAAAGTTCTTCCAGTACCTCAGCGAGACGGCTGATGAAGCGCAGGTGCGGTTCCCGAACGCTGACCTAGTATTTCTGGGGGACTTCAATGGCCATCACATTGAATGGCTGGGGTCCCTCAAGACTGATCATGCGGGTAGAGCCGCCCATGCGTTCGCTCTCTCCCACGGTCTGACCCAGATGGTATGCGGGATCACCCGGATACCAGACAGGTCAGATCACGCGCCCGCTCTGCTGGATCTACTGCTGAAGAGTCGCCCAGCCCAGTACAGTGTTTCGGTAGGAGCCCCACTGGGTAGTTCCGACCACTGCGTTGTTCACGCTGGCATGAAGGTGTCACCTCCTGCACGTCCTGTACAAACGTCACGACGACTATGGCACTACTCGTCAGCGGATTGAGACGGTCTACGCGATTATTATGCGTCCGTCCCCTGGAGCCAGCGCTGCTTTGTAGGAAAGGCTCCTTCGGATAGTGCTTCTGCTATTGCTGGCGAGATTAGTTTAGGGATGGATTATTACATCCCTTTCACTGATGTCGCCAGTATCCGCAGAGCCCGTCCCTGGTTCGGGCGAGATTGTGCCAAAGCTGTTCGACAAAAACAGTCGGCATATCGCGCCTGGATCAGGGCCCGGGCTGTGCGCGACCCAAACGTGGGCCACCTCAAAGCAGCGTACAACCGGGCCACAAAGTCGAGTAAGAGGGCCTTTAAGAGAGCGGATGCCCAGCGCGTCGCGCGGCTTGGTCAGGAGCTCACTTCCCATCCCACGGGCAGCCGTGGATTCTGGCAACTGGCCAAAGCCGTGCAATCTAACTTTTGTCAGCCCTCGCTGCCACCGCTGCGTTACCCAGATGGAATACTGGCTCACAAAGCCCAAGAGAAAGCGGATATGCTCGCAGACCTCTTTGCGGCTAATTCCCGGGTCGACGACCGTGGCCTGCAGCCCCCCGCCATCGCCAACTGTGGCCACACAATGCCTGATATTGTTATCAGGCAATGTGATGTACGGGCAGTGCTGCGGTCACTCGACACGCGGAAAGCCAGTGGCCCTGACGGCATTGGTGGTGCTACGAAAATGTGCAGCTGAGTTGTCTCCAGTATTAACGCGTCTGTACCGCCTGTCATACTCTTCAGGGCTCGTGCCGGAGGTCTGGAAGGAGGCGAACGTACAACCGATCCCCAAGAAAGGGGATCGGTCCGATCCAGGCAACTATCGACCCATAGCTGTCACCTCAGTCATTTGCAAGGTGCTTGAGCTCCTTATAAATAAGCAGCTCATGCAATTCCTAGAGGATCACTCGCTAATCAATGATCGACAATACGGCTTCAGACCAAAGCGATCAACGGGTGATCTTCTGGCATTCGTAACGCATGTCTGGGGTGGGGCTATGGAAAGGCACGGCGAGTCCTTGGCTATTAGCCTGGACATCACCAAAGCCTTCGATAGGGTCTGGCATGCTTCGCTCCTTTCCAAGCTTCCGGCATATGGTCTACCTCCTCAAATGTGCAGCTGGATTGCCAGCTTTTTAAACGAGTGCCGAGTGCGGGTCCTCTGCGATGGCCAGGCTTCTCGCTTCTTGCAAGTGAATGCCGGGGTACCGCAGGGGTCCGTACTATCACCAACTCTCTTTCTTCTGCATATCAATGAAATGCTATCCCTCGGTAACATTCATTGCTATGCAGATGACAGCACACTGCACGGGAGTTACTCGGTTCGTCCGACGGCGGGGCGATCTGAGATTGAGGAGGAGAGACGATGACTCGTGGCTGATCTCGACCGTAACCTCGACAGTATCTCTCAATGGGGTACCGAGAACCTGGTCGAGTTCAATGCCCGCAAAACACAGGCGTGTGCATTTACTGCGAAGAAATCCCCTTTCCTTCCCCTACCCTCTCTTTAGAATACATTATTACCAATGAAGGACAACCTTGATATCCTTGGCATAGACGTTCGTCGAGAGCTCAATAATAAAAACTACATCGAAAGATGTATAGGGCTAGCTTCGCGGAAACTAGGAATACTGAATAAGGTAAAGAGATTATTTACACCGGACCAGAGGTGTCTGCTGTACAAGACGCAGATTAGACCCTGCGTCGAATACTGCTCTCACCTCTGGGACGGCTCCGCGAAGTATCTGCTGGACGCTCTCGACGCTATGCAGCGTCGGGCTATCCGTATTATAGGTTGTCCGGAGGTAACGGGAAGCCTTGAGCCGCTAGCTCAGCGCCGAACAATAGCTTCCTTGGCCGCATTCTACCGTATTTACCACGGCGAGTGTTCTGAAGAGCTCTTCAATCTGAGCCCACCCTCTTCCTTCCGATCCCGAACGACTCGTGCCGGGCAGAGATGCCACCCCCACACAGTGGATAGCATGTTCGCGAGAACCGAACGTTTTAAACGTTCGTTTCTCTGCCGAACGATAGTGGCCTGGAACGCCCTGCCTGTGCACGTGTTTCCTCCCACATATAATCCTGGGTTCTTTAAGCGGAGCGTGAAGAGGCACATCAGTAGGTCGTCAAGTTGAGGGCCACTCTCAATAGTAATGTGTGCTGTGAGAGTGGCCCACAATCGCTAGACGTCGTCACGACTTACCACCAGGCGGGCGGCGTCAATTAGGCGAAACAAATATAAAAAAAAAAAAAAAAAAAAAGTAGTACCTCAATATCAAAAATTCCTAATAGTAAACCAATAATTAAGCCATGGATTACGCCAGGTATACTCCGATGTATCAAAAATCGTAATATTTTACAAAAAAGATCTCGTGAAGATCCTCATAACGTAATCTTAAAAATTACATACTCCAGATACAGAAAACATTGCAACAATCTCATAAAAAAATTGAAACGAAAATATGAAAGAGAATTGCTTACTGACTCAGTCTCAAATCCAAAGTTGCTATGGAGAAACGTAAAGTCCATCACTTATTCAAGTAAGTCAAAAACACAATGTACTGAACTATTAAAGCTCAAGTCGTCTCCAAGAGAGTCAGTGGATGCCATAAACAAATACTTCGCGAATATTGGCAGAGATTTGGCTCAGCAAATAACAACGACGAGTGCCATGAACCAACCCAAACCACTGACGAAGCAAGTAAACTCATTTGCACTTTTGGATACAGATCTGGAGGAAGTGGAGAGAGTTTTAATGAGTATGAAATCAGACAGTGCCCCTGGATGGGATAATGTTTCAACCAAATTCCTCAAGTACGTAAGCGAACAAGTCGTACCTATCATTGCCCACTTGGTTAATCTTTGTTTTGCTAGTGGTATTTTTCCTGCCCCATTGAAACAATCCATTATCACTCCAGTACACAAGGGTGGGAACAGAGACGATGTCAACAATTACAGACCTATATCGGTCTTACCAGTTTTATCTAAAATCATTGAAAAACTTATTAACACGAGACTTAAAAACTACCTTAATAAATATAGTATAATTTCATCAGCGCAATTTGGCTTTAGACAGGAGGTTTCCACTGAGGACGCTGTTGCTACCCTCACTTCTTTAGTTACAGAGCATCTAGACAAAGGGAGTAAATGTCTGACGGTATTCCTGGACCTCAAAAAAGCATTTGACACCCTTTCTGTCCCTACTCTTGTGACCAAACTGGAAAATATCGGAATTAGAGGCATCCCTCTGAGACTTTTGGAGGACTACCTTTCAGATAGAAGACAGAGGGTCAAGATAGGATCTTTCACTAGTAGTGAGATAGAAGTATCCTACGGTGTACCCCAAGGGAGCGTACTAGTCCCAACATTATTCCTCGTATACATTAACGACCTGTGCAATCTGAGAGTCAATGATGCAAAAATAATTTCGTATGCTGACGATACTGCTGTAACATTTTTTGGAAAAACATGGTCTGACGTTAAGGCCAGCACAGAGCTGGGTATGTCTCAGGTAGCTGGTTGGCTAAACGCTAACCTCCTAACACTAAACACAGCTAAAACCAACTATATATGTTTCACCATCACTAATCGTACACAGCCTAAGAAAGAATTTGCCATAAAGATTCACTCTTGTGACAAAACTAATCCAAATATTGCTTGCACATGTCCCACAATTAATAAAGTATCACAAGTTAAGTATTTGGGGGTCATAGTGGACCAGAGCTTGACATGGAGTTCCCATATTGAACACCTTACTGGTAGAATTAGAAAACTGTGCTGGAAGACACATCGTTCCGTCGGATGTGAATAAAGTAAACGGCTATCGCAGGAATGTATTAAATGAAATTTATATTGCTCTTGCACAATCAGTACTAGGTTATTGTATTCCAGTGTGGGGTGGTGCATTATGACACTGGAGGAAAAAATTGAGGACCTTCAACGCGGGACTCGTAAATCGAGTATTGAAATAAAAAATGTGCCGAAATCTACTAATGAATCAAAAGAAGATTTGGTAAAAATAGCACTGCATTTGTCCAGTTTGATTGAGTGTAATATCGAAAAAAGTCAAATAAACGACATATACAGAGTTCAAAATAAACGCCATACTGGTAAGAGCAGTCCAATAATCCTGGAAAGTATTCAACAATGCTAAAGACAGACTTCATGAACTCTGTGAAACAATTTAATAGATCTCATCAAAGGGAAAAGCTCTGTGCTAAGCACGTTGGTAATTATAAGGATGAGTATACTCCGATATACGTCACAGAACATCTTACAACTAAGGGCGCGCGCCTACATTTTCTCGCCCGAGATGTAGCTAAGTCGAAAAATTATAAATATTGCTGGACGTAATTTGGAAGGGTTTATCTAAGAAAAGATGATACGTCTACTACTATCCTCATACATAGCGAATGTCAACTGAATAACCTAATGCTACTAAATTGACTATGTGGTCTTGCCTGTCCTTTACTTAACATAGATTTCATGAATGTCTACCATCTACGCATAAAACAAATTATCAAAAGTTGTTGCACAACATTAGGTATTAGGATGAGCTCTAAATGTAAATGTTCTATTTTAACACTAATCTCCATACAAAGTTACTTATTGGATTTGTTTCTCGGCTTGAATTGTTCTAAATTAAGGTCAAGTTTGAATAATTTTAAACAGAATCCTATTTTAAGTCCTGGTTGTGTTGTAAACTTACTTCTCTTTGTTCTGCAACTGAGAAAAGTACAATACGGTTTAGAGATACGAGTAATATTATATAATTCAAGCGCGCAAACACCGAAAGGTGCCACACAAGCGGTAGAATTACCCATTTTAATTGGGCAAACATTTTTTAGATATTTTTTCATTATTTTAGATTTATTTTTCTGTATACTTACTGTATAAATTATTCGCACACACATCTAAAGATGCTACTCACACCACACTCACCTTACTGAACACAAAATTACACACAATATCCTTATTATTCAAATTATATTGTAATCCCTTTAAAGCTATCACTTACATCACACCTAGTCAACTATATTCACAATCACATACAGTACACTACTTTTACACCAGAGTCACATACAAACAAAACATCCTTCCTATAACTTAAAAACAATAATAATACAGATAGAAATATATACACATACTTTGCACTTTCTATATAATAGATCACATTCAATATATCACTTTTACACAAAAAACATATCTAAACAAAATATACCTCGTTACTTATACACAACAATAATACAGGTAGAATTAATTGCACATACTTTATACTTTCTACATAATGGATCACTCAAAATACACTATTTTTACACTATAAGCATTTATAAACAAAATATTCATCGTTACGTATATCTTACTACAACAATACATTTAGAAATAATTACACATATCTTACTCTTTTTTAATTAATGGATAGTACAATTCAAACTTTACAAGACTTAGACACCACTGATGTGGCTCAAGTATTTGAGTACTCAATACCGGAATTTTGTCAACAAATAAAATATAACAACGACGATTTTTCTATCATATCGCAAAACATTAGAAGTGTATACTTAAATTTCGATGACTTCAATCTAAACTTATCTAACCTAAAAACTAACATCGAAATGATTATCCTAAGTGAATGTCGACTAAAATCGGATAGACCTATACCTCAATTAAAAGACTACACATCATATCAAACTACTAATCACATAAATAGCGCTGACGGAGTCGTTGTCTACATTAAAAACTCACATAATGTCACTGTAAAAGAAGTATTTCTGACACACGCTTCTTGTCTACAAGTTGATGTATCATGTGATCTTACAGTTTTTGGCATATACAGATCCTCCTCACATTCTGACTCAGGAGAATTCACAAACTCCCTGAGCGAGTACCTTGACAGTATTAATTTACACAGAACCATTATAATTGCGGGAGACATAAACATAAACACTATTTACAGACATACAGAACAATCACAAGAGCGAACAAACAGATTAAATTATCTAAATATGTTAACAATGCATGAAATCCTTCCCGGCCACTGTCATCCCACCAGAGACAAAAATTGCCTAGATCACTTCAACCTGAAAATAAACCACAAATACGAATCCGCAACTATAGCTATCATAAACACAACCATAACAGACCATAGCATGACTTATACGTCTTCCCTCAGGAAAACAATAACAAACATAGATTTCGACTTAGCCCTTAACAATCTTAAAGAATGTGATTTATCTGAGCTTTACAGTAAAACAGACCCCAATACTCTTACATACAATCTGATAGATACACTTCAATCCTGTCTAAGAGCCGCAACGACTACTTCATCTATCTCACACAAAACTAGGCTAGTCAAACCCTGGATGTCCATTGGCCTTTTACGCTGCATTCTTAATCGTAACAACATGCAAAAGAAGCTAAAACAAGACCCGTTTAACGAAATATTAAAAAATTCTTATAAAAGATATCGTAACTTTTGTAATTGCATTATTAAAAAACAAAAGCGTAAATACGAAAAAGACTTGCTCGTAAAATCACAAAAAAACTCAAAGATGCTCTGGAAAACTATTAACAACATAACTCAACGAAAACCCCCTATTCAAAAAACTCTGACTTAATAATAGCTGAAAATTCCCCTCAAAGATCCGTAAATGCAGTAAACAAATACTTTGCTAACATAGGAAGTCTATTAGCGAATGACTTAATATCAAACCAAAGCGCTGCTCTTTACGATTACACTAGTAGTACTAAAACAGCTCCTGTGTTCTCTTTTGTGTTACTTAAAACTGACCCACAAGAAGTTAGCTCGGTGATACTCTCATTAAAAAATGATAGTGCACCATGTTGGGACCAAATACCAATAGGTTTCTTAAAGATGGCCCATACTATAGTTTCACCCATACTATCCCATTTAACGAACTTATGTTTTGAGCAAGGTATTTTTCCAGTTGCCTTAAAGCACGCGCTAATTACACCTGTGTACAAAAACGGAGACAGAACTGACCCTTCTAATTACCGCCCGATATCAGTACTTACCTCAACCTCAAAAATAATAGAGAAACTTATAAATACACGCTTAATAAGATACTTGACAAGCCAAAAAGTAATTTCAACGTCGCAGTTTGGTTTTAGGCAGGGTCTTTCCACTGAGGATGCAGTTTTGAGCCTAGCCTCTTCTGTGATAGAAAAAGTTGATGGTGGGAAAAAGTGTGTGGCTGTCTTTCTTGATGTAAAAAAGGCCTTCGATACAGTCTCGGTTCCTATTCTTCTGACCCGTCTGGAAGACTTAGGGATAAGAGGAGCACCCCTTGACCTGTTTAAAGAATACCTCAACTGTCGGCGGCAACAGGTCAAGATAGGGAATTTCACCAGTTCAGAGGAAACGGTCTCTTATGGCGTAGGGCAAGGGTCTCTTATAGGACCCACGCTGTTTCTTATTTATATAAATAGTCTGTGTAATCTGAAAATAAAGGGCGGCCAAATTTTCTCATATGCTGACGACACAGCCATTGTTTTTGCGGGTAGAACATGGGGTGACGTACAGCAACTAGCAGAGAGTGGTCTAGTGGAGGTAGCATCATGGCTTCGACAAAGTCTTTTGACATTAAATACAGCAAAATCAAATTTCATATGTTTCTCTAAATATAATAATACCCAACCTCCGGTTGAGTACAGGGTTAAAATTCATTGTTGTGGGAACATACAAAATGCCAGTTGCTCATGTGCTGAAATATCCAAAGTTCAGTTTACTAAATATCTTGGGGTTATGTTGGATCAGCGTCTGTCGTGGAATACACAAATAGAACTAGTTATGAGTAGAACCAGAAAGTTAATCTGGATATTTAAAATGCTGCGTCATGTTGTTGCCCGTGAACTCCTCCTACAAATCTATATTGCTTTAGCTCAGTCGGTCATAACTTATTGCATACCAGTCTGGGGCGGAGCAATTAAAACTAAGTTTTTGGACCTAGAAAGAGCTCAGAGATCAGTAATAAAAGTTATGTTATTTAAGTCTTATAGGTACCCTACAGACGAATTGTATCTAAGTGCTGAAGTTTTAACAGTAAGAAAGTTGTATCTCCTTCACCTTATACTTAAAAAGCACAAATCTTTGCCATATGACCCTTCGAAGGAAAAGGGAAGAAGAAAACACACTGTTGCCATAACACTTGCTGTTAAATCTAAATTTGCTTCACGACAGTATCCGCGCCAGTCTTCATTTATTTACAATGCTGTTAATAGGGACCTGCAAATATACCCCCAAAGATCAAAACAATGTAAGAAGACATTGACTGACTGGCTGAAATCATTAAGTATGACCAGGTAGAAACTTTATTACAGTAACTGTAACGCACTCTCTTTCATATAATCTCACTTACGCACATACACATACATATACACACATACGCACACATACACACACACACACACTCTCTCTCACATACACACACACACACACACACACACACATTTTTTATTTAGGTTTATAGTGTTATACCTTAGTTATACTTTAGCTTATTACCTAGAATATTTTGGTCCATTGTTTACTTTTGGATTTATAACGTATACAAGAAGATATGCAAACTGTACATAGTTTATAGAAGGTCTGTAGGAAGAGCGGGTTCTCCTGATACAAGCATATATTTGCTTAAAAGGAGATCTCCAAACATGTGTAAGATGTACCTATAAGAAACCGAAAATAAACAATTTATTATTTATTTATTATTATTATTTATTATTATAGGCATACATAACCTCTAGCTAAAGCACACTTGGCTACTCCTGGCACACATAGCCTCTATCTAAAGCACACTGGTCTTCCTAGTCGAGGCACACATAACCTCTATCTAAAGCACACTGGGATTCCTACTCGAGGCACACATAACCTCCTCCTAAAGCACACTTGGCTTCCTACTCAAGGCATTAAAAAAGTCATCAATACCTCAACTTTGTAATGAGACCAATTAAAACGATATTATTATCTACTGCTGTCGATTCTAATAACATAATAGAGATTGTATTTATACGATTAAGACAATCAGCATTAATATGGCAATTAACTTCAATTTTGCTGTTACATTTATTTTCAAACATAGTCGTATACTTTTCATTCTATAGTAAAGAGCCTTTTTCCTAAAAATGCTATCAGCAAATCTGTTTCTTGATAATTATTTATCGGACGATATAGTCAAAGTGTTTTATCCTATGAATTTAGTTTTATCTGTGTTGGTTTCTGCCAAATTTACCATACGAGATAATTTTATAACTCCCACAGGAAAAAAATATAAGGCAATTGTTTATTTTGCTGGCTTTGTTTTCGTTATTACCAAAGGCTATAATGTTTACTATGGAGATTTTGTGAACTCACAGAAAAATCAAAATGGCGGAACTTTCCTTAGATTGACTTTTTTCTTTCATTTAATTTACTACTCTATATGTACAGGTACATATATTTATATTAATGAAATTAAAACTGAACAAAATATATCAATAGTGTTGATTATGCAAAAAATTGATAATAGTATTTGCAAAAATAAGAATATTTATAAAAATAGCACCTGGAATATGATTTTAGCTTTTGTGAGCATCGGATTTCCATTCTTAATAATAGCATCCTACTTTATGATGCCTTATGTCAATATGACTGATGTTGTGACTAGTTTTTTATACATTAGTTTTGAGATTAATTACGTTTACTGCATTCGTATTGTAATTATATTGAGTAAATATCTCGTAATATGGAAAGATATTCAAGTTATGCATCTGAGTAGCAACCTTGATAATAAACAGTACTGTCAAGAAATGTTTTTAATATACAAGAATATTTTAAAGGTGTTTAAGCTTTTTGCAGAAGTTAATCAGTTATTTGTAAGTATGTAATTTTAGATAAATTTTCAAAAAAAAGCGTAATGAGATGTCATGTTCTTCGTGTGTTGTTTTATGTCCTTGGATTTTGATACGGTTTTGACCAATTAATAGAGTGGTTCTCGAGGGAGGTTTTTGTTTTATTTGTCAAGCGGGCGATGCTGCTGGCGTCTCTATTGTGTAAGTATGTACTAGCAAACAATAAATTAAGTAACACCAAAGTGGAGTAGAGATCGGTTGTGTACGATGAGTGTCAAAAGAGTTACATTTCATCTTAGACCTTATTTATTATTATTTATTAAACCTTATTTATTTTTGTTCTAGACTTATTTATTAAACCTTATTTATTTTTGTTCCTAGATTTTGCTGTGGACTTTCTCAACTTTCGTCATGACGTTAAGTTACATGTCAGTCGTGTTAAAAACACAAAACCACCAAACACTTCCCGTAAGTATTAGTAATCCGGGAAAAAATGTGTTGTGTCTTTTACTTTTATCGCCGTTGTTTAAACAATAAAGAAAATTGCTATTGGACACTTTATGAAGGCTCCTTAAAATTGTAGCTAACAATGACTGTTGGGAAAATTGACAGTCGGCGATGACCTTAAATAATTTTCAGCGTTACTCTCCCGCTGAAGACAATGATACGTGGAACTCGAACCTCAAATATGTAGGATAAGACCCGACCCAATCTCATGACAGAGGCCGCATAGGTGGCCAAAGTCCGCCGGTGCCCTGGGATATCCTCACGAGGGCTACCAGGGACACCCGGCAACGATCAATAGAGCAGTCATGGCCGTAGGCCGCGATAATATAAAACATCCTCATCGATATAAATTACACTCCAGAAACAGGATTTTTGGGTGTAAAGGGCTCTACCAACATCTTTAAGGCCCCAGCGGCCTCACCTGCTAGTGGCGCACCTGCTGATCAACGGACTAGGCTCGTTAATTTACGGTAACTATGGAGTGGCTTCGGTCCCTACGTGGGTACCAGGTGGTACAACAGTGACGGTCCGGGGGGTACCACCTTGCAGCTGTGCTAAAGCCCCTCAAGTAACCCAGCACAGGCCGGGTTTCGTTAGGGGTTTAGCAGCTGCACCGCCGGGCCCGGGGCCATGTATGGTGGAGCAGGCATGGGACCAGTGGGGGCGAAGCGGAGTCTAGTGTGGGAGGTGTGGGTCGATTCGCCGGCCAGGGAGACCCTTAGCAACGGCGTTGCCGCGGCCGCCCGCAACACAGTCATGGGGCCCGCCTGGGACCAACCACCCCAAGAGGTTGCCCCACTTGTTGCGCATAATCCTGATGTGGGATCACTGTTCCGTGTGGTAACCGGTGTGGGGTAGCGGCGGCCTTGCATCAGGGGGGTTTGGGAGCCCTTCCGTCCGGCGAGTCGGCTCCGACCTAACCACACGGTTCTAGACAAAGCTAACCCCTGCGCTTTGTCACTTACTGCTGCACAATATGTCGCCCTGTCTTCACGCTTCTTCTTCAAATCTACAATGGCAGTGCAACAAAAAAAAATAAAACGTTTCACAGCGGCCCCAGGAAACCCCAAAACTTCACTTTTCGAGGTGGAGTTCACTAATATCCTTGGACTCCAAGCGAACCTCGATGCCGTCCACCATCACCTTGAGACGGCACGACCCGCTGTGATGTTCCTCACGGAGACACAAATACGCCGCCCTGACGACACGTCTTATCTGTGTTACCCCGGCTATGTCATCGAGGAACAATTTCGAGATAAAGCCGGGGTGTGCGTGTTCGTTAGGGCGAATGTTTTCTGCCGCTGGTTGCGCTGCCTAGAGAACCCCTCCAACTCCGTCCTTTAGCTGCACGTAGACCATGGCTCTATGAGCCAGATCTACGTGTACGTCTACCGCTCCCACACAGGGGATTCTGAGACAACAAAGCTCTTCCAGTACCTCAGCGAGACGGCTGATGAAGCGCAGGTGCGGTTCCCGAACGCTGACTTAATATTTCTGGAGAACTTCAATGGCCATCACATTGAATGGCTGAGGTCCCTCAACACTGATCATGCGGGTAGGGCCGCCCTTGCGTTCGCTCTCTCCCACGGTCTGACCCAGATGGTATGCGGGATCACCCGGATACCAGAGAGGTCAGATCAGGCGCCCGCTCTGCTGGATCTACTGCTGACGAGTCGCCCAGCCCAGTACAGTCGGGGTGCTTTGGTCAGATCCTCCACGTGGTGCTCCCCGGGCAACGGCAGTGGCTGCAACTCTGCGGCAATATACCACAGAGTTGTAGCTACTACGGCTAATTCTGGCCAAGGTGGGGGTCTTGCCGCCTCGCATGAGGAACGCAGACCCACCATGACGGGGGCCTTGCGAGGTCCAGGTCTCTCCGCCGACACTCTGCAGAGCAGAGTGCTGCTGTGCGGATAAATCACCAGGGCGACGGGTCGGACATCACTGAGCTCATCAGCGGTGTCGGACACGTTCTCGTAGAGACCGCCGTTCGGCCAAAACCCGGTTCTTCGGAACCGCGAGGAAGAAAACCTCGTTAAAAAATAACCAACGGGGCGGAGGGAACGGTCTTGTAAAGACCCCCGCCCGGCCAAGCCGTAATCCTGAACTGACAGGGCCGGTGGCCCCTCGGGGCCGTGAGGATGAACACCTCTATAAAAAATTAACCCAATCCCAAGCTCTGACACCCGGCGAGGGGATGAATCGTGCAGGGGAGCTATCACGCCTAGGGTGTCACCCGTCGACGGACGTTAAACAACAACAAAATGGCTTTGGAAAATACGAAGAATAATATTACCCAACGGGGAACTGGAGAGGATAACACCCTCCACGAACACCCGGCTGTGACTGATGCGGGGCTCAGGCCCAGCACCAGTCACAGCGAACCCCATCAGGTATTTGGCAGGGGTCAACAAAGCCCGATAGGCCAGGGGGTGTGCCTCAAAACCACCCCCCAAACCGACGCGGAGGTCGCGTCAACCGCTGCTGGGACAGACGTCGTTCCCAGCAGCATGGAGACGGAGGGTTCTTCCTTGTGGAAGACCCCAGTCAAAAGGACTCGGGAGAAGATGGTCGCGAAGGCGGGGACGTCTCGTGACCGGAGCACCAGTTGCTCTGGGGGGACCACATCCAGCGAGACCGAGGAGAGGGTTCCGACAAAGTACCTGGCGATTACGAAGTCCGGTAAATACCGAAAGTCGCCGGTATTTAAAGCCCCCGCCCCTACAGTGCCGTTCCTGCCCAGTGGCAGGGACAAGGAGGTGCCGGCCGCGCGGGAGCTCATGCTGGCTCTTACCCGAATTGCAGAAGCCATGAAGGGTGGCACCAAAAATCTGCAGGGTAAGAGGCAGACCTCCTTCCCGCCCCGCAATGCCCCCGTCCGGTGTCCCAGCAAGGCGGCCCGCAGCCATTTCCCGGAAGGGCAAGGGGAAGGGCAAGAAGAGTGCCACCCCCGCTGCCTTAAGGGCCACTCCCGCTGCTGCTCCTGCTGCCTCTTTACTTCCCTCCAGCCGGGAGGGATGGGAAGTAGTGGGTGCCAAAAAGAAAGCGGCCAGAGCCGCCGCGGCGAAGGCGCCGAAGAGGCCCCGCCCTCCTCGCTCCACCGCCGTCGTCCTGACCGTGACGCCGGCAGGTGTGGAGAAGGGTGTGGGGTACGCCGATGTCCTGAGGCAGGTTAAAGCCTCAGTGAACCTCTCGGCACCTCTCGGCCCTCGATATTCAGGGGGGGCTCCGGTGTAAAAACACCCGCACCGGTGCTCGCCTCCTCGAGGTCTCCGGTGCCTCCAGCGGTACCAAAGCGGACGCCCTAGCGGCTAAACTTAGGGTCGCGCTGGACACAGAAGCCATCCGCGTCACCAGACCTACCAAATGCGCCGCATTGCGCATCACAGGTCTGGATGACGCGGCCACGACGGAGGAAGTAATCTCCGCCGTCGTGGAGGCGGGCGGCTGCCCCCATGACCAGGTGAAGGCTGGAGATATCTCCTTCGGCTCCACCGCTCATGGGATGACAGTCGTCCAGTGCCCCGTCTCGGCGGCACTGAAAGTGGCGGAAGGACGAAGCCTCCTTGTTGGGGGCTTCCTAAAGGCGCAGGTGCACCTTCTCATCCTTCGTGCCCGGGAAACCAGGTGTTTCCGGTGCATGGTGGTGGGGCACGTCGGAGTGCAGTGCACAGCGGAAGACACCGTGGGCGATCGGTGCTTCGGTTGCAGCCGGCCCGGTCATAAGGCCAATGGCTGTGAGGCCCCGCCTCTCTGTTATAGATGCGAGGCGGAGGGCAAAATGGCGGACCATCGGGTCGGCAGCCGTACCTGCGCCGCCTCGAGGCCTAAACCTCGTCCGTCCGCTGTAGGCAGCGGGGGAGCCGCTTCCGCATTGGACACTTCACCATCTTGATCAGGAAGCTCTCCTGGAGACATCCATCGTGCAGGCCTGGATTCCGGCACCGGACCGTCATGCCGATGTGGATGCCGAGGCGGAGTGGTTTAGGAGAGCCATGTCGCAAATCTGTGATGCGGCGATGCCTAGGGTTACACCCAGACCAGCCAGGAAGCAGGTGTACTGGTGGTCGTCGGAGATTGCAGAGCTGCGCGCAGCATGCATCTCCGCCCGCCGCCGGTACACCAGGTTTCGCCGGAGGCATCGCCGCCCAGACGACGCGACAGACCGAGAGGCGGAGCTTTTTCAGGCATACAGGGAGGCCAAAAGTATTCTCCAGGAGACGATAAAGCGGGCCAAGACGGCGGCCCGCGAGAAGCTCCTGGAGACCCTGCAGCAGAACCCATGGGGGCGCCCGTACCTACAGGTCAGGGAGAAACTCCGACCTAGGGCGCCCTCACTGACCCAGAGTCTCCAGCCGCAGCAGCTGGAGCGGGTCATGGGCTCCGTGTTTCCGACGAGCGCGGAGGAGCACGTCCCTCCACGCATGGCTCCGTCTCTGCCCGACGCGGATAGCACCAGCGAAGACGACGTACTCGAAGTCAGCGTGGGGGAGCTAGGTGCGGCAGTACTCCGGCTTAAACGCCGGAAAATCCCCGGACCCGACTGCATTCCTGGCCGTGCATGGGTCCTGGCCCTCGAAGAACTCGGGCATCGACTGATGGGGCTCTTTAGCGCATGCCTCGAAAGGGGCCAGTTTCCCAAAGTGTGGAGGACGGGGAAACTGGTCCTGATCCGTAAGGCGGGGCGGCCGGTGGACTCACCGTCCGGATACCGGCCGAGGTGTGTAAGCTCTTTGAGCGAATTATCGCGGAACGCCTCGTCGAGCATCTCACGAGTGTGGGGCCAGACCTGGCGGATAACCAGTTCAGTTTCCGTCGGGGACGCTCCACCGTGAGCGCGATCATGCGCGTGAAGAGCCTGACGGAGGAAGCAGTCTCGTAGGGCAAGGTGGTGGTGGCGGTGTCTCTTGACATCGTCAACGCGTTCAACACCTTGCCATGGAGCTGCGTTAGGGAGGCGCTCGTGTATCACGAAACGCCTCTCTACCTCCGTCGTATTGTCGGGGCCTATCTCTCGGAGAGGGCCATAGCTTTCCCCAGCTGGCTCGGGCCAGCTCGGCGAAATGTGTCGTGCGGTGTTCCGCAGGGGTCGGTCCTGGGGCCGCTTCTGTGGAACATCGGCTACGACTGGGTGCTGCGGGGTGCGTTGCCTAGAGGCGTCGGCGTAACGTGCTACGCCGACGATACCCTCATCACGGCGCGGGGTGCAACGTACCAGGAGGCAGCAGTCAAGGTCACGACGGGTGTTGCTTGAGTCGTGGGTCGGATACGGCAGCTGGGACTGGAGGTAGCCTTTCACAAGTCCGAGGTTCTGTGTTTTCACAAAGCTCGGAACGGTCCACCCGAAGGTTCCAGCATAAATGTGGGAGGCGTTAGCATCGGCATCAAGCCCTCGATGAAGTACCTAGGGATCGTACTTGATAGCCGATGGAACTTCGGACCACATTTCCGAAGTTTGGTCCCCAAGGTGACGCAGGCATCGGTAGCCCCTTTGGCGACTGATGCCCAACCTAAAGGGACCCAACGCTTCCTGCAGGAGACTGTACCTGGGGATCGTGCGGAGTATGGCCCTATACGGGGCTCCCGTATGGGCGGATAGGTTGGCGGTCAAGGGGAATGTGACTCTGTTAAACAGACCACTTCGAACCTTGGCCGTCAGAACCATACGGGGGTACCGCACGATCTCCGGAGAGGCTGCATGTCTCCTAGCCGGGACCCCTCCATGGGACCTGGAAGCGAGAGCCCTTGCGTCATTGTTCCAATGGCGCAAGGAGGCGCTGGAGCGGGACTACAGGCCTGCGTCTCGAGAAATCGAGGACCAGCGGTCCCAATTCCGCCAGGATCTCATGGAGTCATGGAGGGTGCGACTTGAGCAACCCAAGTGGGGTACCACCATCATCGCGGCGGTGAGACCGATCATGGACGATTGGCTGCAGAGGCAGCATGGTGACCTCACGTACGGTGCGACGCTTATCATTGCCGGGCATGGATGCTTCGGTAGCTATCTGTTTCGCATGCATCGTGAGGTCACACCCCGGTGTCAACACTGCGAGGTTTCCGACGACGATACCGCACTCCACACGTTGGTGGAGTGCTTAGCGTGGGCGAGTCAGCGCCGGGACCTCGTAGTGGGTCTGGGCGTGGATACCCTCTCGCTGGAGACCATACTTCTAGCCATGGTCTCCAGCCGGAGTAGGTGGAACGCGGCCATGTCCTTCTGCGAGCAAGTCATGCTCGCGAAGGAGGCGGCCGGGAGGGAGAGGGAGCGTACCCTCCCCGCCGAGTTCCGTAGTCGGCGGCCAGGGCGCCCCAGACTCCGCGACTACGCCCAAGACTATCGACCTCCATGATCGGGGCCTGAGGACGGCGGGATCGCCATCCGCCGTCCTTACAGAAGCAGGCTAGAAGGGTTGCGTGCTGCGGGGCCTTTGCCCCATAGCACGCATCCAGATTCACTCACTGACGCGGGATAAAAACCTACCCCAACGACGCGGGAATCTCGTCCCGACCCAACACCCGCAGAGACCACAGAGGTGTTCAAAGTCCGCCGGGCGCCACTGGACATACCCTCTGCTAGTAACCAGAGACGCCCAGCAACGGACGTTAGAGTGTCGGCGGCCTTGGGCCGCGGACGCTCTAACTTAAAAAAAAAAAAGCCCAGTACAGTGTTTCGGTAGGAGCCCCACTGGGTAGTTCCGACCACTGTGTTCTTCACGCGGGCATGAAGGTGTCACCTCCTGTACGTCCTGTACAAACGTCACGACGACTATGGCACTACTCGTCAGCGGATTGGGACGGTCTACGCGATTATCATTCGTCCGTCCCCTGGAGCCAGCGCTGCTTTGTAGGAGAGGCTCCTTCGGATAGTGCTTCTGCGATTGCTGGCGAGATCAGTTTAGAGATGGATTATTACATCCCTTTCACTGATGTCGCCAGTATCCGCAGAGCCCGTCCCTGGTTCGGGCGAGATTGTGCCAAAGCTGTTCTACAAAAACAGTCAGCATATCGCGCCTGGATCTGGGCCCGGGCTGTGCGCGACCCAGACGTGGGCCACCTCAAAGCAGCGTACAACCGGGCCACACAATCGAGTAAGAGGGCCTTTAAGAGAGCGGATGCCCACCGCGTCGCGCGGCTTGATCAGGAGCTCACTTCCCATCCCACGGGCAGCCGTGGATTCTGGCAACTGGCCAAAGCCGTGCAATCTAACTTTTGTCAGCCCTCGCTGCCACCGCTGCGTTACCCAGATGGAACACTGGCTCACAAAGCCCAAGAGAAAGCGGATATGCTCGCAGACCTCTTTGCAGCAAATTCTCGGGTCGAGGACCGTGGCCTGCAGCCCCCCGCCATCGCCAACTGTGGCCACAATATGCCTGATATTGTTACCAGGCAATGTGATGTACGGGCAGTGCTGCGGTCACTCGACACGCGGAAAGCTAGTGGCCCTGACGGCATTCCGGCGGTGGTGCTACGAAAATGTGCAGCTAAGTTGTCTCCAGTATTAACGTGTCTTTACCGCCTGTCATACTCTTCAGGCCTCGTGCCGGAGGTCTGGAAGGAGGCGAACGTACAACCGATCCCCAAAATAGGGGATCGATCAGATCCAACCAACTATCGACCCATAGCTGTCACCTCAGTCATTTGCAAGGTGCTTGAGCTCCTTATAAATAATCAGCTCATGCAATACCTAGAGGATCACTCGCTAATCAATGATCGACAATACGGCTTCAGGCCAAAACGATCAACGGGTGATCTTCTGGCATTCGTAACGCATGTCTGGGGTGGGGCTATGGAAAGGCACGGCGAGTCCTTAGCTATTAGCCTGGACATCGCCAAAGCCTTCGATAGGATCTGGCATGCTTCGCTCCTTTCCAAGCTTCCGGCATATGGTCTACCTCCTCAACTGTGCAGCTGGATTGCCAGCTTTTTAAACAAGCGCCGAGTGCGGGTCCTCTGCGATAGCCAGGCTTCTCGCTTCTTGCAAGTGAATGCCGGGGTACCGAAGGGGTCCGTACTATCACCAACTCTCTTTCTTCTGCATATCAATGATATGCTATCCCTCGGGAACATTCATTGCTATGCAGATGACAACACACTGCACGGGAGTTACTCGGTTCGTCCGACGGCGGGGCGATCTGAGATTGAGGAGGAGAGACGACGACTCGTGGCTGATCTCGACCGTAACCTCGACAGTGTCTCTCAATGGGGTACCGAGAACCTGGTCGAGTTCAATGCCCGTAAAACACAGGCGTGTGCATTTACTGCGAAGAAATCCCCTTTCCTTCCCCTACCCTCTCTTCAGAATGCATTATTACCAATGAAGGACAACCTTGATATCCTTGGCATGGACTTTCGTCGAGAGCTCAATAATAAAAACTACATCGAAAGATGTATAGGGCTAGCTTCGCGGAAACTAGTAATACTGAATAAGGTAAAGAGATTCTTTACACGGGACCAGAGGTGTCTGCTGTACAAGACGCAGATTAGACCCTGCGTCGAATACTGCTCTCACTTCTGGGACAGTTCCGCGAAGTATCTGCTGGACGCTCTCGACGCCATGCAGCGACGGGCTATCCGTATTATAGATTGTCCGGAGGTAACGGGAAGCCTTGAGCCGCTAGTTCAGCGCCGAATCATAGCTTCCTTGGCCGCATTCTACCGCATTTACCACGGCGAGTGTTCTGAAGAGCTCTTCAATCTGATCCCACCCTCTTCCGTCCGATCCCGAACGACTCGTGCCGGGCAAAGATGCCACTCCCACACAGTGGATAGCATGTTCGCGAGAACCGAACGTTTTAAACGTTCGTTTCTCTGCCGAACGATAGTGGCCTGAAACACCCTGCCTGTGAACGTGTTTTCTCCCACATATAATCCTGGGTTCTTTAAGCGGAGCGTGAAGAGGCACATCATTAGGTCGTCAAGTTGAGGGCCACTCTCTATAGTATTACGTGCTGTGAGAGTGGCCCACAATCGCTAGGCGTCGTCACGACTTACCACCACTGACGGGCGGCGTCAATTTGGCGAACCAAATATTAAAAAAAGGCAGTATTGCTGCCTGCAAGTATAGACATTTTGGACAATTATTATAATAACTGTTTTAGAAGTTATTATTATTTTATTTTAGAATAGTGCTAACATAGGTGTAATGATTTTAACAATAGCATGGATGTTGAAGGATGTTTTTTTGCAAGCAATACTTTGTCAGTCCTGTGATAAGTTCTACTCAGGTGTGGAAGAAGCTGCTTCGATATGCTTTGAATACACAAAGAGGCCTCTCTGTACCGGTAACTTATTTCTTAGTATTTCATTTAACTTATCTCAACGTCTTGAGTCTAAAATGTAATACTAAATGAAACATTAAATTTAAGATATTACATGAACTTTTAATTAATCATTTAGCTGGTCCAAAACTTTATGAATGCAATTAAAATTGTAAATCAAAATGAAGACACATTTCAGTCAAATGGCTATCTACAATATTCAAGATACTTTCTCTCTGTGCTGCATGATCTTGGAACACTGTGTATATACCGTAAGATTTTTTTTCTTTTTCAGAAAGTCAAAAACATCTATACAAGAGTGTGTTACGCCACAATCGTGCGAGGTTTTCCAAAATGACGGGATGTGGACTCTTTAATATTGACGGATATTTACCTCTGACATTCATCGGCAGTCTCACCAATTATTTGATAGCGCTATTGCAATTAGTATTTTTGTAATAAAGTAGTTTACATTTAAAAGAAAATGGAAAAGCCATTATCTCGGCAGTTTATAAAAAATAATAGTTTTTGTTAAATTATTAATACGAGTACCTAGATACTAAGTATTTAGCTTGTTACACAATTGTTAATTAGATAAGGGTATGTACGGGTGTATATGTGCGTATGTGTATATGCGTATATGTATGTCCGTATGTATGTACCAATGCAATATTGTATTAATTTACTTCTGATATTTAGCTTAGTTTTTAACAACCCACAATAATAAGTATAATGTACGGAGGCTCTATCCCACAGACACCGACAAAACGGTTTTGTGGAGCAATGTGTAACTAAAAAAAAATTGTATTATATCTAATAATAAGTATATAAAAATAAAGATACTTTACGCAATATTGTTTTTAATTATTCTACAAATCTCGGAGAAACTTAAAAAGGTCAGATTTAATGCCATAGATATACGTTATTTTTCATAATGAGGTTTCAGAGGTTTAAAACACCGTCAAAATCGGTCTTATTCGTAAGCCCACGGCTTCGCAGGCTTGACAAATTTACACTAAAAACCTTCCTCGAGAACCAGTCTATCCATTGGTGAAAACCGAATCAAAATCCGTTACGTAGTTTAAAAGGTCTAAGCATACATACCGAACGGGTGACTTTGTTTTATAATATTTTTATTTATTTATTTATTTTTCTATATTGGAAACAAACAGTTTACATATTTCTAAATTAGTGCGTTTTACAATGTCTGGAAACCATTTACTAGTTTTCGTATTTTACATCTAAGATAACGAACTTTTAACTTGTTAGTTACTTAAGATTAGGAACTTATTAAATGGTTATCACAAGTTTTTTGCTAGCCACTTTTGATCTTAATATAATCTACGCTATCAGACTACTGATTTTTATAAAACATACACTCCATATATGTGGTATTCAGAAGTTAATAATTCTAATAGAAATTATGTAGACGATGGTGAACACTGCAGAAATATGTTTCAAACTTACAAGAACATAATAAAGTGCTATGAATTATTCAATACAGTTTGTGAATATCTTGTAAGTGAAATTTTTTGTCATAGTGTTCCACCTATGTGGCTTATATTGCTCACAAGTACTCATTCGTCCCTCAAATGGCAGCGATATATATATGTACGTATCATTACGATAATTTACATTCTTACCTTAAAGTTACTGCTGCTACTTACGATATCGTCACGATATTATAGACGATATCGCACGATATCGTTTGTCGTTATCGTGCAATGTGAAAACGCTCAATGAGTGAAATTTCAGTAACCCGTTAATTGGTTAGGTTCGGAACCCAAGAAATACGTCCTAATTGTGTGCAAGGAAAGTCAATTATGTAGCTTCTCACAATTTCCCAAGATTATTATTGATTTAATTACTGATTATAATTTTGCTGTAAATAATTTCAGATTCTTTATTACGCTACTTACACATTTATTGATTCACTTGTACACATTTACCTATGGATTGAAACATGCAAATCTTTGTCAATGGTTGATATTCAGGTAAACAGGACTGTGATGACATACTTATTGATGAACTTTTAGCGAAGGAACCCTCAGTAGCATAGTTCAACTAGCGGGCTACTGCTTAACCTGGCCCCCTATTTGTTTCAGAGTTCAGAGGGTATTTTACAAAAACAGTTTGTCTTATTTTGAGATTCGATAGCGTTGTGTTATAATTGTGGCGTGTAAAGCTAAACGTAGCACCCCTGACGTTATATATACAAGACCTTTATATCATACGAGAAGGCGGTTCTAGTCCCTTCTACAAGCTTCTACCAGTTTCTATCTGCGCATACGCCATATAGTCCGGTCAATTTAGACATTCGAAGGTGCATAAAGTCCCAGCAAGCTGAAAATCAGTAAAATTGTTCAGAACATAATTATAAATAAAATTTAAAAGTTCCCCATCATTCCCGTGTGTGGAAATTTTTTTATTCGAGGTCAAAGGTCCAAAAAAATTACTTTTTCGCAAGTTTTATCATAAAAGTACCCTAAAAAAATATTGTAGATCTTAAAATTATCTATAAAAATGTATCAATACTTTTTTCCTACGAGCCACCGTTTCTGAGATATCTATATACAAATGGGAAATGTAATTTTTGTCCCCCCCTTAGCTCTCGAGAACTGGTTATGCTTCAATGATGGTTGACCTCTCTATGGATAGCCCTCGATCTGTAGGCAAGCCAAAAATAGAAAATTTGACCTAGGCCTAAGGGGTCCAAAGTTATAGCCCAAATAGATATGGAGAATGTCCCCCTTAGCTCTCGAGAACTGCTTATGCTACAATAATGGTTGACCCCTCTATGGATAGCCCTCGATCTGGAGGCAAGCCAAAAATTAGATAATTTGACCTAGCCCTAAGGGGTCCAAAGTTATAGATCTATTCAAACCAGACATGTCATCCAGTTCTAATATAAACAATACAATCTAATCACATAGAGTTAACTCATCTAGTTTATTAAGTAAAAATGTTAGTACGTAAATACTTACAATTGCATTTTCACCGTACTCACTATTAATCACCTATACTACTATTATAAAGAGGAAAGATTTGTATTTTTGTATGTTTGTAATGAATAAACTCAAAAACTACTGTGCCGATGTCAAAAATTATTTCCCCATTAGAAAGCTACATTCACCCTGAGTAACATAGGCTACTTTTTATCCCGGTAATGTGTCCCACGGGAACCTTTTTATTATGTTCTACATAATATCTGCTGCTTGACTTTACTTATAAAGTTTAATCATAATATTGTTATATCACCACAAATACTAATAAGCAATAATAATCATAATTCGCTGCAATCATACGTCATACACCCAAATACTAATAATACTACAACGGATATCAATTTCTGGAAGATTTATTTGACTAAATGCTTTGTAAAATTGATAAAACTAAAGTGTACCTATTACCTAACTTATTTTCAAATAAACCCTTTGTTCTATTGTTTTGGGTATAGAATACGTAACAGACTATCCATACTTACTACTGTACACTCTCAAACACTAAATAATATATGCTTCTATAGCTCCTCCACACATTGTGTTGTATACCTAATAGTAATAACCTTACTGTATGGTATTTTGCTAACGTTTTTCTGCAGTGAGATCAATTACCGCCTACTAATGACCACTGTGGACAATTCTTACCGTTTTTATGGCTAAATCCCATCATAGTGTACATGAATTAGATAATATGCAAATTGCCAAATCTGTACAATGTTCAGTGGAGGACTTAACTAAAATTCGCTCCCCCAAGTGCCAAAAGTCTGACTTAAACATAATATGTCAAAATATAAGGAGTGTGTACAGTAATGTGGATGATTTCCAAATTTCGATCTCGCAGCTGTGGATTGACCTAGATATAATATTGCTCACGGAGTGTCGTTTGGATGCCGATAAACAAATTCCAAACATGAGTAGTTACCATTCGTTTCATACAACTAATCAACTAAATCAAAACGACGGCGTCGTAGCCTATTTTAAGAATAGTCTGCAAACTAATGTAAAAGAGATAAAACTACAACATGCATCATGTCTCCAGATTACAACATCTAACACTATTGTTCTGGGTATCTATCGTTCACCCTCAAATCTTAATGCTGATTGTTTTATTAATTCGCTGGATTCCTATTTAGAGACAATAAAAACTCATAAACGTGTTATAATCACCGGAGACATTAACATTAATTTGATAGTTCACCCTAAAGAGAACTCATATGAAAAAAATAATAGAGAACATTACCTAAACATGGTGACCCATCACGGTTTACTTCCTGCTCACCACTTTCCCACGAGAGGTCCGAATTGCCTCGATCACTTCTTATTAAAAATAAATAAATGTAATACCTCTGCGTTTGTTGCTGTTCTTGATACATCCATTACTGATCATTTGACAATATTTCTAAGTCTTTCGAACATAAAAAAAACTAAATCACCTCCTAAATATAGAACTGTTATAGATTTTGAAAGAGCACGCAACAGTTTACATGATACATTGGATGATTTATATTTTAGTGAAGATCCTAATTACATTACTGATGAATTAATTACTAGAATCATGAAATCCCTCGCCACTAACACAAGGACTATTCCTATCCCGAACACTAAGCGTATAATGAAACCATGGATAACTGAAGGTGTCTTGAGGTGTATAAGAAACAGAAACCGCATGCAGAGAGAATTGAAAACTAACACAGCAAATGACCTACTTAGGATCACTTATCGACGCTACAGAAACTTTTGCAACAATCTAATAAAAAACCTAAAACGTCAATATGATAAAGACAAACTCTTACGATGTACAAATAATAATAAATCTCTGTGGAAGGCAATTAATGACATTACGCAATATAAACCGGAAAAAATATCTAACACTGCTTTAATAAGTGATACTCAGAACCCTACTGTATGCGTCAACTCTGTGAATAAATACTTTTCAAATATCGGTCATAACTTGGCGGAAAGTATAATAAATAATTCGACTCATCACTACGACAGCCGGACCATATTTAATAGGACAAATCTCTCATCTTTTGTTTTGCTTGACACTGACCCTGCTGAGGTTGATAGTGTACTTATGAGCCTTGATTCAAATAGTGCCCCCGGATGGGACAACATTCCAACAAAATTTCTTAAAGAGTCTAGGGCCACTATTATTCCTTTCATTACATATTTGGCCAATATGTGTTTCAAAACGGGTATCTTCCCTAAAGCTCTAAAAAGGTCACTAGTAACACCAGTACATAAGAGTGGCAGCAGGGGCGATGTCAGTAATTATCGTCCTATTTCCGTGTTGCCAGTAATATCTAAAATTATAGAAAGACTAATTAATAAAAGATTAGTTAGCTATTTAAACAACTATAATATCCTCTCGTCCTCGCAATTCGGATTTAGGAAAGGTATGTCGACTGAAGACGCTGTATCTTCGATCAGTTCCCATATTGTTACAAATCTGGATATGGGCAACAAATGCCTGGCTATATTCCTTGACCTAAAAAAAGCATTCGACACCGTCTCTGTTCCCACTCTTATTAAAAAGCTTGACTGTATTGGAATACGTGGTAACTCACTCTCTCTTTTTGAAAGTTATCTCACCGAGCGCGAGCAGAAGGTAAGAATTGATAGTCACACAAGTGAATGTCAAAAGATTACTTACGGTGTCCCTCAAGGTAGCGTCATCGGACCGACTCTCTTTCTCATCTATATAAATGACTTATGTAACCATGTTGTTAACTGTGGGCGTATCTTCTCCTATGCAGATGACACTGCCATTGTGTTTACTGGAAAGACTTGGGGTGAAGCTCAATCAAATACTGAGATGGGTTTGTCAAGAGTGGCCAACTGGCTTAATAGTAATCTTCTAACCCTAAACGCTTCTAAGACTAACTACATGTGTTTCTCTATTTACAACTCCTATCAACCACCACCTGATTTTGAAGTTCGGTGATTTTAACTGCCATAATTCTCCTAATAATAACTGCAATTGCACTCTGCTAGAGAAAGTGCAAAATATTAAATACCTAGGTATAATAATAGACCAAAGATTGTCATGGCATGCTCACCTAGACTTATTGACGAAGCGGGTACGGAAATTTAAGTGGGTTTTCAAAGCTTTGCGTCACGTAGCTTCGTCCGAAATTCTAGTCAGAATTTACATTTCGTTGCTCCAATCGATACTCACTTATTGTATGCCAGTGTGGGGGGGAGCGACTAAAGTGAAGTTTATGGAACTAGAGAGAGCTCAACGATCAGTTTTAAAGGTCATGTTTTTTAAGCCATACAGATTCCCAACTAATGAACTGTATCATCTGTAGATGTACTTACAGTTAGACAGCTTTACATCCTACTCGCAGTGTTAAAGGTTCATGATAGCGTACAGTTTAATCCCAATCTTCTAACTAAAAGGGTCATCCATAATGTAGTTACTACCCGTACTGTTGCTACTTCGTTTGCAACTAGACAATTAAAATGGAAATCAGCCTATCTGTACAATAAAACAAACAAAGTTTTGAAAATTTACCCTATGGCTCATCACGACTGCAAAATAACATTAGTGTCGTGGCTTAAAAGCTTAAACTATACAAATACGGAACAATTTTTATATGTAATTTCGTAGATTTAATCATAGTACTTAGGTATTATAAAAATGTAGAATGATCTGCAAAAAGTTATATCTTCCTGTACAAACAGCAGCTCCTTTACGCACACCTGAAAACACACACACACACACACACACACATACACAAACAGAAATACATGCACACTCACACAAACACATCTCAATCTTCAATAACTTAATAATTAGCTAGTAATACATTTGGATGTTTATTTACCTGTTACTATAAATTATCGTAAAATGTGAAGAGCTAGGCCTCCCAACACAAGTAATTATTACTTACCGGGAGTTTCTCTACCACTGTTATGTAATTAGCATGTAAGAAACGAAAATAAAAGATTTATATTATATTTATATTAACCGGGAACAAGTAAACTAAATCACGCGGGCGGAGCTGCGGCAATCAGCTAGTTATTTAATAAAATGAGAAATTTAAAATTTAATAAATTAATCATTGTTACTAAGAGCGATCTATATTTATTATTGGTATGTACAGTATACATAATTATATACGAAAAAATACAATTGAAACCAACTAAATATGTACATTACCTATTCTAATTATACCTTCTAATTATATCTAAATTCTAATATGCGTCAAAGAATACCTCCGCCTCGTCACCGACTGGCAATGTTCCAAGAAGGCTGGCAGCATTTCCACGTTGTATGGCAATGCTTATTCTTTGTGCTAAATAGTAACCAGCCTTCTGGTCTTGAGAAGTGTCGATCATGAGTTTAGATAAATTTTTGAATAGGCCGCGAGCACTCGGACCCCAAGGTCCCAGCGTCTCTACCCCAAACGGCTCAAATTATGTAGTCTCCAGCTAAATTGGAATATTTGCAACGTTTGAGGCTTTCCGCTGATGCAGCAGCAGCGCCCGTACACCCCGCTGTACCAGGAAGGTGAGAAGGCGCCAGAGTGTCAACGCACGTAGCGTCACACACTAATGGACTTGCCTTCTTCCATAATTTAATAATAATTAACTATAGCCGACTGAAGATACACAACATACAATTACAGATATATAATTAGACTAATTACTAACCTATGTGTTTTGTCTTATTTGTATTCACTTTATTATTTGGCAGTCTAGTTGCGGTATTAATGCTTCATTGCCATTAGTTCCATTAATTGCAGATTCCTTGAAAATGGTACAACTTTGTGATAATAAAAAATCACCAGTAGTTCCATTTTCGAAAATAATGAAACTAGTGTTTACAAAAGTTCTCGCTATTGGTTAGTATCATCATGGAAATGTTAATGAAACTGATGGCAATGACCCATTTATATTTATTATGGAAAAAGGTATCCTTTGATAGCTTTAAACTATTAAAAAAGTCATCAATACCTCAACTTTGTAATGACACCAATTAAAACGATTATCTACTGTTGTCGATTCTAATAACATAATAGAGATTGTATTTATACGATTAATTCAATCATCATTAATATGGCAATTAACTTCAATTTTGCTGTTACATTCATTTTCAAACATAGTCGTATTCTTTTCATTCTATAGTAAAGAGCATTTTTCCTAAAAATGATATCAGCAAATCTGTTTCTTGATAATTATTTATCGGACGAAATAGTCAAAGTGTTTTATCCTATGAATTTAGTTTTATCTGTGTTGGTTTCTGCCAAATTTACCATACGAGATAATTTTATAACTCCCACAGGAAAAAACTATAAGACAATTGTTTATTTTGCTGGCTTTGTTTTCGTTATTGCGAAAGGCTATAATGTTTATTATGGAGATTTTGTGAACTCACAGAAAAATCAAAATGGCGGAACTTTCCTTAGATTGACTTTTTTCTTTCATTTAATTTACTACTCTATATGTACAGGTACATATATTTATATTAATGAAATTAAAACTGAACAAAATATATCAATAGTGTTGATTATGCAAAAAATTGATAATAGTATTTGCAAAAATAAGAATATTTATAAAAATAGCACCTGGAATTTGATTTTAGCTTTTATGAGCATCGGATTTCCATTCTTAATAATAGCATCCTACTTTATGATGCCTTATGCCAATATGACTGATGTTGTGACTAGTTTTTTATACATTAGTTTTGAGATTAATTACGTTTACTGCATTCGTATTGTAATTATATTAAGCAAATATCTCGTAATATGGAAAGATATTCAAGTTATGCATCTGAGTACCAACCTTGATAATAAACAGTACTGTCAAGAAATGTTTTTAATATACAAGAATATTTTAAAGGCGTTTAAGCTTTTTGCAGAAGTTAATCAGTTATTTGTAAGTACTTATGTAATTTTGGATAAATTAAAAAAAAAAGCGTAATGAGATGTCATGTTCTACGTTTGTTGTTTTATGTCCGTTTAACTTTGTAGCCTCAATAGCTTTAAAACTACGCAATGGATTTTGATACGGTTTTGACCAATTAATAGAGTGGTTCTCGAGGGAAGTTTTTGTTTATTTTATTCAAGCGGGCGATGCCACTGGCGTCTCTATTGTGTACTAGCAAACAATAAATTAAGTAACACCAAAGTGGAGTAGAGATCGGTTGTGTACGATGAGTGTCCAAAGAGTTACATTTCATCTAATACTCATATTTATGACCTTATTTATTTTTGTTCCTAGATTTCGCTGTGGACTTTCTCAACTTTCGTCATGACGTTGAGTTACATGTCAATCGTTTTAAAAACACAAAACCACCAAACACTTACCGTAAGTATTAGTAATCCGCAAAAAATGTGTTGTGTCTTTGACTTATATCGCCGTTGTTTAGACAATAAAGAAAACTGGCTATTCGACACTTTAAGATCAAAAGGCACCTTAACATTGTAGCTAACAATGACTGCTAGGAACATTGCCAGTCAGCGATGACCTTAAATAATTTTCAGCGTTTCTCTCCCGCTGAAGACCGATACGTGAAGCTCGAACCCCAAATATGCAGGATAACACCCGACCCAACCTTATGACAGAGGCCGCATAGGTGGTCAAAGTCCGCGGGTGCCTTGGGGTATCCTCACGAGGGCTACCAGGGACACCCGGCAATATATATATAGATAGATAATAGCCATGGCCGTAGGCAGCGATAATATAAAAAATCCTCATCGATATCAGTTAGACTCAAGAAACAGGCAGTATTGCTGCTACAAGTATAGACATTTTGGACAATTATTATAATAACTGTTATAGAAGTTATTATTATTTTATTTTAGAATAGTACAAACATAGTTGCAATGATTTTATCAATAACATGGATGTTGAAGGAGGTTTTTTTGCAAGCAATACTTTGTCAGTCCTGTGAGAAGTTCTACTCAGGTGTGGAAGAAGCTGCTTCGATATGCTTTGAATACACGAAGAGGCCTCTCTGTACCGGTAACTTAGTTCTTAGGCTTTTATTTACCTTATCTCAACGTCTTGAGTCTAAAATATAATACTAGATGGGACATTAAATTTAAGATATTACATGAACTTTTAATTAACCATTTAGCTGGTCCAAAACTCTATGAATGCAATTTAAAACTGTAAATCAAAATAATGTCTCATTTCAGTCAAATAGCTATCTACAATATTCAAGATACTTTCTCTCTGTGCTGCATGATCTTGGGACAATGTACATGTAGGTATATGTACATGGTGTAAGGTTTTTTTTCTTTTTCAGAGAGTCAAAAACATTTATACAAGAGTGTGTTACGCCACAATCGTGCGAGGTTTTCCAAAATGACGGGATGTGGACTCTTTAATATTGACGGATATTTACCTCTGACATTCATCGGGAGTCTCACCAATTATTTGATAGCGCTATTGCAATTAGTATTTTTGTAATAAAGTAGTTCCCTTTCCTTCCCCTACCCACTCTTCAGAATGCAACATTACCAATGAAGGATAATCTAGACATCCTTGGCATAGACGTACGTCGAGAGCTCAATAACACTAAATACATTGAGAGATGTATTGGGCTAGCTTCGCGGAAACTAGGAATACTGAACAAGGTAAAGCGATTCTTTACACCGCACCAGAGGTGTCTGCTGTTTTGTACAGCAGATTAGACCCTGCGTCGAATACTGCTCTCACCTCTGGGACGGCTCCGCGAAGTATTTGCTGGACGCACTCGACGCTATGCAGCGACGCGCTGTTCGCATTATAGACTGTCCGGAGGTAACGGGAAGCCTTGAGCCGCTAGTCCAGCGCCAAACAATTGCGTTCTACCGTATTTACCACGGTGAGTGTTCTGAAGAGCTCTTCAATCTGACCCCACCCTCTCCCTTCCGATCCCGAACAACGCGTGCCGGGCAGAGATGTCACTTTCATACCGTGGAAACCGTCTTCGCGAGAACTGAGCGTTTTAAATGTTCGTTTCTCTGCCGAACGATGGTGGCTTGGAACGCCCTGCCCACGCACGTGTTTCCTCCAACATATAACCCTGGTTTCTTTAAGCGAAGCGTGAAGAGGCACATTACTGGGTCGTCAGGTTGAGGGTCACTCTCTATAGTATTCCTGTGTACTGTGAGAGTTGCCCACAATCGCCAGACGTCGCCACAGCTTACCATCAGGTGGGTGGCTTCAATTTGTCGACCTAAATATAAAAAAAAAAAAAGTTTGCATTACATACAATTTAATATTGTTTTGAATTATTCTACAAATCTCGGAGAAACTTAAAAAGGTCGGATTTAATGCCATAGATATACGTTATTATTCATAATGAGGTTTTAGAGGTTTAAAATACCGTTAAAATCGGTCTTATTCATAAGCCTGTGGCTTCGCAGGTTCGCAAAACCCTTCCTCGAGAATGAAAACCGAATCAAAATCCGTTGCGTAGTTAGACTTTGTTTTATAATATGTTTATTTATTTATTTTTATTTTTCTATATTGGAAAACAAACAGTTTACATATTTCTAAATTAGTGCGTTTTACAATTATGTCTGGAAACCATTCACTACGGTTTACTTACGATTACTACTACTATATAATTTAAATATTTTACATCTAAGATAACGAACTTGCTAGTTACTTAAGATTAGGAACTTATTACATGATAATTTAGAAAGGACTAAACGAGTGCCTTTTTATATGGTTATCACAAGTTTTTTGCGAGCCACTTTTGATCTTAATATACTACGCTATCAGACTACTGATTTTTATAAAACATACTCTCCATATGTGGTATTCAGACGTGAATTCTAAGAGAAATTATGAAGACGATGGTGAACTCTGCAGAAATTTGTTTCAAACTTACAAGAACATAGTAAAGTGATATGAATTATTCAATACAGTTTTTGAATATCTTTTAAGTGAAAATTGTCACAGTGTTCCACCTATGTTGCTTATATTGCTTACAAGTAGTCGTTCGTTCCTCAAATGACAGCTACAGCTATCGTCACGATAAATTTACATTCTTACCTTAATGTTACTGCTGCTACTTACGATATCGTCACGATATTACAGACGATATCACACGTTATCGTGTGTCGTTATCTTGCAATGTGAAAACGCTCAATGAGTGAAATTTCAGTAACCCGTTCATTGGTTTGGTTCGGAACCCCAGAAATACGTCCTAATTGTGTGCAAGGAAAGTCAATTATGTAGCTTCTCACTATTTCCCAAGATTATTATTGATTTAAAATATTGGATAGAATCAGGCGTTACCTGGCGAAATTCCATGTCAAAGCAATGGTAAATATGATGTTCAAGAGTCGCTCCACCGTGCAACGTATAGTGAAATATGACCTCCAATTGATCCCTTATAAAATTAGAAAAGCTCAATTGCTTACAGATAAACATAAAAAAGTTTGTCTTGAGAGGTGCAGATTGCTTAAACAGCGTTCCGTAGCTTCAAATTGGGAACATATCGTTTGATGATGAAAAATTATTTTCGATAGAGCAAGCTCACAATCACCAAAATGACAGGATCTGGTCATCATCTCGTCTTGGAGCTACTGCGGTTGTTCAACAGTTATGGTTTGGGGAGGAATATATTCCACTGGCAAAACTCCCTTAGTTTTCATAGATAAAGGCATAAAAATCAATCAAGAATATTACCGACAAAACATCCTCGAAACTGTGCTGCTTCCCTGGAGCCAACAACACTTTGGTAACCAACCATGGATATTCCAACAGGACTCTGCGCCAGCTCAAAGGGCTTCAAGTGTTCAGCAGTGGTGCATGGCCACTTTACCAGAGTTCATAAGCTCAAAAGAATGGCCACCTTACTCGCCATATCTTAAGCCAATGGATTACAGTTCATGGTTTATCTTAGAGGCAAGGGCCTGTGCTAAGCGTCACCAAAGTGTCGACGAGCTGAAGTCTTCTTTAACGCGGGAGTGGGACAAAATATCCGTCGAGGAAGTGCGGAAAATTGTAGCAAATTTCACGAAGCGTTTGTCGCTCTGTATCAGTGTTAAAGGGAGCTATTTTGATGATAAATAGAAAATATGGTGCACAATGAGACCTAGTTACGTTTCATTAAACATAATTCTGTTTATAATTTTTATTGAATAAAAAAATGTAAACACATTTGTCAACGTTATTTTGGGCCACCATGTAGGTAGTACATTATCTGATGCTTTTTCAAACACATTCAAACAAAAATGCCAAAATCGTAGTGTTAAAACGAAATTCTGTGAGTGGGCAACAGTAGGCATTTATAAAAGTAGACGAACGATGTTTGATCTATGCACAAAAACGATACAGATTTGATAATAGTTTCACTGAATATGTTAGGAATTACTCCAAAGTATTCAAAAAAGTATGCAGATAGGCTAAATCCATTCACATCAAGAGGAAAATAATTGAGGCTCCTAACAAAATAAAAGAAACATGGAAAGTTATAAACAAAGAGTCAGGTAAATGTAAAGTGAGGGATACTGTTACTAAAATTAAATTAGAAAACAAGAATATAACCTCTCCGAAAGATATTGTAACATGTTAATTCATGTGCCCACAGTGCGGTGGCCCTTCTTGAAAATAATATTGGTTCTTCATCTAAATTTAACTTCAAACATATCGACCCCAGTGACATATTAAAAGCATTTAAAAATCTCAAAATTAAAAAGTCGGAAGATCACTGGGGCATATCAGTTAGCTTAATCAGTAATGTAATTGATATCATTGCACCTGACTTGGCACTAATTTTTAATGAATGTGTAGATGAAGGTATATTCCCTAACCTAATGAAAAACAGTAGACTAATACCATTATTTAAGAAGGGATCTAAGTCAGAACTTGGTAACGACCACCCCATTTCTATTTTGCCAGCTCTGAGTTAGGTGTTTGAGAGAGTGATGCTAATTCAAATGCAAGTCCACTTCACGACCAACAATCTTTTCCACAGCCAACAATTTGGCTTTAATCGCGGAAAATCTACCACTGATGCGGCAGTAACCCTTGTTAGCTTGATTTACAACGCATGGGAGGGATCGCAGGATGCCATTGGGGTATTTTGCGATCTGTCTAAAGCATTTGATTGTGTTGACCATCAGACACTTTTGCTAAAGTTACGTCGGTATGGTTTTGACTTAGGATCTTACCTGACAGATAGGCTGCAGACTGTTCATGTGAACAACGTTAAGTCAAATGGAACTAACGTCAAAATAGGCGTACCTCAGGGATCAATTCTAGGACCTTTTTTCTTCTTGGTTTATGTTAATGACTTGCCTTGCATGATCGAGGCACAAGCTGGCATAGTAATGTTCGCGGATGATACATCACTTATATTAAATCACTATAAGTGAATCGGCATAGTACAGATTCGAATAATGTTAATAATATTTTAAATGATGTTTCAAATTGGTTTTCTACAAACAACCTATTGTTGAATGTAGAAAAGACCAAATGCGTTAAATTTACAATGTCCAATGTCAGACAAGCAAACGTCCATGTCGTGCTGGGTAGCCAAAGGTTAGAATTTGTATATAACACTACCTTTTTAGGAATAAAGATAGATTCTAAATTACAATGGGGTGACCATATCACCATTTTAGCTAATAAGCTTAGCTCTTCTGCATATGCTGTGAGACGGATTATGCAGTTGACAGATATAGCTACTGCTAGGCTAGTTTACTTTGGTTACTTCCATAGCTTGATGTCCTATGGAATACTACTTTGGGGAAATGCAGCAGATATAGAAACAATTTTTATATTACAAAAGAGGGCAGTCCGTGCCATTTATTGTTTAGGTAAGAGAGATTCTCTTAGGGAGCGATTTAAAGATATTAATGTTTTAACTGTAGCTTCCCAATATATATTTGATAACATACTGTATGTCAGGAAAAATATATCTAGCTATACTAAAGTAATTGACGTTACAGACAGAAATCTACGTAATAAAAATTAACTACTCCCTCCGTGTTATCGGCTTAGCAAGGTGTAAAAATTCCCCTAAATTACATACATACATACATAGCATCACGCCTTTTTCCCCGAAGGGGTAGGCAGAGGTGTGCAAACACACCCACATCTCGCCAGCTATGTTAGATCCCATGTAATAGGGGGCGAGCCTATTGCCATTTACCGGGCACAAGTTCCAGACTCTGGGTTAACTATCTGGGTAAAATTCTAAAGAGAATTATACATTATCCACCAGACCCGGGAATCGAACCCGAGACCTCGAGCGTGGCAGTCCGTACATAGTACCATTGTGCCACCGAGGTAGTCTAAATTACTTATCTAAATAATGGGATACTAGGGAAATAAAACATTAAAGGGAAGAAAGAAAAGGAAGACTGGGAAAGAAGAAGGAAAGCCTAGAGTGGAAGGAATAGGAAAAGGAATTATCCTAAACAATTTGAACACGGATTATATATTTTGACGGAGGACGTAGAATCTGAAATAAATGGAAAGCTGCATTATAATAGTCTAAAGTGATTATACTATTCTATCTGATAAGATGATAGTATATCAACTATATGGTTTCATGTAGAATACCTATAATGTACTTCTAATATGAAACTTTACTGAAGATTTGGCCAAAGTGATCGATCGTCTAGTGATTAGCGGTAGGACTCTACGTTGTGACATAGCAAACCGGATTTTTTTTTGTGATTATGCGTTTAATCTATGATGTAGGACCTAACTAGTGTTTCTAAATTCAAACCTAGAAAGTGACGTTAACATTTTATAATGCTTCTAGATTATTTATTGGAACTAACTAGTGCTTCTAATACAACCCTAGATAACTTGTTCTAGTAACTTAAATTGTCCTATCTGTAATAGATGAAAGGTAATTTAGTGTCAATTGTGTACATAACCTAAAAGTGACATTAATATTGATAATAATATTCTAGATTACTATAATAAATTATTAAAGTTTTTATCAACAAGTGAATACCTATTTATTTATAATAAGACAGTGAATTTATAGTGGTTTTTATAGAACATAGGGATGTACATACAGACTAGATGAAATAATATCTATTATGACGATGAAATATAACTAAGTGTTTACCGAATGGTCATGATAATTAGGAGGGGTAATGGGTTTAGGTAATTAGGTATCAATGTAGGGTTGGAAATCGCCTTAACAGCCCCAACCACGCTGAAGCGGACTGGAAATCAACACAGTCATACACCATATTTCCTCGTGAAAGAATATTTTGAATGAAACAGCTGGGTCAGCTGATCAAGTAGGTAGGTAATAGGGAATATAGAACGAGTTCCAGATCCACAATGTTGATGTTAATATTATCCATAGGTAAGTATACCCAGTGATAGCCACAATAGTTCAGCTAGGAGCTATGCTTGGCAAATGCCTCCAAAGCTTATTAGTATATCTGAGATCATGTTCATACAAACAGTCTCATAATTGATAAAATGACGAATAGTAGAAGATCCTAGGATACATCTACCGTAGATACCTTGATCCTTTGAGGCATCAACTCTATCTCAAGCCAGTCCAGTCAAGGAAATCCGGCGAGTCCGTAGCAGTGCACAAATTCACAATATGATTGATAAAATGACGAATTTTAGAAGATCCTAGGATACATCTACCGTAGATACCTTGATCCTTTGAGGCATCAACTCTATCTCAAGCCAGTCCAGTCAAGGAAATCCAGCGAATCCGGAGCAGTGCTCAAATTCACAAGGGCTGCCCATAAATAGAATCAGCAATACACGATACAGTCTATCTCGAATCCTGCCCTAAGGCCAAGAGAGTCCGGACCATTGTTGCGGCGTGGAGTTATCGGAGGTGGTATGATATGGAGTTTATGGAGTTAGAAATGAGACTCGAAACTCGAAACGGTGAAGCTGTATAATAACAATTAACAAAAATAAATATAAGTATAGTGTTCACACGGTCGGTAATAGCGGACGAGTGGTTAATGGTGGTGAGGTCGCCGCTCTCGCTCACTCGTAGTGTGGTGGGATCTGTCGATCATCGCGTCAACATGCCGCCCCTCATTGAAACAGCGCTTCAATCTTTCTTGAGAAGATCTTCTGATGCAGGCAAAGGGCAGAGTTTGCTGAATGATCTTCGTACCGTGCCAGTACTTGTGAGGACATCGACGACTCTGGTGACCCCATCGGCACCTGTGTAAATCTTCACAACTCTGCCTAGCGGCAATTTCATAGGAGGAGACTGTTCGTTCTTTATAAAGACCAGGTCTCCTATGTTTAAAGAGCCCCGGACTGCTTCCACTTCATTCGAGTCTGAAGATTGGTTTTAAACTCCTTATGCCATCTCGACCAAAACTGCTGCCGAATTTGGTCTATCTGCTGCTGGTGCGTTGGAACGTTGACATAGTCGGGTTCTGGTATTGACGATAGTCTTTTTCCAATAAGAAAATGGCCAGGGGTAAGTGGAGATAGGTCTAGCGGATTAGAGGACATTGGGCTCAATGGTCGGGAATTTAGGATTGCCTCAATTTGTGTCAGTGTGGTACTGAGTTGTTCGAAAGTTAAATTTGAGTTACTACTCTTTTAAGGTGCCATTTAACCGATTTTACATCAGCCTCGTGCAAGGCCCCGAAATGGGGAGAATGGGGGGGGAGGGGGGACAGAAGTTAAACTTAATTGATTGTTGTGCAAGCGTGTCGATTATTTTGTTTTCTGCAGTAGTTGTCATGTTTTATAGCTCATTGTGAGCACCGACAAAGTTAGAACCGTTGTCACTGTAGACTTCATATAGTTTACATTTACGATCTATAAACCGTTTCAAAGCCATTAGAAAGTTCTGAGTGGACATACTACTAACCAACTCAAGGTGGATGGCTTTGGTGGCGAAGCACACGAAAACGCAGATATATGATTTAATGAGGCGACACCCTCGTCCCTCTTTGCTAGCAATCATTATGGGACCGGCATAGTCCATGGCTGTACATTGAAATGCAAAAGTTGTGTTCAATCTTTGTCTGGGCAAATTACCCATTACTGGTATTACGATTTTACCACTAAAACGGCAACACGTAACACATTATAAACTTAAGACGAAGTGGACAGTATTACCTCCAAATCGACGGAGTGGCCATGGGTAGCCCTGTAGCACCGGCGATGGCAAACATTTGGATGGAACACATTGAAGATTCCATAGACATGCAGTTAGCACAGGTGAAACTGTGGAAGCGATATGTGGATGATGTCTTCTGTATTATGAGAGGGGGCCCAATAGAAGTAGAAGCCACTTGAACTCCATACACCGGAACATCCGGTTTACTCATGAAATGGAGTTGGACAGATCATTGGCTTTTCTCGATGTCAAAGTAACAGTGAGAGAGAGTGGTTCTCTCGGACACACTGTGTACCGCAAACCCACACACACGGACAAGTACCTGAATGCCGGTTCACATCATCATCCGCGACACTTGAGATCCGTTGCGGTGTCGCTGGTAAGTCGAGCCTATGATCTTTGCGACCCTGAACACTTACAGAAAGAGCTCGCTCATGTTCAGGAAGTGTTGAAGCAGAACGGGTATCAGGGACATACACAACACCGTGAAAGGAACAAAGTACAACCCTTGGGAGTAAGCAGAGCACCAGCATTTATGCCGTACATGAAAGGAGTGACGGACAAAATTGGAACAGTACTACAACGATTTTAGATTTGATTATTGAGAGATTGAGATATTGATTGATTAGACAGATTAAGACTGTATATAGGCCACGCCCCAAAGTCGTAAACCACCCTCTCTCCCCTCTGGTCACCGTGGTGTACGGTCGTGTATACAGTAACTGCTGCATATTTATCTTTAATTTCTTATTAAAACTTGTGCATAACATTTACGATAAGTAATAGGCGCGCAGAGGCAGCTTACCGGTCGCCCAATGCAAAACAACTAGTGCAAGTGAGACAACAGTACGTTTCGCGGTTGCTGCTAGCCTCACGGCGTCTTTACGAGTGAGCGTAAACAACGATACAATAGAAAAAGGATCGTTCAGAAATTCTGCAAGTACCCACAATTTAATAATTTTTATTTTGAAACTATCTTAAGATGTCAGTGAAACGTACTCCGACGAAAGTAAGCCCGTCGCCTTTGAGTAACACCCCGCAAATGACCTATGGATCTGATTCCCAACTGTACGTATCTCCACAGGGATTAGAGTCTGGACACTTAGACAATTTATCACGTAGGTTGAAGCGCAAGGGCGACGATGGTTTGAGCGAGCAAACATCTATTCTCGATCATATGCAAGACATGTTTGACTCGTTTGTTCAACAACAAAACACAAAATTTGACCAACTTGTGAACTCAATTACAATGATCAAGGAACAAAACACCGAATTATTAAACAGCATTGAGTTTATTTCTACTAAGTATGATGACATGTTAGGTAAGATGCTCTGTCTGGAACAAAAAAATAAGTGTTATGAACAGAAAATCGAATCTTTAGAAAGTACCCAGATGGAACACTGGCTCACAAAGCCCAAGAGAAAGCGGATATGCTCGCAGACCTCTTTGCGGCTAATTCCCGGGTCGACGACCGTGGCCTGCAGCCCCCCGCCATCGCCAACTGTGGCCACACAATGCCTGATATTGTTATCAGGCAATGTGATGTACGGGCAGTGCTGCGGTCACTCGACACGCGGAAAGCCAGTGGCCCTGACGGCATTCCGGCGGTGGTGCTACGAAAATGTGCAGCTGAGTTGTCTCCAGTATTAACGCGTCTGTACCGCCTGTCATACTCTTCAGGGCTCGTGCCGGAGGTCTGGAAGGAGGCGAACGTACAACCGATCCCCAAGAAAGGGGATCGGTCCGATCCAGGCAACTATCGACCCATAGCTGTCACCTCAGTCATTTGCAAAGTGCTTGAGCTCCTTATAAATAAGCAGCTCATGCAATTCCTAGAGGATCACTCGCTAATCAATGATCGACAATACGGCTTCAGGCCAAAGCGATCAACGGGTGATCTTCTGGCATTCGTAACGCATGTCTGGGGTGGGGCTATGGAAAGGCACGGCGAGTCCTTGGCTATTAGCCTGGACATCGCCAAAGCCTTCGATAGGGTCTGGCATGCTTCGCTCCTTTCCAAGCTTCCGGCATATGGTCTACCTCCTCAACTGTGCAGCTGGATTGCCAGCTTTTTAAACGAGCGCCGAGTGCGGGTCCTCTGCGATGGCCAGGCTTCTCGCTTCTTGCAAGTGAATGCCGGGGTACCGCAGGGGTCCGTACTATCACCAACTCTCTTTCTTCTGCATATCAATGATATGCTATCCCTCGGGAACATTCATTGCTATGCAGATGACAGCACACTGCACGGGAGTTACTCGGTTCGTCCGACGGCGGGGCGATCTGAGATTGAGGAGGAGAGACGACGACTCGTGGCTGATCTCGACCGTAACCTCGACAGTATCTCTCAATGGGGTACCGAGAACCTGGTCGAGTTCAATGCCCGCAAAACACAGGCGTGTGCATTTACTGCGAAGAAATCCCCTTTCCTTCCCCTACCCTCTCTTCAGAATGCATTATTACCAATGAAGGACAACCTTGATATCCTTGGCATAGACGTTCGTCGAGAGCTCAATAATAAAAACTACATCGAAAGATGTATAGGGCTAGCTTCGCGGAAACTAGGAATACTGAATAAGGTAAAGAGATTCTTTACACCGGACCAGAGGTGTCTGCTGTACAAGACGCAGATTAGACCCTGCGTCGAATACTGCTCTCACCTCTGGGACGGCTCCGCGAAGTATCTGCTGGACGCTCTCGACGCTATGCAGCGACGGGCTATCCGTATTATTGGTTGTCCGGAGGTAACGGGAAGCCTTGAGCCGCTAGCTCAGCGCCGAACAATAGCTTCCTTGGCCGCATTCTACCGTATTTACCACGGCGAGTGTTCTGAAGAGCTCTTCAATCTGATCCCACCCTCTTCCTTCCGATCCCGAACGACTCGTGCCGGGCAGAGATGCCACCCCCACACAGTGGATAGCATGTTCGCGAGAACCGAACGTTTTAAACGTTCGTTTCTCTGCCGAACGATAGTGGCCTGGAACGCCCTGCCTGTGCACGTGTTTCCTCCCACATATAATCCTGGGTTCTTTAAGCGGAGCGTGAAGAGGCACATCAGTAGGTCGTCAAGTTGAGGGCCACTCTCAATAGTAATGTGTGCTGTGAGAGTGGCCCACAATCACTAGACGTCGTCACGACTTACCACCAGGCGGGCGGCGTCAATTTGGCGAACCAAATATAAAAAAAAAAAAAAAAAAAAAAAAAAAAGTAAGTTGGAACAATTAGAACGCAATTCACGAGCTTCAACCATTGAAATAAAAAATATACCTAAACAAACTGCAGAAAATAAAACTGTTTTGTGTACTTTGGTTGGGAAGATAGCTGACCTGATTCAACAACCTTTAGCTGTGTCTGACATCCAGGATATTTACCGCCTAAAATCCTCGAAAGAACCAAACGGCCATGTTGTGGTCAACTTTCAATCTTCTTCTATTAAAGATGGTTTCATTAAGCAAAGCAAGGACTTCAATAAAACTCATAAAGATGCCAAACTTAACACGTCTCACCTACAACTGTCATGTTCTACTAAACCTATATTCATCGTCGCCCTTACAAGCCTGGGAAGGAAACTGGCTTACATGGCTAGACAAACGGTAAAAGACAATAACTTCCATGGTACTTGGTCCTCGTATGGGAAAGTGTACATCAGGAAAACACAGGATTCGTCAGTATTACGCATTGACAGTGAACGGGACCTGCAAAAAGCCATACAGGAATGACTATTTATAAGCATTTCTAATAGGTGTTTGTTAATGTATGCACTTATTTTTGTTTATTTTATGTACATTTCTATATTGAGGGTCCATTATCGCTTGTATTATGATCCACAAAAACCTGTTTGCATAAAATCTGCACTTCAACACTTGTACTCAAACATGCTTTTAAAAAAAATACAATTATTATATCTGTTTACCAACCACATATCAATATGCTCCATGCCTACATTACAATCAATACTACAACATTTTTACACAATTTCACTATTAAAACATTGTAACAGTTGAAGTCAACCTTACCCACCGGCGGTTCAGCGGAGGCTCACGAGACAATTGGATGGTATCCCAGGGCGCCAGTTCACATATGAACGGTGTGTGTGATGATTGGAGAATTCAATAAGGTACAACAGTTAGAGGGTTCACAGAGAGTATAATGTTATAAGCTTAAACTATTGAACAATATATATTGAATTTGGTTGTAAGGTTAACACAAAAAGGGTAGGTATGTAGCTGCTAGCCTACTTCTTAAATCATAAATTACAGGTACAGTAATTATTTTCAACTTGACCTTCTATTATGACGCTAGTTCTTGAAACTGGAGTAGACAGTATTATGGATGAAGAACACAGGATTAGATGTTGAGCAAAGTACTTAGCTTAATTGTTATGGTTCACGCGGTCAGCTGGGATTGTCAGAGGGGCGCACGTGCTGTGGTCCTGTGAGCCCAAGACGACCTCGCGTATCCTTGCCGTAGTATGATTAGGCTATTTCGGTACTGCTCCAGAAACGTCGACTACCTTTGCAATTCTGCACCAAGACATCAGACATCAGTATCACTATCAAGAAACGCCCTTTGGAATGCCTAAAACAGAAAAATGCTTCCACGTCGTCCAAGTCGAATGGGAGGGAACACTCCCAGCCTCTTGAGATCACGTTCGATAGGACGCTTGAAAAGTATCAACAATTGCTTCTACTCATTTATAATATTCCCAGTAAAATAACTTCTTCCAGACTTGTAGGTTAAGTATAAGACAGATGTAGTGATCGAGAGATATTTTCACTAAAGTATCCAGCAGTGGAAAGAGACCCACGACAGCCCGCGCCGGCTTTTTATCAACTCCGAGCTGTTTCTAGATTCTTCCTTTCCTGCAAAAACTAGTTCAAACCACTTTTCTACAAGCAAAACTTATCGTCAGCCGGAAACACCTCTATAGATAAAAAGCAATATCATTGACATTCACCTTTTTAAGGAAATATTATGACATGGCTAGATATTACTCTGCCCGCTTCCCACTAAATCCTCTAGAGTGCGCTATACAATTTGTAGAATACCGTATGGTAAATGAATCAGTCAAGACTTGACGTTTGTCGAGTTGACATCTATACATCAACTGACACTAATGACGTTCATAATATCATTACAAATGTTTGTTTACGTTTTGTGAGTGTAATGAAATTACGATGTTACACCACCCCTCCCCTTAAGAGGATTTCCTGTGGGGAAGTTTAACCATCACAAGGAAATTCAGAACGAAACACAGTGAGTGACTAAAGTCAAAGAGCTTAATCCTATCCAAACGTTAGCCCAAATAAACGATTTGTATCATGTCCATGATATCAAGGTATTCATGGACATGAGATCAAACCTAACAAGAAAACAAATGCCAATACCTACAATACAATACACCAACAGGAGCAGAATTGTAGTACGACATTGTCCTAATATGAAATAAAGATGTAACCACAAAAACTACATTTTCCTATCTACCTAGAGAAATTTTTAAAACACGCACGGCTTTGAGGAAGGAACGCTCGATACGGCGGCCTACCTACATCCCTAAGAAGAGAAATACAAATAAGAGAGGTTAAAAAATTTTTTTTTTTAATGCTAACCCAAAATTGATGAACTTTCACCAAAATATAGGTGAAGTTCCAAGAGAAAAGTATATCTATAACCTAATATTCCTTACAATTTACCTGCCTACGTGCCTCTTACCTAACGCAAAAACACACTGGTAAGGACCTCCTATTTTAAGTAGGGTAAAAAATATTAGGTATGTTATATTTAGTTAAGAGATCTTTAAATTTATTGGTAACAAATTGAGACCCATTTTCCATGTAAATAGTTTTACATGCTCCGTGAACTAGAAACACATTCTTCTCTATGAACCTGGTCACCTTAGCACCCGTTGCTGTCCGTTTAGGACTCAACATAATGTTATTGCTAGAGTGGTCAGTCACAACAATCAACCGTTCATCCCTGTTCCCGGAGACTGGAAATGGTCCCAGCAACTCACAAGAAATGGCTTCAATCGGCTTAGAAACAGTTTTAGGATTACCCATAATACCTGGACTAGATGTATTGACGGGCTTACGTAGTTTGCATATTTCGCAACTCCCTACGTATTTCGTCACACTCTCGTACATCTGAGGCCAAAAGTAATTAAGTGACAAATGCTTATGGGTTTTCCATACACCTAGATGAGCACTTACAGTATCATCGTGATGTTTTTTTAATAACTCTAGCCTATCTTCTTGTGGAACTACCAGCTTCCATTGAAATTTCGTTGTGTGATTATATTTATTTTTAGAGTACCTATATAAGAGATTATCCCTAATGCTAAAATTAGGGTAGTGCTTAGGATTATTAGTGACCCTATTTTTAATATGTAGGTACCAAGGATCTTTAGTCATTGTACAATCCACCAAGTCAATCTTGACATGAGGCACAGCATTTGGGACAACATGATCCTTGCCCTTGCTGTGCTCTATATCAAAACTGAACTGGCTCAGTCTGACTAAGGGATTACACGAATTAACCCTAACAGAGGGAACAGTTTGTGAAATCAAATTCTTAGCCAACTCAAACTGATGCCAAAAGTCTATCCCAAATACCATCGAGGTCGTGATACCTGGGACGACATAGAATTTAATTACTTTAGTAGTAGAATTATATAAGACGGGTAGAGAGACATAGCCTGAGCACTCAAGGTTAGTGCTGTCGGCAGTCTTAATAGTGAAGCTACGATCCGAGTTAAAGCTTTCCACTTTAAACCCTAGATCTAAGAATATGCGGTGTGAGTCATTGCCTAGCACAGAGCATGACGCACCCGAGTCTAAGAGACCTAATACATTTAAGTTGAATATTCTCACCTCGAGATAGGGTCGAATATCATTTTCCTCTTTTTTAAAAAGAGGTTCACCGCCAGAGGGACTTGGTGTGGTTCCACTTTCCACCACGTCCGGTGTCAGACTCATGCAAGCAATTTTCTTTGGCTCTAGAGGCATGTTGCATTTAGGGCAGTCAGGCCTCTTCACCCCTTTCTTACCACACCTAAAGCACAATATTTCCCTCGAGCGCTCACATGAGTATGCACTGTGGTCAGAGTCCACACCGTAGACATTTATATACCAGCTTTCAGCTATGTCGTAAACTCGTCTATTACTGATCACAATTGTACGATACTTTTTTTGGAGCGTGTATGCCCGACCTATAATATTAAAATGTTTAAAAAATTAAATTGCGTAACTCTCGACGACGATATGCAAAATATAACTTTTAGTCCCATTTATGAAACTACAAACCCTGACACGGCAACTAATCTTTTAATCACTATACTAAATTCAAAAATACAAGCTAATACACACACGGTGACAGTTCCCAACCGTAAGAGAATTAAAAAACCATAGATAACTGTTGGGCTGTTAAAATGTATGAAAAACCGTGATAGACTTCATATGAAATACAGGAAAGATGTAAACAATCATTTCACTAAAGTGACATATTTGAGATACAGGAATTTTTGTAACGAGATCTTAAAAAAGTCAAAAAGGGAATATGAAATTAATTTGGTAAATAATGCAGTTAAAAGTAAAAGTAACAAAATGTTATGGGACACTATAAAACAAGTCACTTATTCAAATAAATTAATTAATCCAGCTACTGATCTTCTTTGTGAAACAAACCCTATAAATTCTATTAGTAGTGTAAATCAATTCTTTGTCTCCATCGGCCAAAACTTAGCGTTAAAGGAATTAAGCACTCATTCCTCTAACAAAACACTATATACCCAGGGCTATCCATTTTCATTTGGTTTAGTACCCACAGATGAAAACATTATTTTAAATTTAAAAAAAGATAAAACTGTCGGCCGTGACAATATCTCAGGGGCCTTTCTCAAACGTTATCAACATATTTTACTGTCTCCTCTTACATACATCTTTAACTTAGTGCTTTCTACCGGTGTTTTCCCTGCCCAATTTAAACTAGCTGAAGTTATTCCTGTCTACAAAAGTGGTGACAGATGTTGTGTTAACAATTATAGGCCAATCTCTATTCTTTCAACTCTTTCCAAAATTGCAGAAAATTTTTTAAATAGCCGGCTTATAAAAAATTGGAAACGTTAGGGATCCGCAACACCCAGCTGGATATATTTAAAAACTATTTATCTGACAGAAAGCAGAGAGTACGGGTTGGAGATGTTGTTAGCGACGACCTGCCTGTGTCTTTTGGTGTTCCCCAGGGAAGTGTACTTGGTCCTACGATGTTTCTCGCGTTTATTAATGATTTATGTAACCTAAAACTGTCAAATGGGAAAATTGTTACTTTCGCTGATGATACAGCCTTAATATTTCATGGTGATAGCTGGGAGTCTGCTTATGGCGCTGCTCAGATGGGTTTGATACAGTTTCTTCCTGGCTTAGAAACAATGGTCTAACACTCAATGTTGAAAAAACAAAATATATACCTTTTTCCATCAGAAGCCCGTCTCCCGATATTCATGACAAACACTCGATTATAGCCCACTCTTGCCCAACAAACCTCTCCTGTTCTTGTACTTGATTAGACAGAACTTCCAGTATCAAGTATCTTGGTGTCATACCTAGACGCGAAAACTTATTTTTATTTTTAAAAATCTCCGTCATGTTGCTAGCAGATCAGTGATTAAAATGGTTTACCTGGCCTTATGTCAATCTATTTTGACATATTGTATTAGTGTATGGGGTGGTGCTTGCAAAACTGACATAATTGAATTAGAAAGAGCTCAAAGAGTAGTTTTAAAAGTCAGTCTGTCATTACCCTTCCTCTTTCCAACAACTGAATTATATCAACTTTCAGAAGTTTGACAATTCGACAATTATTCATTCTTTGCACGGTTCTTAAGCAACACTCCTTAATTGAATATGATTCGGAATTTAATAAAAACAAGCGGCTTAAACATAAGGTCTGCTTACCAGTAAAACAATGGAACACGTGCTTTGCTGGTAGATTTTTTGGATTTCTAGGCGTATACCTATATAACAAAATCAATAAAGCTCTAACTATTTGGCCTCTAACAAGGTACAAATGTAAAGAAGCCCTCTCTAATTGGCTCAAATCCCTGAGCTATGAAGATACAGAAAATCTTTTAAGTATGGTCATATAGATCGATAGCTACATCCTTTCAACACATTTACACAAACACACACACGCACACTCACTCGCACACACACACATACAAACACACACACACTCACTCGCACACACACACACACACACACACAAACACACACACACACACACACACATACCCACACACATACCCAAACACACACACAAACCCAAACACAAACACACACGCACACACAGCCAGATAGGAACAAATATATTGATATTAGTATAAGTAATTAATTTATAAGGTAGATAATTTGTGTATTAAGGATATCCTACTCCATAAGGTACTTACCTGCTTCCACATGTACAGAGACGGGAGAGGCTGGTAATCTGTCATACAGGGTCTCCCTAGTACAGACACCAGTCTCTCACATATATACTTTATGAATATAAAATGTACCTAAATTAAGTTTTGCCATGTATTATCTAAGTATGTGAGAGAACAAATAAAGTCTTATCTTATCTTATCTTATCTACCTGCGAACCCCTAAAGATACCATTCCTCTACAGACACCGGGTGTTTATAAGGTAGACTGCAGCTGTGGTAGTTCATACATCGGATAGACCAAACGTATTATCGCTGAGAGGGTCAAAGAACACATCACAGCTGTAAAAAACCGCCAAATAAACAAGTCTGCGATTGCCGAGCATTTGTTGGAATCGGGTCCCAACCACTGGATTGAACTCCACAAGCCACAAGTCCTATCCACTGACGGACACTATTACTCCAGGATAGTGCGGGAAGCCGTCGAAATAAAAAAGTATCCCAACTTTAACCGGGAAGATGGATATCGACTATCTACGTCGTGGAATCCGGTGATCAGCAAATGTACTCGCCACCTCACCGAACGCCCGCTTGCTGATACTATCAGTGTGGTATGCCGTAGTGGCTCTCCGAACACAATAGTTAGTGACGACGAAGTGAGGGTAGTTGAACAAACCCGCACTTCACGAAGACGACGATGAGCTGAAGCCAGTCCACCCGTGACCACGGCTCTTGTAACAGGGCTGAAACGTCGGGTAATAAAGAGGTATGTATATATCTCAATAATCGCGTAAAAGACCCGTTAGTCTTAAGTTTATAATGTGTACAAAACGCGAAAGTTTAAAGAAGTACGTAACACATTGTTGCGTTACACTACGTGCCAGACTTGCCCCTCTATTGTCCAGTACATTTCGCGAGTTGAATATAACAAATGTTGGGGCCCTGCATGCATTAATATTTTATGGTGGTACTCAAATAACAGTTCTGTAAATGTGTGTTTTTTATGTAATAAAATAGGATATTTTTTATTGTAGTCGTAATCTGAGTTCTGTAGGTGGCTCCCTACTCTTATTAAATTTAAATCAGTATCAAAAAATGGATTTAAAGATAGTAATGAATTGCTAGGTTTTAATGATTTACATGATTTAAGTGTTTTATATTCTTCTGGAAATATTTCTTGTTGTGTAAAGGAAGCTAATTTATATGTGGCCACTTGTAATTCGGTCACCTTTAATATGCCTGTGTAATTTCTAGTTTTTGTTTTTGTGTTTTGTATAAAACGTAATACATATGCCATTGTCCTTTGCATGCGAGTAAAATTTGAGAATGTATGAATTTAGAAACACTGGTTTCGATAATAGACAAGACATGGATGTGGCTTCTTGTTTCAACTCAGGTAAAGATTGATTGTGTAAATCTAATGTAGGCCATTGTTACGATGTGCATACATCGACAAGGCACATTTTGCGTTTGGTCACATCACTACATTCAAATATTCTAGAATGTAAGAAGACCGTTTTACGAAGCAAGAAATTCCTTAGTCCATTGTTTTGTGTGCTGGCTGAGATCGCATAGATAAGGATCAGGCGTTTAACCAATGACGGGGCGCATCGATACGTGGAGCGTCGAATCACTAGACACCAATGGGTGGAGCCGATATGATTTATTGTCTAACCGAGGTAATATAAGCCCGCGCAAAGCGGTCGGAGACACAAAAGATTAGTATCATAGAAATCTAAACTACGCACAACTGTCGTAACCACCGTTAACGAAATATTAAATTATAACATTTAAAATAATAGTTAATTAATCAAGTAATTCCGAAAAATATCGTTAATTGGAGTGGTGCAGTTAATTGTGATTCCCGGATACGGGGTAAGTGCTGTGAACTATAATTCGCGCGATCTATAATTAGAATATTACCAAATAACTATTTCATAGATTAACTTCATAGATTATTAATAACCTAAAGCCACCTATAATTGTTCAGATTAGAGCCACGGTCATGTAGTTCCGATCACGTTTAAAGTAATCAAATATTTTATAAACTTGTATCGAAGTAAATATCCGAATCAGACGATGTGGAATTTCTTGCCACAATATATACGAGAAAACATTTAGGACGGGGAAGTTAAAATTACTCCACGCCTAAATGCGATAATTATATTATGTATTGTATATGTATATGTGTAGTATACGTAAATACTTATTTTATAAACTGGTAGGGGATGCTGGAATATAGTAACATAGCCCTGTCAAGGATAATGATAAATTGTTAACAATATTTCTACATAAAAAATTATCTTAAGGGCTATTCACCTACGGCCTTAATCAGTAATTTATATTATTATAATTATAATTTGTGAATATCACGAAGTAGAATCCGGGTTGAGAAAATACATCTACCCGACATATTTTATTGTGAAGCCGTACCATTTGGGGCGCGGCCTTAAGCGGGGAAACGTTAATTTTCAAAATTTTTATTATTGGATAACTTAAAGTCAAATACCTGGATCATATTCCACCTATCTGGAATATTCCCTATTAATTAGTATTGTATTGTCGAGACGGCCATAGTGGGACCGTCATTTTGGGGTTCCCTAAATTGGTGAATCATTAGGAGATACTATTCAGTAACATTTTATTATCTAGACTGCCATTTAGGGACCGTCATTTTAGGGTTCCCTAATCTAGTGAACCATCGTAGAGTTTCAATTGTTTAATGGGAATTACGCATAACGCAGACTCTGTAGGAACATCGTCTCCGACACGTAATAGGTAGCAAAGGGTGCAAAGGGGCTCTACCAACATCTTTAGGGCCCCAGCGACCTCACCTGCTAGTGGCGCACCTGCTGATAAACGGACGAGGCTCGTTAATTTACGGTACCTATGGAGTGGCTTCGGCCCCTACGTGGGTGTCAGGTGGTACAACAGTGTTGGTCCGGGGGGTACCACCGTGCAGCTGTGCTAAAGCCCCCCAAGTAACCCAGCCCAGGCTGGGTTGCGTTAGGGGTTCAGCAGCTGCACCGCCGGGCCCGGGGCGATTTATGGTGCAGAAGGCATGGGACCAGTGGGGGCGAAACGGAGTCTAGTGTGGGTGGTGTGGGTCGATTCGCCGGCCAGGGAGACCCTTAGCAACGGCGTTGCCGCGGCCGCCCGCAACACAGTCATGGGGCCCGCCTGGGGCCAACCACCCCAGGAGGCTGCCCCACATGTTGCACATAATCCTGATGTGGGATCGCCGCTCCGGGTGGTAACCGGTGTGGGGTAGCGGCGGCCTTGCATCAGGGGGGTTTGGGAGCCCTTCCGTCCGGCGAGTCGGCTCCGACCTAACCACACGGTTCTAGACAAAGCTAGCCCCTGCGCTTTGTCACTTACTGCTGCACCAAATGTCGCCCTGTCTTCACGCTTCTTCTTCAAAATCTTCAATGGCAGTGCAACAAAAAAGAAATTAACGTTACACAGCGGCCCTAGGAAACCCCACAACTTCACATTTCGAGGTGGAGTTCACTAACGTCCGTGGACTCCATGCGAACCTCGATACCGTCCACCACCACCTTGAGACGGCACGGCCCGCTGTGATGTTCCTCACGGAGACACAAATACGCCGCCCTGAAGACACGTCTTACCTGTGTTTCCCCGGCTATGTCATCGAGGAACAATTTCGAGACAAAGCCGGGGTGTGCGTGTTCGTTAGGGCGGATGGTTGCTGCCGCCGGTTGCGCTGCCTAGAGAACCCCTCCAATTCCGTCCTTTGGCTGCACGTAGACCATGGCTCTATGAGCCAGATCTACGTGTGCGTCTACCGATCCCACACAGGGGATTCTGAGACAACAAAGCTCTTCCAGTACCGCAGCGAGACGGCTGATGAAGCGCAGGTGCGGTTCCCGAACGCTGACCTAATATTTCTGGGGGACTTCAATGGCCATCACATTGAATGGCTGGGGTCCCTCAAGACTGATCATGCGGGTAGAGCCGCCCATGCGTTCGCTCTCTCCCACGGTCTGACCCAGAGGGTATGCGGGATCACCCGGATACCAGACAGGTCAGATCACGCGCCCGCTCTGCTGGATCTACTGCTGACGAGTCGCCCAGCCCAGTACAGTGTTTCAGTAGGAGCCCCACTGGGTAGTTCCGGCCACTGTGTTGTTCACGCGGGCATGAAGGTGTCACCTCCTGCACGTCCTGTACAAACGTCACGACGACTATGGCACTACTCGTCAGCGGATTGGGACGGTCTACGCGATTATTATGCGTCCATCCCCTGGAGCCAGCGCTGCTTTGTAGGAAAGGCTCCTTCGGATAGTGCTTCTGCTATTGCTGGCGAGATCAGTTTAGGGATGGATTATTACATCCCTTTCACTGATGTCGCCAGTATCCGCAAAGCCCGTCCCTGGTTCGGGCGAGATTGTGCCAAAGCTGTTCGACAAAAACAGTCGGCATATCGCGCCTGGATCAGGGCCCGGGCTGTGCGCGACCCAAACGTGGGCCACCTCAAAGCAGCGTACAACCGGACCACAAAGTCGAGTAAGAGGGCCTTTAAGAGAGCGGATGCCCAACGCGTCGCGCGGCTTGGTCAGGAGGTCACTTCCCATCCCACGGGCAGCCGTGGATTCTGGCAACTGGCCAAAGCCGTGCAATCTAACTTTTGTCAGCCCTCGCTGCCACCGCTGCGTTACCCAGATGGAACACTGGCTCACAAAGCCCAAGAGAAAGCGGATATGCTCGCAGACCTCTTTGCGGCTAATTCCCGGGTCGACGACCGTGGCCTGCAGCCCCCCGCCATTGCCAACTGTGGCCACACAATGCCTGATATTGTTATCAGGCAATGTGATGTACGGGCAGTGCTGCGGTCACTCGACACGCGGAAAGCCAGTGGCCCTGACGGCATTCCGGCGGTGGTGCTACGAAAATGTGCAGCTGAGTTGTCTCCAGTATTAACGCGTCTGTACCACCTGTCATACTCTTCAGGGCTCGTGCCGGAGGTCTGGAAGGAGGCGAACGTACAACCGATCCCCAAGAAAGGGGATCGGTCCGATCCAGGCAACTATAGACCCATAGCTGTCACCTCAGTCATTTGCAAGGTGCTTGAGCTCCTTATAAATAAGCAGCTCATGCAATTCCTAGAGGATCACTCGCTAATCAATGATCGACAATACGGCTTCAGGCCAAAGCGATCAACGGGTGATCTTCTGGCATTCGTAACGCATGTCTGGGGTGGGGCTATGGAAAGGCACGGCGAGTCCTTGGCTATTAGCCTGGACATCGCCAAAGCCTTCGATGGGGTCTGGCATGCTTCGCTCCTTTCCAAGCTTCCGGCATATGGTCTACCTCCTCAACTGTGCAGCTGGATTGCCAGCTTTTTAAACGAGCGCCGAGTGCAGGTCCTCTGCGATGGCCAGGCTTCTCGCTTCTTGCAAGTGAATGCCGGGGTACCGCAGGGGTCCGTACTATCACCAACTCTCTTTCTTCTGCATATCAATGATATGCTATCCCTCGGGAACATTCATTGCTATGCAGATGACAGCACACTGCACGGGAGTTACTCGGTTCGTCCGACGGCGGGGCGATCTGAGATTGAGGAGGAGAGACGACGACTCGTGGCTGATCTCGACCGTAACCTCGACAGTATCTCTCAATGGGGTACCGAGAACCTGGTCGAGTTCAATGCCCGCAAAACACAGGCGTGTGCATTTACTGCGAAGAAATCCCCTTTCCTTCCCCTACCCTCTCTTCAGAATGCATTATTACCAATGAAGGACAACCTTGATATCCTTGGCATAGACGTCCGTCGAGAGCTCAATAATAAAAACTACATCGAAAGATGTATAGCTTCGCGGAAACTAGGAATACTGAATAAGGTAAAGAGATTCTTTACACCGGACCAGAGGTGTCTGCTGTACAAGACGCAGATTAGACCCTGCGTTGAATACTGCTCTCACCTCTGGGACGGCTCAGCGAAGTATCTGCTGGACGCTCTCGACGCTATGCAGCGACGGGCTATCCGTATTATAGATTGTCCGGAGGTAACGGGAAGCCTTGAGCCGCTAGTTCAGCGCCGAACAATAGCTTCCTTGGCCGCATTCTACCGTATTTACCACGGCGAGTGTTCTGAAGAGCTCTTCAATCTGATCCCACCCTCTTCCTTCCGATCCCGAACGACTCGTGCCGGGCAGAGATGCCACCCCCACACAGTGGATAGCATGTTCGCGAGAACCGAACGTTTTAAACGTTCGTTTCTCTGCCGAACGATAGTGGCCTGGAACGCCCTGCCTGTGCACGTGTTTCCTCCCACACATAATCCTGGGTTCTTTAGGCGGAGCGTGAAGAGGCACATCAGTAGGTCGTCAAGTTGAGGGCCACTCTCAATAGTAATGTGTGCTGTGAGAGTGGCCCACAATCGCTAGACGTCGTCACGACTTACCGGGCGGCGTCAATTTGGCGAACCAAACATAAAAAAAAAAAAAAAAAAAGGTAGAAAAGAAGTCTTTTGAAATGTACCCACATTTGTGTTGGGCTTATAGCTAAATTTTATTATTAGTTAAATATTGCATTGAGACTTTCTGCCGCCGGTCGGAGACCGATATATAGGAAGGAGCCAACCACCTGTCTGTGTTTTCCTTGTTCCCATGTTTGTGTTATCCTGTGTTATGTGTAACCTTGCCGTGTACCCTCACGTAAATAATTGTGCAGCGCGTCCGACAACTAGGGAACCTGTACTGCGATTTGCGTGTGGGTCCGAGCCACTGCTTGTGTCTATTCCAGAACTACCTTGTGGCTTAGAAAAGCCTAATTTTGAAGACTCTTATTGCTGAGCAGCCTGAAGCTGCGCCGTCGCTCCGTGGCCTTCGACCCGGAGCATCTCGGCCTGTTAAGAACACAATTAATTGGAGGACTTCCTAGCAGGGGCCGTATCACCATAACGACCTTTCCTGTTTTAGGAAGTCTGGACCTCTCCACCACAGTTCACAATCAAACAACATCAATTCCACGCGTCAGCATGTCTGAGGGATTTTAGTTTTGTAGGAACATACCTCCATGAATTAATGTTTTTAGTGGACTGTATTTCTGCTACCCTGTTCCTGACAAATATTTGTAGTTTATTTGATGGTGTGTTTATCCAACCTAGAACGATGGTTGAATCGGTCCAAAGAAATACTTTATCAAACTGCAATCGTAATGAATTTGTAATTTTGTCACATAACCGAGTACCTAATAAAGCTCCGCAGAGCTCCAGACGCGGTATTGTTTGTGATTTTAGAGGTGCTACTTTGTTTTTAGAGCTAAGCTAAGCTAGAGTAAGCTAACAAAAATCTGATTCTGTTCAGACACAGATCTTACATAAGCACAAGCTCCGTAAGCATCTTCAGATGCATCTGTAAATATGTGTAGTTGAAGTTCTGTAAACGATTTGCCTATAACATGCCTGGGAATGTTAAGATTATTTAACTGCGTTAATGAATTGATGAATTATTGTAACCATGTTTTCTGGGTAGTTGCGGGAACTTCATCATCCCAAAACAGTTTACATAACCACAATTTTTGTAACGTAATTTTTGCTTGTAATGGTCACATTACAAGCAAAAATTACGTTACAAAAATTGTGGTTTGGTTTTACACCTGTCAAGGTGTAACCAAACCTAATGGATCAAACAACTGGGAAATAGTTGATAAGATGTTCCTTTTTGATATTTTATTTCGTACCTTTAGTTGGACATTAAAACCAATGGTGTCTGTTGTATGATCCCAATAGACACCCAAAGTCTTGGAAATGGACTTAGGACATAAATCAAAGCGACTATTGTTAGGTGAAACATAATTATAGCTAGATTTAATTTTATTTAGCAATTCCAAGCTGTTCGAACACCATTTTCTTAGAGGAAAACATCCACCCTGTAGTTGCTCGGTTACATCTTTATAAATAGTGTAGCCTAGATCGACATTCGTAGCGCCGGTGATTAAATCATCGACGTAGAAGTCTTTAGAAATGATTTCTTGAATGATTGGATCGGTACACTCAATGTGGAGCAAAATAAGATTTTTGGTTTTCGCAATTAATTTTAAACTGGCTCATGTGGCCTGGAAGTTGATATTCTTTACTGAACTTGGTATATTCCCCTTTTAATTCTTGATTGATACGTAATTTTTTTCTCTAATTGTAAAAATCTAGATTTAGCTGTGTTGTATGAATCTCCTAACATGCTTAATGACGATTTTAACGGTATGGTTACGCAGAACCTGCCAGTAGACAAGCGAGACGTTGTGTCAATAAAATTTTGTTCACTTTCGACCTCTTCTGCGGACCACTCCGAATGTTTGTTTTGTGTAGTTACAATATTATCCAACTCCCAAAACTTAGCTATTTGATCACTTATAATTTGAGAGTCAGATATATTACAAATGGTTGAAGAGCTAACATTAATTAAACCACCCAGTATCCAACTCCCAAAACAGCCCGTTGCCTATCAACATGTCTATGTCAGCTTGTTTACAAAACTCTGGGTCCGATAATATAATGTTTTTAGGTATATTTAAATCACGTTTACGTAGAGGTGAACTAGGCCACGGATTTGTTATCTGTGATACTATTACACAAGTTATCGTTGTATTAAACGTAGAATGAAGTGATTTGATGGACACATCACAACATTTTTTAGATACAGACACATTGTTTTGTAAACTGTTGATAGTCGTAGTTACATTTTTTTGTGGGTAACTGCAATTGCTTAGCCAGACGGGCGGTTATGAAATTGGAAGTGCTTCCGGAGTCCAACATAAACCGCACACGGCTTTGCTGCTCATCGCCAGTTTGCACACTCAAACATGCCGTAGACAATAACCCGCGAGACGACAACACAGCGCACGACACTGCCACTTAATCGGCATCGGCGCACGCCTCGCTTGCCGCCTCCGGACAAATTAGCGAATTGTGGCTTCCGTTTGCATTTTTTGCAATTACTTGCTCGGCATTTTTTTGCTGCGTGTCCCTGTTTTAGACAGTTCGAGCATAACTTCAATCCGTCAACCTTTTGTTCTCTTTCTTTTAGTGATAAATTCAAGAATGGTTTACAATAATAAATTAAATAATTTGAGTTGCAAAGTGGGCCATTATATTTTATAGAATTATTAGTAGCAACTAGACTATGTGCTCCTAATGTTTATGTGTGACAGTGCCCTTATTTTTACTCTGTTCAATTGTTTCCAATAGTTCGGACCTGCTTCGCGAAAATTTCAATAAATCGTTAAAAAAGCAGATCTTCTTTGTCATACGATGCCTTAAATTTCTCCCACTCCAAAAGGGTTTGTGGGTCAAATTTACTTGAAAGCATATAATAATATATCAATAAGGTGTCCCTTTTATCTACAGGTTCCCCCCCTAGTGTGGTCAGAGATCGTAAGTTCTTAACAAAACTATCAATCAATCTTTTTAAATTAAATGATGTATCCTTTTGCATACAATACACATTGAATAATGATTTAATATGATTAGCGATAAGCATTTTTTTGTTGTTGTACCTATCGCATAAAAGTTTCCATGCCACTTCGTAATTATCTGATGAAAACGTTACCGACTTAATTACTAGTAAGGCACTGCCTTCTAAAGACGATCGCAAATAATGAAATTTATTAATCGGAGTTAGGTCTGTATTTTCGTTTATGAGAGACTAGTAAGTATCCCGAAATTCCAGCCACGAACCATACGTTCCGTTAAACTTGGCCAAGTGAATGACTGGAAGCTTGACACTAGCTTTCGTGTGCGTCACCACTGTCCCGCCTACGGTACTGCCTACCCCGTCAACACTTTTACTTTCGTCTTGTGGCGGTGCTGTTTCGTTTAACTTATGTTTAGCAAGGGCAAACGTCTTAAAGTACGCGCCCTCAAAGAGGTTGCGTTCTTTTAGTTGGTCGTCGTAATTAGCGGTAACACACTCCAACTCGCTTTGGATAGCATTATATTCGTCCAAAACACATTCTGTTTTTAAAGTTCGTTATTCAAGTTCAGACCGTTCTTCAGGGCTCAAATCCTCGGTTAAAAGTTTTACGTAGTTAGAGAATAATGTTAGACGACCCTTTACAGTGCCTCGCTTCCTTATTAAAACTTGTTCATCAGCCATAGCTACCACAAAGTGACAATACTTTAAAATACGAGTATAACAATATTGAATTTGAATTCAACTGAGTTAAAACGATGCACTCTAAATTGGTGCACAACGTGTAGATTGGAATGCGATAACGTGATATCACTGTTCAAAACAATCACTGATCACAACAAAATATATCAACCACTTACCTTTAATTTAATATAACGTTCTTTTTAATTTTTTATTAAAGGTAATTAGTTAATGTCTTGGTATGTCTAGGTAGATAGGGTATTAGATAAGTATCTAATAGGTACTTATCTGTTCCGAATGAATTTGTATGTTTGATTAAGTACTAAAATGTTTGTGTTCGCGACTATCAAGTAGGTAGGTACAAAATATGTAATAAACAGCCTGATGTGTAATTATAATTGTAATTACTGAACCAAACGTAACTATTCCGTGATATTTATTAATATATCAATGGTCAAAGATTAATGGTGAAAACCACTGCAAAGGAGCTTGGCGTTTTGCACGACAGCAAGCTCCTATTCGATGAACATGTAAAACGGGTTTTCAAAAGAATTATCTATTACTGAGCCACTCGGACTACAGGTATATAACACCTGTACTGGCTGTTGTAATTTTGATTTGAATTAGTGGTTATGGATTTTCTATAGTGCCCTTTTTTTTTTTTTAATGCCGCGGCCCAAACCCTTCTAGCCTGCTTCTGTAAGGACGGCAGATGGCGATCCCGCCGTTCTCAGGTCCCGACCATGGAGGTCGATAGTCTTGGGCGTAGTCTGGGGCGCCCTGGCCACCGACTACGGAACTCGGCGGGGAGGGTACGCTCCCTCTCCCTCCCGGCCGCCTCCTTCGCGAGCATGACTTGCTCGCAGAAGGACACGGCCGCGTTCCACCTACTCCGGCTGGAGACCATGGCTTGAAGCATGGTCTCCAGCGAGAGGGTATCCACGCCCAGACCCACTACGAGGTCCCGGCGCTGACTCGCCCACGCTGAGCACTCCACCAACGTGTGGAGTGCGGTGTCGTCGTCGGAAACCTCGCAGTGTTGACACCGGGGTATGACCTCACGATGCATGCGAAACAGATAGCTACCGAAGCATCCATGCCCGGCAACGATCTGCGTCGCACGGTACGTGAGGTCACCATGTTGCCTCTGCAGCCAATCGTCCATGATCGGTCTCACCGCCGCGATGATGGTGGTACCCCACTTGGGTTGCTCAAGTCGCACCCTCCATGACTCCATGGGATCCTGGCGGAGTTGGGACCGCTGGTCCTCGATTTCTCGAGACGCAGGCCTGTGGTCCCGCTCCAGCGCCTCCTTGCGCCATTGGAACAATGACGCAAGGGCTCTCGCTTCCAGGTCCCATGGAGGGGTCCCGGCTAGGAGACATGCAGCCTCTCCGGAGATCGTGCGGTACCCCCGTATGGTTCTGACGGCCAAGGTTCGAAGTGGTCTGTTTAACAGAGTCACATTCCCCTTGACCGCCAACCTATCCGCCCATACGGGAGCCCCGTATAGGGCCATACTCCGCACGATCCCCAGGTACAGTCTCCTGCAGGAGGCGTTGGGTCCCTTTAGGTTGGGCATCAGTCGCGAAAGCGCGACCGATGCCTGCGTCACCTTGGGGACCAAACTTCGGAAATGTGGTCCGAAGTTCCATCGGCTATCAAGTACGATCCCTAGGTACTTCATCGAGGGCTTGATGCCGATGCTAACGCCTCCCACATTTATGCTGGAACCTTCGGGTGGACCGTTCCGAGGTCGTGAAAACACAGAACCTCGGACTTGTGCAAGGCCACCTCCAGTCCCAGCTGCCGTATCCGACCCACGACTCGAGCAACACCCGTCGTGACCTTGAGTTCTATAGTGCCCTAACAGCGAAAAAATAGGCAAGTCCAATAATACGTAGGACCAACTAAAGTACAGGCACAGTGTGGGTATGTACCGCACCTCTGCCTACCCCCTCGGGGATATAGTCGTGATATTTTTGTCTGTCTGTCATGACTGTCACTTGATATATTTGTTGTGCCAAATGTAGTCACCCATCGTAGTTTGCTTTGACCAGGGGTTGCTTAACTTGCGATTATGTGTGATACTTTAGATCGACATAACTTTTTTATTTATGAACCGATTGAAATAAAACAAACCTTAAATGTTAAGTTAAATAAACCACAGTGTATTACTGAAAACCGCATTCAAATCGGTTAAGCCGTTTCTGAGATTAGCGTGTTCAAACATTTAGACAAACAGACACACAGACAAACAGACAAAAATTCTAAAAACCATTGTTTTGGGTACTATTGCGTTCATAAAGCCCCCCTACAACAGTTTCCCTATTATATCTTCGATGTACAGATATCGACCACTTACAATTTTATTATATTATATGTAATGATGATGACATGTCATGTAGTTCTAATATAAACAATACAATCTAATGCTAATCACATAAAATTTACTCATCTAGTATATTAAGTAAAAATGTTAGTACGTAATTACTTACAAGTCATTTGTATTTTCACAGTACTCACTATTAATTATTATTATTTTAATAAAATGAGAAATATAAAATTTAATAACAATTTACTATGACTGGTTACGGCAATAGGCTCGCTATTACGCGGGACCGATAAAATTACTGGCAAAGTGTGGGTGCTTAATGCACCTCTGCCTACCTCTTCGGTGATATAAGCATGATGTACGTCTGTCTGGCTGTTTGTTAATTGACTCTTATAAAACTACAGGAATAATTTTCCCTGACTTTGCTAATTTTCCCGGTCTATTATATAATAATATGTAGGTACGTTAATATTTTTGCACTTACTTGAATATTATCACTTTCTTTTAAGAACTTTTAAGAACTTTCTTTTAAGAACTTTCTTGTAAGAACAAAATGTGATAGATTTAGAATAATATAAAATACATTTACTTTAAATCGGTTCTCAGTCAAAAATAAAAAAACAAAAGAAATACAGTCGAATTGTCAAACTTACCAATATCCTATAATTATTTTTAAACACATTATAATTCCGCATGATAAGCTTATAAGAATGCAATAACACATCACACATGTGCTTGTCGCAAATATTAATTCCAGATTTAAAGTCCAGTGTGATTTTATTCCAAATTTGAACTTTTCTAGTCAAAAGCTTCATTAAGGCGATAGCATTTACCATATTTATATCAATACCAATTATCAAAATTAAATTCCAGTAAGTTAAACCATTGTTAAGTATATAACCAACTGATATAAAACTGACATAGAAAACAACAAGACAAATTGTCATACTCCAATTCCATAATCTGTGTATCTTATTTCTCTTTGAGTATGTTATCGACATCTTGGTATATTAACACAAAATCGATATTACTTTTACTCTGAGTGATAGACATAGCTGTATTTATCATAAAACCTATTATAAACATTGAAGCTTCACATACAGCTAAGACAATATTACTGGCATTCAAGAACGGCGCAAGACTTTTATCGCATAAAAATATATATGTTCGATATATAATCATAAAAATAAAGATATTCATAGCAATTATTGATAGTAACTTCCATCGGTACTTCAATCGGTAACTATTTGAACGAATAAAATTATCTCGAACAGAATACTTTGGACAAAAAGTGACAGTTTGAATAAAATTTAAAGGGAAAAGTATTGATTTGATGTCATTTGAAATCATGTTACATCTTGTAACTTCTGTATGACGTTTATTCCTTTTTCTTCCTTCTTTTTTTATTCTATTTGATTTAGTAAAATAGTTTTGTAATTTTCTCATTGTTAGTTTGGAAATTTGACCGAGTTCTTCAGTTTTAACCAAGTTAAACATCAAATTCGTGTTTATTTCCCTTCATAAGCTATCAATATCTAAGGAAGCCATTGTCTTTAATTTAATTAAATATTTTCATGTACCTAGTTAAGTATTCATTTCAGTAATTGAAATGTACATAGTTAATTTAATATTTTAGTTATAATTATAATATAGACACATACTCATTCGGTGTTTGGTATATTTGGAGCCAAAAAGCACAGAATAGGGAATGGTACTACGCCAAATGTAAGTACTGATATTTATGGAATTAGGTCTGTACAAGTAGCGTTTTCTTATCGGCATTAGTTGTTTCTGTAACTAACTAAATTAAACTACTACGAAGTATGATAATCATTTAATTTAAACTTATACATCACTTTTACAATCTTCAAGAGATTTTACTTCTTCAAGTTTCTTTTCTGATTTAGTTTTCAAATCATTATAAATCTCTTCCAGGGATCGCTTTTTCGTCTCAGGAATAACTAAGATTGCATAAATTGTGGCGAGCAAACAGATAGCACCAAAGAAGTAGAAAGTTAGGTACAACCCGACGCTGGTCGCTAAAGGTTTGAATAGTAGCATTTGTAAGACTACAACTACAGATGCAGATGAACATACAACCGCCATCACTGTCCCGCGATACTGAAAACAAAACAAGTAATTTTCATAATAATTCGTTCAGACGATAGATATTTCAACTGCACTCTGGCTGCCAATTTGGCTTGCAGTCAGCGCGTAGTCGTTGGCTTTAAATATGGTAAATATTTCGATTGCAATAGAATTTAGTATTCAAAACCTTTATTTAATGGTACTGTATCTTTGAAAGGATCGCCACGTCCAATGCCGGGGGCTTTCAGTACACCTTCGGAAGTATAACCCAGTCACAAAAAATGGCGGAATCTAATGACATAGTAAAAATATGCGTTTTGCTGATGATTACCTTAAAAGAGAACATTTCTCCGATGATAATAACTGAAATTGGCTGAAGGCCGAAGGAATCGCAGAAAATGCACAAGCAAAGACTAGTTATAGGTAGCCAATCTGCTCCAAGAAAATCATAATCTCGTACCAGGAACCAAGACGCTAATGCACACATGCTCAAACCTGATATGAGAGATGTGGCGATAAACAGAAGCTGCAAAAAAAAAATTAATATGTGATGAAAGGTTCATATAACGGAAACTGTAGAAATAGTTTGTTTGTACATTTAATAAAATTAACAAACAATAAACGTAGACGATATAAAAACATTAATAAAACACTAATAATAATAAAGGTTCAATAAAATAAATATAAATAAGTAGTACCTATAGTTTTTCTATCAATCAATAATTTATTTTGATCACTAACCACCACTAACACCAACACAGGCGAACCAGCCATAAAAATTGGTAAAGCGAGGAAAATATATTTCATTTGGGGGCTTTCGTTTAAAACTTCAGTTATAAATCTTGAAATACTTACCTTTCTGCCAGTTTTCTCTACTAAACTAAATCCAGAAATGGACCCCACTACTTGAACCGCCCCAAGCATCATAGCTTGTTGGTTAGGAGTCAAAATGAGGCCTGTCCCTTTCGAGGCTTCCGTAAATATCGCTCCAGCAAAATTCAGTACCGGAATAGCACCACATAACTCACGAGCCAAAGTCACAACTAAAGCTATCTTGAACGCTCGAAATATAAGTTTTTCTGCAACTGTAAAAAAAATAATTCCCCAATATTATATCACCAATCCAATGGTTTTTTATAGTTTTTCTGAATTTAAGCTATGCCGATTTATTTGTTGTGAAACATCGGATGCAAGATCCTTTTGAGAGGCGTTTTATTCCTACTTAAGTGCTTTTTGTTCAGAGACTTTTTAGCGGGAAATAATGAGATTTGAATTTGGAACATGAATCTTACATAGTAATCCAACCGAAAAAAAAACAAAACGCGGGAATTGTTTTCATCGTTAGTACTTTTCTTTTATTTTCATAGAAGGCGATGAAAAGTAATATTGATGCCTCGAGAGTAAAAATATTTTTTCTCAGGCGACGTACTTTGAATTTCTCGCTACGCTTAGGATTCTACTTTAGAAACTTTCGCTACGCTCGGGATTCTACTCTAGAATCCTTCGCTTCGCATTGGATTCCAAATAGCGCCTTCGACAAGAATATCATTTTACTCCCTTGTCATAAAATCTACTATTTCGTGACAAAGGAGTAAAATTATATATTGTTGTCAAAGGCGCTATTTTGAATCCTGAGCGTAGCGTAGAATTTTACTCTTAAATCTTAAAAACAACATTACATGGTAAATATCCATTTTACCCATAATCATAACATCGTATAACACAAAATCAGTCCGTCCCTATGTATGCTTAGATTTTTAAAATTACGCAACGGATTTAATGCGGTTTTCATCAATGGATAGTCGAAGGTTTTTGTAAAAAAATTGTCGAGTAATTATTATAAAACAATGTTAACTTAAAAGATTTTCATGCGGTTTTTGCAAACACATAGAGTGACCCGTGTGAACCGCTAAGTACATAAAAAAAATGAAAACTCAAAATAGGACTGGAAAAAGCAAGAATTAATTTTGTATTTTGTCTGACTTAGAGGACTTCAAGATGGGCATTGCATGTTCTGCGTAAACAGTAAAGAATTATGTAATCAGCATGAAAAGGCTCGTTAAATACTTACAAATAGCTTTAAATACATATTTGTTGCTTTGTTCATCTTTAGTCTGTTCCATTTTGATTTGAATTAGTTCATTAATAACAACTATATCGTTTTCCTTTCTACATCGAAGCCAAGCTATGCACCTGGCAGCCTCCTTTAAATAAGAAAATTATGAGCTGCTAAGTTGGAAATAAACACGCAACAGGATCACCTCCACAAGGAACCATCTTCACTAGAACCGAGCGTTTTAAACGTTCGTTTCTCTGCCGAACGATGGTGGCCTGCTTGCGCACGTTTTACCTCCCACTATAAACTTGGGTTCTTTAAGTGAAGCGTGAATATTACTAGGTCGTCAAGTTGAGGTGGCCCTCAACTCTGTCTCTCTATAGTATTTCTGTGTACTATGAGAGTCGCCCACAATAGCCAGACGTCGCCACAGCTTACCATCAGGCGGGTGGCATCAATTTTTCCACCTAAATATTAAAACAGAACCGTTTTGCATAGAATAGACAAAGATTCAGAACAGAAAAAGAAGAATAAACACATAATCTAGAATCAAATGTTGATGCATAACTATAAAAATACTTTAAAATATTATTTTGAGCAATGATGTTTGCTAACTTTAGTCAAATAGGTTTACATATGAATCGCAAACTGGCTAGTCTTGGGGCGGACTCAGACCCTCTTCCAGGAGGAACTGACCACTCGCTGCCAACTGACTAGGACTTCACTACCTAGAGACCAGGAAACTTGCATCAATGCGCGACTTACGACATTCAGTCAGAGCTATCTACCGCAATTTAAGGAACTAACTAAATCATACGTTGTGTGTAATGTTCACGTGTTTTATGGTGTAATACGCCCACATTTCGTAACTTAGTCACTTTTCTGGTCCCACGTAATACGAGTAGAAGACGATCCTATTGTTGTTTCAGGGACAAAGACTAGGTCAACTGTCAGCAGACGAATTGTGTGCAGATAATGATGACATGGGACTACAACAATGAAATATCTTATTTTCAATCGACTTCCAAAAAAGGAGGAGGTTTTTTTCGACTGTAAGTTTTTTTTATGTTTGTTACCTCAAATCTTCGGAAGTTTTTTATTTTATTTTATTTGAAACTACTACCTTCCAAGTGGTCTCCGACAAATTTGGTCCCATTTCGGTAGTTTGAAGCCGGTTGCTGTGTCAATTTTTGACGTGTAGTTTTTGAGACGCATCTAGCAGACGTTTAGTGATGTCAACATTTATCTACAACTACTTCTAAATAAGGTATGTTTAGAAGTATGTTTATCAGTTATCTAAATCCCATAATACCAGCTTATCTCTAAGCTTGGATTAGATTAGATGGCGTTTAACATTTAAAAAAGAAATCTCACCTCCATGTTACCAGTCTTTACAAGAAACGATGGAGACTCTGGCATCATCATGAACAATACCATGTGTACAGCTGGTATAGATAAACATACCCATAGTATGGTGCGATAGCTTAGTATATCACCAATGATGTACAAGAACAAATTTCCTGTAGTGTGAAATATGATTATCTGAAAACGATATTTCATATATAAATACATAATTATAACTAGTGGTCCACTAGTTAACTAGTGGAAACCGTTAAAGACACAATTTGGGAAACGCCTACGAAGAAAAAAAACCGGGCAAGTGCGAGTCGGGTTCGCGCACAAAGGTTTCCGTACCAAAACGGCAAAAATATCATGTTTGTTGTATGGAAGCCCCCTTAATTATTTTTTTCAGAAGCAACAGAATTACATCATCTGTGAAAATTTCAACTTTCTAAGTATCACGGTTCATGAGATACAGCCCAAGACAGACGGACAGACGGACAGTGGAGTGTTAGTAATAGGGTTCCCGTTTTAACTTTTGTGTACGGAACCGTAAAAACGTTATAAGGAATATATTAAGGAACACTCTTACCAAGATTGGTAGAGATCAGTTAAGTAATGTAGTCTGACAGACGGAAGCAAAATTTTTAATGTCAGTAGCAAAGGTATTTGCCCATTAAGATATGATAACCTATTTATACTTTAAGCAGTATAAACTAGTGGCCGAACAGTAGACCTTGCGAACATTAAAAATATTTTTTGAGACTTGCCCCCCATTCCCCACTCCCCAATAAAAAAACTCACACCAATAAATATTGTTTCTAGTAAAGGAATACTTGTGTCAAGTTACGTGGAGATAATAAATGGGGCCGGCAAAACATTATAACGTTATTTAACTTTATTTACCCCATTTTACCCTAATCAAAAAAGTTCACGAAGAAAAAAATTATTAAATCAAGGAACACTTGTCTTGAACACTGCTAGCCCGGAACACACATACAGACAGACAAACGAACAAAAGCAAAATTGTCCAATCTCGAAATGTAGACGTTTCGCTCGGTCGGTCAATAATCTAGTGTACTGTGTACGTTTATTAAAAACTAGCTGATCGCCGCAGCTCCACCCGCGTGATTTAGTTTACTCGTTCCCGGTTCCCGTGGGAACACATGACCGGAATAAAAAGTAGCCTATGTTACTCAGGGTGAATGTAGCTTTCCAATGGCGAAAGAATTTTTGAAATCGGCACAGTAGTTTTTGAGTTTATTTATTACAAACATACACACAAAAATACAAATCTTTCCTCTTTATAATAGTAGTATAGATAACCAAGAAACAATTTAGGCTATATATTTGATCCCGCCATCCGATTTTCATTGAAACTAAGCTTATATTGTGATGAATTTCGTCTATTTCAAACCACATGATAATACATTCAGTAATTCCGAAAATTTGTCAATAGCAAATTTGTCTAGGTAAATAGCAGTCTAATTTTCCCTTACCAGAGCTCCCAGCATTCCTCTGATACTATCTTCACTGATCTCCTTAGTATACATCGGACACACGACGTATGAGCCTGCCATCATAATTCCAACCAATGCTCTGGCCGTCATAAACGCAGAAAACTCCATGGAGATTAATTTGATAGCCCAGCAACCCTTGAAAGAGAAAGCAAATGATTGTAATCATATAATTTAGTTGGCGGTCCATCCGCTAGAAAAAAAGACACGAAACTTGGTGACAGATTCAAAATGTTCTGATTCAAATTCAAATTCATTTGGGTCACATAGTAACGCTTATGAACGACACTGTGAATGCTTCTACATTTTTATTTACTTTTGCCAGATTCACAAAGAAACAGATAGAGTATGTGAGCACAAACCAGAAAAAATCCGAAGTTCTTTGTGCTGTGAGGTAAAACCTGGCAAGAAATCTTAACGTCACTATTTTTCATAGACCAACCAAACTGCACCGTTTTATTTTGAGTATAAAGCGAACACTTTCCACTCTGATAATGTCTCTCTGCGACTTTATTAATACAAGCTATTGCCTGCGGCTATGTGCGTGGAATAGCGTTGACGATCCCGAATTCTAAGTAAGCATTAACCGGTTACGAAGTGAATTGTATGTTAAAAGAATTGGTACTAACAAAACCTGCTGCTGATAAACAAAACATAGCATTCTTTCTTCCTATCTTGTCCCCTAACATTGCCATAAAAAAGTTCCCGAAGAAAGAAGTTACGTAAGCGATGGCTGCAATACATGATACCTGCAAAAATAATAAAACGAAATAGTATGTATTAATTGTTTTGAATTGAATTCGATTGATTCGTTCTAGTGATTTTCAATTTCTATCTATATACATGATGATATAGTTTTCGATAGGTGCCAGCAGACGTTTTGGGTGCTAAAGGAGAGTACTTCACGTGGTGCACCTACTGAAAAGCAAAGACCCAAATAGGGCAATAGACTCGTCCCGTTATAAGGCTGACTGTTGAAATGTGGGCTTATTTAATTGCCTTTGTCCCCTTTCAGGGATAAATAAGTGATTTTGTTCAGTGACATGATACTATACTACAAAAAGATGGTGTTGGTCAATAAAATGTAGTACTTACCTCGAAGTTGGTTAATGGAGTTCCTCTGGGTGATTTATCTGATTGTAACAATAATGACATAGGAGACATCCATCCGATACTCGCGCCATATACGAATACTGGCAAATTTACTACAGTTGAAAACATAATACGATATTATTACAATAGGCACTTTAAAAGAAACAAATGACTAGTGATCGAACTGTACTGTAGATCTCGCATATACCTATTAATAAAATACACGTCAAAAATTGACACAGCAACCGACTTCAAATGACCGAAATGGGACCAAATAGTTGTCGGAATGCGACCAAATTGAAATTAGGAAGTAAATTTTTTTTTTCATAATCTCTTCACCCAGTCCGAAGTTATGAGGTAACAAACATAAAAAAAAACATACACTCGAATTGAGAACCTCCTCCTTTTTTGGAAGTCGAAGTTGAAAACATTAATTGGGCATTATCCACCTCAATAAAAAAAGCTTACGACGAAAAAATGTTTTCAATCAAGGAAAACTTGTGCCAAGTTTCGTAGAGATCGGATAAAAATATGGCCACTCGTGGAGTCGGGCTTGCGCACAAAGGCACAAAAACGGCACGTTCACGTTTGTTGTATGGGGACTCCCTTAAATATTTATTATATTCTATTTTTACTATTTGTTATTATAGATGCAATAGAAATATATCACCTGTGAAAAAAAAACAATTTTCTAACTATCACGGTTCCTAAGAGAAGCAAACTCGTTGCTTTCAAATTTAAAAATATCAATATATATTCATAACTCACTCAGTAATGCACATATAACTTGATTCACTTTACTTCCTTCTTCAAACAGAAAATAATACTTTCTCATTTTTATATCAATTTTAAAAGCATTGACTGTGCGATTATTTACAAAGCATCTTTTACATTAGGCATAATATTAAAAATAGTTTCATGAATTCGAGATACCGGTAAAGTCTGCTCATTGCGAAGGCCTTCAGTCATATCAATTATTTTTATCTTATTCTGTGTGTGTGTGTTTGAGTCTGAGAGCAGACAGCATCTTATTGACACCGTGATCTTAGTGATAACTAAAGATTTGTATTTCATATCGTCAATCACGAACACAAACAGAGTTTGTTCAACGGTTTTATTATGAGCAATTGGTTTGAGACTACTCGAGCGATCAAATTCCAGAATGAGATACGCAAATTGGTTTGTAACGAGGCCAAAGTAATTGCTGTTGACCGTTTGAGATGTTCTATTTACATATACAACGATTTATATACACACACACATTTCACGCCTAAATTCCCGCAGGGGTAGGCAGAGGTGCATTACACACCCACAATTTGCCTGTATTTTTAGTCCCACGTAATAGGGGGCAAGCCTAGTGCCGTCACCGGGCAAACATATAATGGGTTATGTCCAAAATGGCCGAATGAATTGAAAAAAAAAATTGAAACCCATTGTCTTGCGATGAAATGTTGATGAAAGCCAACAAAATCTTACGTGCCAGCCGCTATGGCACAGCCAATTAAAGTCCTGGGCGTCGGATTATAAGTAATTGATTTGATATTTAAATAATCATGAATCTGTGTGTCTGTGTCTATATCTTTTTTATTTAGCCAAGGAAACTTTTGGTTTATTGTTGACCTGTTAATGTATTCGTCTACATATACATAATATATATCATTACTTACTTATATAATTATGTAGATATATCTCTATATATAAAAATGAATCCCTATTTCCGTTGGTCACGCCATCACGCGTGAACGGCTGGACCGATTTCGCTTATTCTTTTTTTGTTGTGTTCGTAATTATCAGGAGAAGGATCTTATGGAAGAAAAAAAAAGTTATGCGGAACATTAGAAAAATGAATGCGGTACGAAGTTCGTCGGGACAGCTTGTATATAAATAAAAATCAATCGCTGTTCGTTTGTCTCGCTAAAACTCGGGAATGGGTTGGATTTGGATAATTTTGGTCTTGAAATATTCCTGGAAGTGCAGGGAAGGTTTAAAAGTAAAATTTTAAGCGCTACAAAGTTCGCCGGGACAGCTTGTTAAATATATTTATCAGATTCCACCATTTCCATTTATTTCAAGGAATTAATTTACAGAGCTCGTTAACATACTTCTAATCAAGTAATGTGTTCATTTTGTCATATTTTTCTAACCATGCGTATTTAATATAGGTAATGAAAGAGTTCGATAATAATCATTGTTCAATAACAACAGTAGAAAGTGTTATGAATAGTCAATGATGTATTGAGAATACAATAAAAAAAATGTCAAGAAAAAATACTAGAATTTAATAATACTAACAAAAAACTAAATAATTTCATCAGCAATTAATATATCCAAATGTTATTTTTACCGTTTAAATATATTAGATGCAGTTATGCTATCCAATCCAAAATATTACATCAGTAAGAATGTAATTTCTAGCCTCTAGAGCGGTAAGGAAAAAGTTAAACGTCTCTGTCGTACGGGAGGCGTAGCTTCTACCTGGTTTATTGTACATATTGATTCCGAGTTAATTGGTATTCCTACTTTAATGCGCGATTTCTTACACCTTGTGTTGCACTAAATAAATAATATTTTTAATACACTGCTGAACGAGGTAGGAAACACCTTGTGCCACCGCGCACCTCGTACCGCACCTAGCGCTGGCTTCACGCAGCCAGTGTTGTACAACGCATTCGAGTCTGCGCACGCGACGAATTAATAAGACTGCTACAAACAAAACGTATTATCTCAGAAAGAGATCAACGAAGAGGAGGTGTGTAGGATATTACGAAAAACTCTGCACCTTCTTACCAAGTCGTGGGCTAACAAAAAAGTGAAGAAAATTCTCACAAAATGCATTGTTTGCCAAAAATATTATTGTTTAACCTGTTTCATTGAAAAACACGCATAAGTTTCAATTTAATTTAGAATAAAATATACTTACTTACATTTGATAAATAAATACCTACAATTAAATAAAATCTATTATTTTTCTCATTACTAAAATATATGGAAAGCTGCCGTTTTTCAACGTGGTGTGGTGTGCATTAGAACCCACATTTTATTTTACCCACGGGATCTAAAATATAAAACCTAACCACGGTGGCAGATTTAGGTTAATCAAAAACCGTACATTTGTCTTATTTGGCGCCAAAAATATTTTTAGGATTAATAATAATAAGAATATTTATTTAATAGGATTTTAGTTTCCTACGGGCGTAGGGTTTATTAAGCCTCGTGTCGCCACAATATCTGGTGTAGGATAAGGTACGAAACGCCTCGAAACGCAGTAATGGAAATTACACATCAATAATTAATGCCTTAGGAAACGTGTTAAAATATTTATCTTTCTGCTTCACTTTTATTTATAATTTAATATTTTATTACGTCTTATTAACGACAAAATTTTATATAAGGCTATTGGATATCACCTTACATCCACTATAGCAGAACTATTCTTTGCTGAGCTACCGTTGACCACTGATATCATTGGTCATTGGTACCTCATTGATCAGAGCGTTCTCCTTGTAAGAGAAAGACGCCGACACCGCGCCGTTTCGATACCAGCCAGATGACATTAATTTTTTTTACTTGTTGTCATTTTGATTTTATTAAATTGAGAATTTTATTTCTGTAAGAATCAAAGGATCAATTTTGTTTATTCAGTTTAGGCACATAAAGAGCACATATGAATGTAATTTTTTTACAATTTCATGTCAAGCAATATTATAAAAATACTAAATTGAGTACATAAATAACCATTTGAAAATGATTCTTTCGCTGGTTCGGTAAGTTGGTCCTCCTAAGATACCAGCAAAAAACTCAGGTAGATTATCCATTTTCTTTTTTAATATTGTTTCGTTTACATTGTGTTACAATTTATATTGTGTTGTACGAGTGGCTAACAACAGAAGATTTTTTTTTTTTTACTTTGTCGGTGATGCATTTACGTACTTCACCGTCTCGCTGCGGGGGGAGCGAGACGGCTTCGTGTGGGACTCCCGGCCCTAGGATGGAAAACGGGCCGGACTACCCACTAAAACCTATCCACGGTGTTTCTCCTTCGCCTTAGCCGGGCCGCCGGATAGACAGAAACTGTTAAGCAACGGCGGCCCGGCAAAGGGGCGCTCTTTCGAGCCCAACCTCTGCGTGTCCCAGGCGGCGCACACAGCGAGCGTATGTAAAAATTACGAGTCCAAAGTACAATTATAAAATCTAATAATATAATTAATTTTACAATAATAGAATTTTTTTGAATGTTTTTCGATTTATATATATATTTTAGTATAGTTTGTAGTTTGTTTAGGTTTTTTTAGATTTAATTTTCCTGTTCCTTGTATAATATTCATGAAATGTGTTATGTTATTATAAATAAAAGTTGTTGTCATAATATAATGGGAATAAAAAAAATCACTCGAAATTCAGTGATTGCAATATTGCTGAAATGGTCGTCGGAATGAAGTGCTTTTTTAGGGTTTCGTACCCAAAGGGTAAAATCGGATCTTTATTACTGAGACTTATTCTCATGGACTGTGATAGTTAGAAATTTGAGTTTTTTACAGATGATTTATTTCTGTGGTCTGTATTACAACAAATGCTAAAAAACAGATAATTTAATCGACTTGCACTTTGCCCGTATTTTGTTAGTCCTCTCTATGCCGGGCGCCACTGGAAAGCCGGGCGCCACTGGAAACACCTTCTGCGTGCGAGCCAGAGACGCCCAACAACGTACGTGAGAGCTGCCGCGGACAAAAAAGTCCTCTCTGGGTTTAGGTCGGGTTTTATACCACGTCGTTGAAGTCGGGTTATATCCCGCGTAGGTGAGCAATCCTTCTAGCCTGCTTGTGTACGGACGGCGGGAGGCTAGCCCGCCGTCCTCAGGTCCCGATCATGGAGGTCGATGGTCTTGGGCGTAGATGAGTCTGTGGCACCCTGGCCGCTGACTGTGGAACTCAGCGGTAAGGGTACGTTCCCTCATTTTCTCGGCCACCTTCTTCGCGAGCATGTGAAACGTGGCTGTGTTCTTCTGGACGTGGACTTCATGGTTGGTAGGGGTAGGTACTATAAATGGTTTTACGAGCAAACTACATAAGTATTTATTAACTATTTCGTTTGTTTGACTGCTTCGGTGGCGTAGTCGGTAGTACATCTGCTTTCGACGCCGGAGTCTCGGGTTCGATTCCCGGTCGGGACAAACTTTGTGTGAAGACAGAAGTCTGAGTGTTTCCTATGTATAATATGTATGTATTTACAAGAAAAAATGTAGTATTTATATCAGTTTCTCCAGTACTCATATCACAAGCTCTGCTTAGTTTGAGACTACAGATGACGTTGTGTGATTTGTCCTAACATATTTATTTATTTATTTATTATTTATCTATACTACTATTATAAAGAGGAAAGATTTGTATTTTTGTATGTTTGTAATGAATAAACTCAAAAACTACTGTGCCGATTTCAAAAATTCTTTCATCATTGGAAAGCTACCTTCACCCTGAGTAATAGGCTACTTTTTATCCCGGTAATGTGTTACCACGGGAACCGGGAACGAGTAAACTAAATCATGCGGGCGGAGCTGCGGCGCTTTTTAGTAATGCGTTGTGATTTATTCAACTTAACATTTAAGGTTTGTTTTATTTCAATCGGTTCATAAATAAAAAAGTTATGTCGATTTAAAGTACCACCCAGGCGGAGCTGCGGGCAACAGCTATACATAATAAATCAGTAACTGGTGATCAAGAAAACTATAACACGCAGGCGGAGCTGCAGGCAACAGCTAGTAAATAAATAAATGTGGAAAAGTACAAGAGATTTATTCAATACATCGAGTTCTCTTTTATGTTTTATCGGTTTTAATCCCGGTAATGTGTTCCCACGGGAACCGGGAACGAGTACACTAAATCACGCGGGCGGAGCTGCGGCGATCAGCTAGTTTACTATATATCTATACTTTGGTAAACTTCTATTGTTTATGCTTGTTTAAAAATAGGGTGAAATGCCCAATGGTGGGTCTAGTAATTTTAGAAATCTAGGTAGATGAGTAGTTATTTATTTATTCTTCATCTTTTTTTGTTTTATTACAACAGGGTAAATGCACCAACACTGGACATACAAGGGGATCTATGCAAATCGATCACACTACGTAAGTGTCTGCAAATTATAGGAACCTTAAATAAATAAGTACGAAGATACTTTTATATTGGTTTAAAATTAGGGTAAATTGTTCTGTATTGGGTCTTTTTTATATAACGTGCTTACGAGACACGCCACCCGCCTAGTGGAAAGCCGTTGCGACGTCTGGCAATTGTGGGCGACTCTCATAGTACACAAATAATGTACTATGAAGAGTGGCCCTCAACTTGGCGACCTAGTGATGTGCCTCTTCTCGCTCCGTTTGAATAACTCTGGGTTGTTATTAGAAGGAATACGTGTGCAATCAGGGCGGTCCAGGCGTCGATCTACAGAGGAACGATCTCTTGAAACGCTCAGTTCTGGCGAAGATTCTATCCACTGTATACGGATGGCATCTCTGCCCAGCAAGTGTTGTACGGGGTCAAAAAGGAGAGGGTGGGATTAGGTTAAAGAGCTCTTCAGAACACTAGCCGTGGTAAATGCGATAGAATGTGGCCATGGATGTTCGGAGCTGCACAAGCGGTTCAAGGCTTCCTGTTACCTCAGGACAATCTATAATCTGAATAACCCGTCCCTGCATAGCGTCAAGTGCGTCTAGCAAGTACTTCGCGGAACCGTCCGAAAGGTGAGAGCAAAACCTACTCGACACAGGGGCACGACTTGTACAGCAGACACCTCTGGTGCGGTGTGAGGAATCGTTTTACCTTATTCAGTATTCCTAGTTTCCGCAAAGCTAGCCCAATACATCACTCTATATAGTTTTTATTATTGAGCTCTCGACGAACGTTTATGTCGAGAATTTCTAGATTGTCCTTCATCGGTAATATTGCATTCTGAAGAGAGGGTAAGGAAAGGAAGGGGTGCATAGGGGCTCTACCAACATCTTTAGGGCCCCAGCGACCTCAACTGTTAGTGGCGCACCGGTTAATCAACGGACGAGGCTCGTTAATTTACGGCTTCGGCCCCAACGTGGGTACCAGGTGGTACAACTGTGTTGGTCCGGGGGGTACCACCGTGCAGTTGTGCTAAAGCCCCCCAAGTAGGGGTTCAGAAGCTGCACCGTCGGGCCCGGGGCGATGTATGGCATATATAAGGCATGTATATGCGTCGCACGATACGTGAGGTCACCATGCCGCCTCTGCAGCCACTCGTCCATAATCGGTCTCACCGCCGCGATGACGGTTGTTCCCCACATTGGTTGCTCAAGTCGCACCCTCCAAGTCTCCATGAGATCCTGGCAGAGTTGGGACCACCGGTCCTCAATTTCTCGAGTGGCAGGCCTGTGGTCCCTCTCCAACGCCTCCTTGTGCCATTGAAACAATGACGCAAGGGCTCTCGCTTCCAGGTCATACTGCTAAGTCACGTAGCCTCGACTTAAATCAGCAGGTGCGCCACTAGCAGGTGAGGTCACTGGGTCCCTAAAGATATTGGAGAGGCCCTTTGCACCCTAGTCTAGTATTTTCGAAACATAGAGATCCCTTGTGTCATTGTGGGTACTCGTAGTGGGTCTGAGTGTGAATACCCTCTGGCTGGAGATCATACTTCAAGCCATGGTCTCCAGCGGGAGTGGGTGAAACGGGGCCATGTCCGTCTGTGAGAAGGTCATGCTCGCTGAGGAGGTGGCCGAGAGGGAGATGGAGCGTTCCCTCCCCGCTGAGTTCCGAAGTCAACGGCCAGGGCGCCGCAGACAAATTTACACCCAAGACCATCGGGTATTGGGGCTAATTGTCCGAGCCAAGACTGATCCTCAGACTTTACGTCTGAATGCAGGTTAATTTTTTTTTTAACGGTAACCGCACATCTCATGGCCCATTGCAGGAACAGATCGTCAATAGCCTCCTGTCTCCAGCGATCGACCTGCTCCGGCAACGGGCGACCTCCTAGTTGTCGCACCAGGGCGCAGACCCTCTTAAGGACCCCTGCTTCGGGATCCCACGGGTGACTTCGTGCCGGGGCACGTCTGAATTCTGTTTTTTTTTTTTTTACATGGTCGGTGATGCATTTACGCACTTCACCGTCGCGCTGCGTGGGGGAGCGAGACGGCTTCGTGTGGGACTCCTGGCCCTAGGATGGAAAACGGGCCGGACTACCCACTAAAACCTATCCACGGTGTTTCTCCTTCGCCTTAGCCGGGCTGCCGGATAGACAGAAACTGTTAAGCAACGGCGGCCCGGCAAAAGGGCGCTCTTTCGAGCTCAACCCGGGGGGGCTAACCCCCCCCCCCCCCCCCAATCAACATAGAAATGACGCCCTCGAAACACATAAGGGGCGTCGGACTCCTCAGGGCCTTTCGCGTGAGCGGTGGGCCCTCCAACCCACCGCCCACGGTCCTATCAGTCGGGGGCTTGGGCGTATGCAATACGCCGTCGCCCCCTGACTGATAACCCCCCCCAATCATTATAGAAGCGACGCCCCCGAAACACATAAGGGGCGTCGGACTCCTCAGTCCAGGGTGGACCTCCCGCGACGGAAGCCAAACTCGGAACTAATCCGACAAGTTCGGCCCCGCCCCCTCTAAATGTCTGACAAGACGTGCAGCGAGCACCCGCTCTAAAAGCTTGCACGTCTTGTCGAGGAGAACGATGGGGCGGTAGGCCGACGGTGACTCCGGGGGACGCCCGTGCTTACGAAGCAGCACGAGCTTCCCCGTCTTCCAGCGTCGCGGGACTCTTCCGGACGCCACACACTCCGAAATGAGGGACTGCGTCTCTTCTTCAAAATCCAGCATGACGAGGCCGACGACCCGCCCTGGGACGCCATCGGGACCAGGGGCGCGGTTCCTCAGCTTAAGTTTTAGAACCGCTACCCCCAGCTCGGCGCTAGAAACGGGCGGGATGACCTCGTCATTCGATGACTCTTGGCTTGGTGCCATTCGGGGGTGGACCACTCTTCCCGCGCAGGGAAGTGGGAGTTGACCGCTTCTTCAACAAATTGGGGCTCGAGAGAGGCACCCAAGGTCCAAGCTTCTTGCTAACGACCTTGTAGATGTGCCCCCATAGATCCCCATTTAAGCTCTCGAGCCCCTCGTTCCAGGCCGCGTTCTTCGCGGCCCGGATTGCCGAGCTAAAGGCCGCTCGGGCAGCCAGGTACGCGACTAGCAGCACCTCCTCCTGGCCAAGATCTCTCTGGCGCCTCCCGCGACTGCGGGTGTACCGTCGCTGAGCTGCGTGACATGTTTTGCGCATCTCAGCGAGGTGAGGCTGCCACCAGTATACCCGCCTTCGCGGGGGTACCGGCCCTGCCCTAAGCATCGCCGCGTCGTAGACGCGAGTCGTCGCACCGGCAAGATTGTCTGCCCTCGCGTCCACGTCCAGGCCGTCGACATTAGGAGCGGCCCAGCGCTCGACAATAGCCGCCTCTCTGGCCAGCTCCCGGTCCAGCGTATTAAGCCGCCACCGTGGTCCCCCCCCAAAAGGGGGGCGATCAGTCGCCGCGGGGGTGCCCGAGGGAGCGGCGACGACGTCGAACCATATGTATCGATGGTCCGACATGGTCTCCACCCCCTAAATCACTCGCCACCCCCGTATACGGTACACCACGGAGGGCAGAACTGACAAACGACAAGTCTACGATAGAACTACCCTGGGGCCGCCCTGTTTAGCAGCACCAAGCCAAGTGACACCGCCCAGTCCTCCAACGTCTCTCCCCTAACATCGGTCACCGGGGAACCCCAAGTCTGAGAATGAGCGTTGAAATCCCCGACGACCAAGGCAGGGGTGGGGCGCACACCCGCCAACAGAGCCTCGACTTCGGCGAGCACCTGCTCAAAATCGGCGAGACTCCTGTTGGGGAAAATGTACACCCCAACTACTGCATAGCCACCCATCAGGGCTAGAACACAACCACGTCCCCTCAACACCCGGCCGAAGGGGGACCCACCCCGACGAGCGACGATGGCCACTAAGCCGTCGCGGTCGCCAGCCCAGTTGTCCCAATCGCGAACGAGGTACGGCTCGCTGACAACGGTGACGGTCGCCTGCCACTGTGCCATAGACTGCATCAGGACATCCTGAGCAGCGACACAGTGGTTGACGTTGGCCTGCAGTATAGAGACGTTGGCCATTTAAATTTGGGTGGTATCCATAGTCTCCACAGACTGGGTGGTGGGGTTGGACTTTCCACCACCCGTCTTGTTTCTCCGATTCTTGCGGCCTTCCCGTTTCCGGGAGGCCGCATCACATTTCTTGCTGCCCAGTGAATGGGCAGCAGGTGACCCCTCCGTTGAGCAGAGTGGGCACATTAATTCCGACGATGGGCAGCCGGCCGCCTTATGGCCCGGCTGCCCGCAACGGAAGCACAGTGCTCTGCGATCCACTTCATAAGTGCACTGCACTCCGACATGCCCCGAGTCCAGGCAGCGGAAGCACCGCTGGACTCGAGGTGCGAGGAGGGTGGCCCTAACGACAGATCACCCAATGGTGAGGCGGCGGCCGTCCAACAACTTCTTGGCCATAGCAACCGGGCACTTCAGCCAGCAGGTGCCCTGCCGGCCGGGTGGGCAGCTGATGTCGCCCACTTTAACGCGGGTGACGTCACAGCTTCCGACTTCTGCCACCATGGCGGCAACCCTCTCCTTTGTGGCGGTGTCGCCAAGGCCTGAGATGCGCAACTCTGCGCATTTCTCAGGTCTGGCGACCCGAACCACTTCACCCAGCACCGACCGCAACTTATCGGCCTGGGCGTCGGCCTTGGCATCTTTGTCCGCGCCGCTCACCTCGAGGATCACCTCCGGTGACGGCGGCACGGAAACGCAGACCGTCTATGCCCAGGCTCATCAGGTCAATTTGGTCTTCAGCCTGGGCAAGCACGGCCGCGTATGTGGTTCCTGACTCCTTCGCGCCCTGCTGCAGCGTGATAGTCACTGCAGCAGTGCGCGTAGTGCGGGACTTTTTGGAGCCCTTCTTCTTCTTAGTTTTTGCCGGTGCTGACGCTGGAGCCGCAGCGGCCTTCTTCTTCGCAGGGCGCGCTGCCACTACGTTCCACCCCTCAGCAAGTGGCTGGGGAGCAGCAACAGTGGGCGGTGGGCGCACCTGCCGGGCAGCTGCGGCTTCCGCTGCCGCAGCGCTCGACTTCTTTGCCCTCTTCCTTTTGCCCTCTTCGGCGACCACGCCAGAAGTTGATGTGGAGGGGACAGTGGAAGGGAGCACGGTGGGGACCGGTATGGAGGCAACGGGAGCCTTTGGACCCGAGGCCGTCGGCGGAGGAACCTTGGTTCTCCGAGTAGAGGACGACCCAGCAGAGCTTGCAGCAGACAAACGCGAGGCGCGCTCAGCGTTCCGCGCATCCGCAGCCAATGAAGGGCGTATTGGCACCTCAGGAGGCAGGCGGTCCACAAACCCGGCGAGGCGCGCGTCGATCTTGAAACCGATCTCATCGCGTGACATCACCGGGGGGACGGAGGCCGCCACTCGTTTGAAGCCGTCCATCTCCGCCCTCAGGGCCATCAGCCCACCCTTTAAAAGGACCACCTCCTCTGATTCTGTGCGCGACCTCAGCTCGCGAACGTTTTTCAAAATTAGGTCCGCAGCTTCTCTGAGGTCGCGCACTAGCTGGCCCTTCATTTTGTTTGATTTTTGGGCGAAGGAGTGGATGATCCCGGGAGCGAGACGGCTTCGTGTGGGACTCCCGGCCCTAGGATTAAAACGGGCCGGACTACCCACTAAAACCTATCCACGGTGTTTCTCCTTCGCCTTAGCCGGGCCGCCGGATAGGCAGGAACTGTTAAGCAACAGCGGCCCGGCAAAGGGGCGCTCTTTCGAGCTCTACTCGGGGGTTCCTGAACCCCCCCTGATCAACACAGAAGCGACGCCCCCGAAACACATAAGGGGCGTCGGACTCCTCAGGGCCATTCTCGTGAGCGGTGGGCCCCCCGACCCACCGCCCACGGCCCTATCAGTCGGGGGCTTGGGCGTAGGCAATGCGCCGTCGCCCCCTGACTGGTGCCCGCCGGGGCGGGAGCGTACGGCCTGCACGCTCCCGCTCACGCAGGGCCTCTCTCTTCGCCGCCATCACCTCCCGAGCGAAGGAAGCGACGGCGGCCCAACATTCTTCGCTGCCGGCCATGGATTGAATGACGGCCGACAGCGAACCTACTCTGCCGATAACGCCCGTGAGGGCCAACCTCAGCGAGTCCCAGGCGGCGCACACGAAGAGCGTATGCTCCGCCGTATCTACGGCGCCGCCTGCGCAGTGATGACAATCAGGCTCCGACAGGATCCCCACCACTTCCCACAGGAATTTGGCAAAACAGCCATGACCCGTGAGAAGTTGGGTGAGGAAGTAGGTCGGAGCCCCTTGCGCGTGCACCACCCACTGGCGGAGCACGGGACCGATGGCCTCCACGAGCACCCGGCTCGCGGTGGGAGCCGCACATCTCAAGGCCCATTGCCGGAACAGATCGTCGCGAGCCTCCTGTCTCCAGCGATCGACCTGCTCCGGCAACGGGCGACCTCCTTCTTGTCGCACCAGGGCGCCCTCCTCGTAAACCCTCTTCAGGACCACCGCCTCGAGATCCCACGGGGGACTTTGTGCCAACAGGCACGCCGCCTCAAAAGACACGGTGCGGTACGCCCGTGCAGCCCTCTGCGCCGCGATCCGCTGCGGTCGTCGCAGCTGAACCACGTTCGCGGCGCTGAGGGATCTGAATTCTGGTTAGGTTAGGTTAGGTTAGGTGACTTGAGCAACCCAAGTGACTTGAGCAACCCAAGTGACTTGAGCAACCCAAGTGGGGTACCACCATCATCGCGGCAGTGAGACCGATCATGGACGATTGGCTGCAGAGGCAGCATGGTGACCTCACGTATCGTGCGACGCAGATCGTTACCGGGCATGGATGCTTCGGTAGCTATCTGTTACGCATCCGTCGTGAGGTCACACCCCGGTGTCAACACTGCGAGGTTTCCGACGACGACACCGCACTCCACACGTTGGTGGAGTGCTCAGCGTGGGCGAGTCAGCGCCGCGACCTCGTAGTGGGTCTGGGCGTGGATACCCACTCGCTGGAGACTATGCTTCAAGCCATGGTCTCCAGCGGGAGTAGGTGGAACGCGGCCGTGTCCTTATGCGAGCAAGTCGTGCTCGCGAATAAGGCGGCCGAGAGGGAGAGGGAGCGTACCCTCCCCGCCGAGTTCCGTAGTCAGCAGCGAGGGCACCCAAGACTCATCTACGCCCAAGACCATCGACCTCCATGATCGGAGCCTGAGGCCACCCGTCGTCCTTATAGAAGCAGGCTAGAAGGGTTGCGTGCTGCGGGGCCTTTGCCCCATAGCACCCAACCAGATTCACTCACTGACGCGGGATAAAACCCTACTCCAACGACGCGGGATTCTCATCCCGACCCAACCCCCGAAGAGACCACAGAGGTGGTCAAAGTCCGCCGGGCGCCACTGGAAATACGTTCTGCTTGTAACCAGAGACGCCCGGCAACGGACGTTAGAGCGGCCGCGGCCCTAGACCGCGGAACTAAAAAAAAAAAAAAAGGTTAGGTTAGGTTGCCTCATACGTTTTACGAATGAGGCAACTCGTCCAAGGATCAGTCTTGGCTCGGACGATTAGCGCCCGACTTCCATGATCGGGGTCTGAGGACGGTGAGATAGTCACCCGCCATCCTTACAGAAGCAGGCTAAAAGGTCCCACAGCACGCAACCAGATTCTCAACTCAACCCCAACGACGAGGTATAAAACCCGACACAGGTGGCCAAAGTCCGCCGGGCGACACTGGATATTCTCTATGTACTACCAGAGGCGCTCGGCAATGAACGTGGGAGCAGCCACGGCCATTACAAAAAAAGAAACTTGCCTATACGGGGCCCTACCAACGACTGCGAAATGTATTCCGCACGTATGTTCATGCGTATCTATAATATCACCGTCAGATTGTATAGTCAAACCGAACTGAAAACATGTATTAGTGGGACTGCTACAGTTAGCAGTTGTGATCCCAAGGTATAATATAAATATATTGTCGAGCTTGGTGTCAAAAGGTCTACTATGCTTATGTAGACTTAGAGAAGGCATATGATAGAGTGGTGAGGAGTGAATTGTAGTCAGCGCTGTCCATATATTATGGACTAAGCAGCAATCTGAAACGAGCAGTGCAATCACTTTATGAGGGTTCCAGTGCTTGTGTCCGCATAAACGGGACTTACACGGATGGTTTGGTATCGAACGAGGTGTCAAGCAGGGCTGTGTAGCGTCACCAATGCTGTTTAATCTATACATGGATAACTGTCTGAAAGATCTGAAAGCGAGTGTGTGTGGTTTAAGAATGGATGAATTGACCATCAAGTGCCTTTCATATGCTGATGACCAGGTAATACTTGTGTCGTCGGCAGAGGAGTTGCAGGTGATGGTTGATATTATGAATGAGTCTTTGAAAAGGAAGGAAACGAAAGTGAACGTAAATAAGACAAAAGTAATGGTATTTGAACGAGACGAAAATATGTCGAACTGTGCGATTGTTATTGAAGGACAATGATTTTAAATACAATGGATTTCGGATCATCGCTCAAAAGTGTCCGAACTAAAAGAGAAACAAAACGCTAAAAGAGAAACAATCGCGCGCCAGTCTTGATTTTGACAACTGAACGACAACACGTTGCACAATGCCGTACTGTATTGTAAAAACGTGTAAAAACTACGAAAAAAAAGCAAATTGAAGACGGTGTATCATATTTTCAGTAAATAAGCTTTTGTTTTATTATTTGCAATTTATTATTTCACTTAAAATACAGTATTTCGTCGATAATAAATTGAAAGACAAAAGTAAATATTGCAATCCAGTCCAATACCGAAGTACCTATCTGTCTCTTTCGAACTCATCCCAAGCTCAGTAAAAAGAAAGAGACCATTTCATTTTCACTGAATAATGTACTAACAAAATGACCATTCAGATTTATTCGGATTACCGATAGCGATAAAACTATTTGGAACAAAGATTATAGTGGAGACGCCTTGGCTCTTTATGATTTTTTTTTCGTTATATGAACCAACATCTATTTCAGTTTTCCTCGGGATCCAGTACACTGTGCACAATGGAAAAATATTATTGCCCTAGCACGGCGATTATTAAGAAGATTATTAAGATCCAAAAAATAACAATCTTGTTTGTTCGGCTCATTTTATGGACATAACAAAAAGAGGTCCGATCTTTATGAAACTTGTACAAGAATCCCTTGATTGAATGGAGGAGATAAGCCCAAAAATGTTTTTAATTTTCACAGGGTATCATTGTTTTGTCATAAATATAATTACACATGTCATTTTATTTCGTGTATGTACTGTTATTTTCTTTTTATTTGGATTCTCGGTAATGTATTCCCACGGGAATCAGGGCCGAGATAACTATATCTCGCGGGCGGAGTCACGGTGATCAGCTAGTAGCCAATAATTTCGTATCCCAAAAATTAACCATAAGATAAAAATAAATTAATGATGCGCAGTTTTAGCAACTAATTCAGTCACTTGAAACACGGCTATCTTGTAGTAGACGTAGCGACATAGCGTTATGAAAATAGTAATGAAAGCGGAAGAACTTTGACACCCGCAAGAAGTTTGGCATTTATAATATTATAATTAGTTAAATTCATTAATTCCCTTTTTGTTATTCATACACTACAGTTACTTATTATGAAACTGACTCGAAAAAAAAAATCTTTGTCAGTCGTTAATTAGTTTTTCAGCTTATTTCGTCTAACATAAACAAGTAATTACAATTTATAAGATTATGGAATTTATTGTAGTCTTACATTAATTATTACGCCTACGTAGGTACATATCATGGAATCCTTAAAAGACTTTAACAAAATAAACCTACTCCATTGTTTCTATGTTCACGTAGTTCAAGTATAAGCTGCATAAGGTGAATTAGTCAGGCGGACAGATAGAAGCTACGTAATGCGATAAATTAGTGCAAACAAAAGTGAACACTATTCCGTTGAATCAAGGTTTAAATTTTAATATGAAATTTGTTTATATCTATGTATGCCTATGTATAATGTATAGGTCGACTCGGGACATTAGTTTCTTGCGATTTGTTCTAGATCCTATGTCCGTTGTATTATAAGGTCTTTGTTGAAGGATAAAGAGTGGACCAAGTGTAAAAGTTTGTGTATGGTTCAAGTTATGTGACGATGACATTGAAAGAAGGGTTATGGCAGGAAATAAATTGAATGGGGCTCTGCATAACTTTATGAACAGTCAGAAGATTTCTCGGAGGGCTGGTCACTAAACTTATGTATGGCAGTGAATGTTGGGTTTGGCAAAAGAAGCATGAAAGTAAAATAAATGCAATGGAAATGAGAAGTATGACTGGGGTGACATCGGTTGATAAAGTAAGGAACAGCGTGATACGAGAACGTTGTGGTGTGTCAGAAGATGTAAGTAAGATAGAAAAAGGGACGCTTAGAGGGTTGGGGCACATAGAAAGAATGGAGGAAAGAAGATTGACGAAATAGATACATAAAGCGGGTGTGAATGGACAGGCAGGTAAGGGCGACCTAGGCGAACGAACTACGACCAAATCGGAGATGTTTCGACCAAGAACAGGTCAAGAGTACCCATAACTGGAGAGTGTGCATGAATAGTTATGACAGTGGAAGAAGCGAAAGAAGTATGCCAAGATCATAGCAAGTGGAATTCCATAGTCTTTGCCTACCCCCATGGGAAAGAGGCGTGACAATATGTATGTATGTATGTATGTTGGTGTCAATCAGCATTCAAACACACACCCAAGCGGAGAAACACAAACAATAACACACACACTTACACACCTACACACACACACACACACACAGGCATACAAATTTGTTTCTACGCCTGTGTGTTACTGCTAACTGCTAACTGTAGCGACCTACCTTCATAAAAGGAGGAGATTCTCAATTCGTTCGTATTTTCGTTTTGCGTTTTTTTATGTATATTCTTTCTTCTTCATTTCAAAAGGCTTTTTAGGTTTTTTAGAAAATTTCTTTCTTCATTTCAAAAGGTTCACTTTTCAAGGGTTCATATTTAAATTATTGAAATCAATAGAGGAGTTTTTATATTGTATGAAATTGCTTCTGTACCATTATAATTATGGTAAAATTATTTAAAAATATTTATTTTATTGTAGCTGACTGACAACATTATTGGGTTTATGTAAGACCTAATAATGTTGTTTGTATCCAAATTTCAGACGGGTACGATTATTGGGTCGTTTACCCTAGTATTATATACCTACCATTTTGACATTTTATAATGTGATTATAACGTGTCATAACTTTTATTTATTTGCAATTAGGCTAACAAAAATAGTATATTATGGATAAATTTTGCACCTTTATTTTAGTATAGTAATATAACTAAGCATAGTATAGTTTATATGTTTTATTAATCAAAAAACATTTTTTTGCTAAGATCCAACCTTATGCTTGTACAAAGTTATAAAAAGACGATTCCTTTCAATTCGATGTACTGATCCGACTTTATGCCTGTGTCGGATACATATATTTATAAAACAATGGTAAGTAAAAATTTTTTTAAGAAAAAACTTTTTAGCATTAATTAATAGCATTAATTTTTCGCAGAATCAAAAGGACAACAAAACGTCGACAATTGTTTCGCCTCTAAACGAGACATTATCAAGACTGTCTCAGAGAGAACAGTATATTTATGTAAAATATGTAGATGATGCTTCGTCATAATTCTTTAAAATATTTTTATACTTGTGGGTAAAAGTGGTAGCTGTACCTATACGTTAATATTTGTAGGGTAGTTAAATATTAAAACGCACTGTCAATGTCTGCCGACTCCCACCATTGAGACTTTTATAAAAGGCAGTGTTGTAGTACGATCCTGTTCAGTTCCAGTCTACGAATTTACAAGTATTGCTTAATATATTTCACAATCACAAGTTATTTCAGAAGTATGTACCTGGGGCGGGGCCCCAAGTGATCTTTGACTACGTCCACGCCGTCCGCCCTGGACCCCAACCTGACCACCGTAACGGAGTGGCAGGTTGGGTGACAGAACGTCAAGGTCTAAACTTGTGTGGCCAATTATTTATATATTTAAAGAAGAATAACCATGTCGGATGAACCCGAAAGTTTTGTGACCCCCGGTCTCGGTACTGCCGGACCAAAACGACGACCTAACGCAGGATTCACGGACGCCGAACTTGCCCAGCGGTACGGAGACTCGCGTCGCGCTGCCCAGTCGCAGCGCGACGTCGACGCCTTCAAGGTTTGAACTACCATTTGCTGCCGGGACTGACAGTGAGTCAGATCCCGGCACGATGGAAGCGGAGACGGAACCAGAGCCGGCGCGCTCTATTTACCTGAAGAGGGGCCGTCAGAAGAGCGCGCCGGTGAAGAAGTCGCATTCAACGCCGAAGGACGGTCCGTCGATATCAGTGGTCTCCAGCGAATGCGAGGAGCCACCGGTCAAGGCGGTCCGAGTCCGGAAGCCCGCCTACGACGCCAAGGGGCGGGCACCGAACCCCAGTATACAGGTCCCGTTCCTGCCTAGCGGCAGGGACAAAGAAGTGCCGGCCGCGCGGGTGCTCATGGGGGCTCTTGCCCGAATCATTGCCGCCATGAGAGGTGCCAAGAATGTTTCGGGGAAGAAGAAGGTGGTGTCCGAAGCCATTGCCGACGCCCACCTGTCCCTCGATGAGCTCCTCGCGCGGAGCGTGTCCGAGGAGGAGGCAAAGCTCAGAGACCAGGTAGCGAGCTTGGCTGCTGAGCTCGCTTCCTCCCGGAAACAGACGGAGGCCCTGCGACAGGAGGTCGCTAACCTTACCATTTTGGTCAAGGGGCCTCCGGAGACCCAGCCGACCGGACCCTCTCTGCCTTCACCGACGGCTAGACCGGCGCCCAAGACGGCACCTAGGAGCGCGCCCGGAGCGCCTCCTGCATCGCCGCTGCAGACTGCGCCGACACCGACGCAGATTCTGGCGGCGATTGAGAGGCGACTCGCGGTTCTTGAAGACCGATCATACCGCCCCCCGATGGCGCGACCCGCGCTGTCATACGCGGCTGCCGCCAGTGGGGCTCTCGCTCCTGGGTCCGGTCCAAGTAGGTCTGCTGCCCGCCCAGCCCCGCCTATGTCCGCTTCACCAACCATTCGGACACCGGCTAAGCCGGCCACGACGGCTAAGCCGAAGAGAAAGGGGAGGCCTAATGCCACCCCTGCTGCCCCCGCGTCCCGCGCCACTCCCACTACACATCCTTCCAGAGGGGAGGGATGGGAAGTAGTGGGAGCAAAACATAGGCGGAAGAAGGCCGCCAAAAAAGCGGCCCAAGCCACCGCTGCGAAGGCGCCGAAGAGGCCCCGCCCCCCTCGCTCCACCGCCGTCGTCCTGACGGTGACGACGGAGGGTGTAGAGAGAGGTGTGGGGTACGCCGATGTTTTGAGGAAAGTCAAGGCCTCGGTGGACCTCAAGGCCCTCGAGATACAAGGGGGGCTCCGGTGCAAGACCACCCGCACCGGGGCTCGCCTACTCGAGGTCTCCGGCGCCTCCAGCGGCCCCAAAGCTGATGCCCTCGCGGCTAAGCTGAGGGACACGCTGGACGCAGAAGCCGTCCGCGTCTCCAGACCCACTAAATGCGCAGCACTGCGGATTTCGGGCCTGGACGACGCGGCCACGACGGATGAGCTAATCTCCGCCGTCGTGGAGGCGGGCGGCTGCCCCCGTGACCAGGTGAAGGCTGGAGAGATCTCCTTCAGCCCCACCGGTCACGGTACAGCAGTCGTCCAGTGCCCCGTCGCGGCGGCTCTTAAAATTGCGGACGGACGAAGCCTCCTCGTAGGGGGCTTCCTCAAAGCGCAGGTGCATCTCCTGCGTGCCCGGGAAACTAGGTGTTTCCGGTGCATGATGGTGGGGCACGTAGGAGTGCAGTGCGCAGTGGAAGACACCGTGGGTGATCGGTGCTTCCGCTGCAGCCGGCCCGGTCATAAGTCCAATGCCTGTGATGCACCGCCTCGCTGCTATAGATGCGAGGCGGAGGGCAAGACGGCGGACCATCGGGTCGGCAGCCGTTCCTGCGCCGCCTCGAGGCCAAAGCCACGTCCGTCCGCTGGGGGCAGCGGGGGTGCCGCTACTGCGCAGCCAGATTCGCGGCGGGATGCGGATATGGACGTCCATTAATGGACAACCATATCCGCATCCTACAGGCGAACTTGAACCACTGCCGCGCTGCTCAGGATCTTCTGTACCAGAGCATCGCGCAGTGGTCCATAGACCTGGTTGTGGTCGCCGAGCCGTACTATGCCCACCCGGGAAGCCTGGTGGCGCAAGACGGCTTGGCCTGCATCTTTGGGGGGTCCGCCGCGAGCACCTCGCGGCTTGCAATTATTGCAAACGGCCGAGGCTGCGTTGCGGCGGAATATGAAGGGGTGGCAGTCGTGGCCGCATACATCTCGCCGAACAACATTAACGACGCTCAGTATGAGCTATGGCTCACTGAGCTCGACGTCGTCTTCACTGCGTGTCGTCCTCGCCCTGTCCTTCTCCTGGGAGACTTTAACGCCTGGTCTACGGCGTGGGGCTCCCGGGTGACCAATGGCAGGGGGAGATTACTTGAGGACTGGGCCACTACACGTGGACTAGAGCTCCTCAACCGGGGGAATGTCGCCACCTTTTGGCGATCGGGGGTCAGCTCGGTCGTGGACTTAACGTTCGCGACCCCTGTCCTCGCCCGCCGTATTATGCGCTGGTGCGTGGAGGAGGGTGTGGAGTTCACTAACGTCCGTGGACTCCATGCGAACCTCGATACCGTCCACCACCACCTTGAGACGGCACGGCCCGCTGTGATGTTCCTCACGGAGACACAAATACGCCGCCCTGACGACACGTCTTACCTGTGTTACCCCGGCTATGTCATCGAGGAACAATTTCGAGACAAAGCCGGGGTGTGCGTGTTCGTTAGGGCGGATGTTTGCTGCCGCCTGTTGCGCTGCCTAGAGAACCCCTCCAATTCCGTCCTTTGGCTGCACGTAGACCATGGCTCTATGAGCCAGATCTACGTGTGCGTCTACCGATCCCACACAGGGGATTCTGAGACAACAAAGCTCTTCCAGTACCTCAGCGAGACGGCTGATGAAGCGCAGGTGCGGTTCCCGAACGCTGACCTAGTATTTCTGGGGGACTTCAATGGCCATCACATTGAATGGCTGGGGTCCCTCAAGACTGATCATGCGGGTAGAGCCGCCCATGCGTTCGCTCTCTCCCACGGTCTGACCCAGATGGTATGCGGGATCACCCGGATACCAGACAGGTCAGATCACGCGCCCGCTCTGCTGGATCTACTGCTGACGAGTCGCCCAGCCCAGTACAGTGTTTTGGTAGGAGCCCCACTGGGTAGTTCCGACCACTGTGTTGTTCACGCTGGCATGAAGGTGTCACCTCCTGCACGTCCTGTACAAACGTCACGACGACTATGGCACTACTCGTCAGCGGATTGGGACGGTCTACGCGATTATTATGCGTCCGTCCCCTGGAGCCAGCGCTGCTTTGTAGGAAAGGCTCCTTCGGATAGTGCTTCTGCTATTGCTGGCGGGATCAGTTTAGGGATGGATTATTACATCCCTTTCACTGATGTCACCAGTATCCGCAGAGCCCGTCCCTGGTTCGGGCGAGATTGTGCCAAAGCTGTTCGACAAAAACAGTCGGCATATCGCGCCTGGATCAGGGCCCGGGCTGTGCGCGACCCAAACGTGGGCCACCTCAAAGCAGCGTACAACCGGGCCACAAAGTCGAGTAAGAGGGCCTTTAAGAGAGCGGATGCCCAGCGCGTCGCGCGGCTTGGTCAGGAGCTCACTTCCCATCCCACGGGCAGCCGTGGATTCTGGCAACTGGCCAAAGCCGTGCAATCTAACTTTTGTCAGCCCTCGCTGTCTTTCTTCTGCATATCAATGATATGCTATCCCTCGGGAACATTCATTGCTATGCAGATGACAGCACACTGCACGGGAGTTACTCGGTTCGTCCGACGGCGGGGCGATCTGAGATTGAGGAGGAGAGACGACGACTCGTGGCTGATCTCGACCGTAACCTCGACAATATCTCTCAATGGGGTACCGAGAACCTGGTCGAGTTCAATGCCCGCAAAACACAGGCGTGTGCATTTACTGCGAAGAAATCCCCTTTCCTTCCCCTACCCTCTCTTCAGAATGCATTATTACCAATGAAGGACAACCTTGATATCCTTGGCATAGACGTTCGTCGAGAGCTCAATAATAAAAACTACATCGAAAGATGTATAGGGCTAGCTTCGCGGAAACTAGGAATACTGAATAAGGTAAAGAGATTCTTTACACCGGACCAGAGGTGTCTGCTGTACAAGACTCAGATTAGACCCTGCGTCGAATACTGCTCTCACCTCTGGGACGGCTCCGCGAAGTATCTGCTGGACGCTCTCGACGCTATGCAGCGACGGGCTATCCGTATTATAGGTTGTCCGGAGGTAACGGGAAGCCTTGAGCCGCTAGCTCAGCGCCGAACAATAGCTTCCTTGGCCGCATTCTACCGTATTTACCACGGCGAGTGTTCTGAAGAGCTCTTCAATCTGATCCCACCCTCTTCCTTCCGATCCCGAACGACTCGTGCCGGGCAGAGATGCCACCCCCACACAGTGGATAGCATGTTCGCGAGAACCGAACGTTTTAAACGTTCGTTTCTCTGCCGAACGATAGTGGCCTGGAACGCCCTGCCTGTGCACGTGTTTCCTCCCACATATAATCCTGGGTTCTTTAAGCGGAGCGTGAAGAGGCACATCAGTAGGTCGTCAAGTTGAGGGCCACTCTCAATAGTAATGTGTGCTGTGAGAGTGGCCCACAATCGCTAGACGTCGTCACGACTTACCACCAGGCGGGCGGCGTCAATTTGGCGAACCAAATATAAAAAAAAAAAAAAAAAAAAAAAAAAAAAACTCGGACCACCGATACATCCGGTTCGAGGTCGTCCCCCCACCTACCCTTCCACAGCCGGTACCGAATCCCCCGGAACCGCGTTGGGCGCTCAAGAGTTTAGACCGGGAGGCTCTCCTGGAGGCATCCATCGTGCAGGCCTGGATTCCGGCGCCGGACAGGCCTGTCGACGTGGATGACGAGGCGGAGTGGTTCAGGAGAGTCATGTCGCAAATCTGCGATGCGGCGATGCCTAGGGTTACACCCGGGCCGGCCAGGAAGCAGGTGTACTGGTGGTCGTCGGAGATCGCACAGCTGCGTGCAGCATGCGTCTCCGCCCGCCGTCAGTATACCAGGTTTCGCCGGAGGCATCGTCGACCAGACGACGCGGCAGCCCGGGAGGCGGAGCTATATGCGTCCTACAGAGAGGCTAAGGGCACCCTCCAGGAAGCGATCACGCGGGCTAAGACGGCAGCCCACGAGGAGCTCTTAGAGACCCTGGAGCGGAACCCATGGGGGCGCCCATACCTACAGGTCAGAGGTAAACTCCGACCGAGGGCGCTTCCACTGACCCAGAGTCTCCAGCCGGATCGGCTGGAGGGGGTCTTGGGCTCTCTGTTTCCGACGAACGTGGAGGAGCACATCCCTCCGCGCATGGCTCCGTCTCAGACGCGCAACGCGGATAGTAGCAGCGAAGACGACGTACCCGAAGTCAGAGAGGGTGAGTTAGGAGCGGTGGTACTACGGCTCAGTCGCCGGAAAACCACCGCCCCTGGACCCGCCGGCATTCCGGGCCGTGTATGGGTCCTGGCCCTCGAGGAACTCGGGCCTCGACTGAGGGGGCTCTTCAGCGCATGCCTCGAAAGGGGCCAGTTTCCCAAGGTGTGGAGGACGGGGAAACTGGTCCTGATCCGGAAAGCGGGGCGGCCGGTGGACTCACCGTCCGGTTACCGGCCGATCGTGCTGCTCGACGAGGTGTGTAAGCTCTTTGAGCGAATTATCGCGGAACGCCTCGTCGAGCATCTCACGCGTGTGGGCCCAGACCTGGCGGACAACCAGTACGGTTTTCGTCGGGGACGGTCCACCGTGAGCGCGATCATGCGCGTGAAGACCCTGGCGGAGGAAGCAGTCTCGCGGGGCGAGGTGGTGTTGGCGGTGTCTCTTGACATCGCCAACGCCTTTAACACCTTACCCTGGAGTTGCGTTAGAGAGGCACTGGTATACCACGAAGTGCCTCTCTACCTCCGTCGTATTGTCGGGGCATATTTATCCGAGAGGGCTATAACATACCCTAGCTGGCTCGGGCCAGCTCGGCGAGATGTTTCGTGCGGTGTTCCTCAGGGGTCGGTCCTAGGACCTCTCCTGTGGAACATCGGATACGACTGGGTGTTGCGGGGTGCGTTGCCTGAGGGCGTAGGCGTAACTTGTTACGCCGACGATACGCTCGTCACGGCGCGGGGAGTAACGCACCAGGAGGCAACACTGAAGGTCACGACTGGGGTTGCTGAAGTCGTGGGTCGGATACGGCGGCTGGGACTGGACGTGGCACTGAATAAGTCCGAGGCTCTGTGTTTTCACGGACCTCGGCGCGGGCCACCTCCAGGATCCAGCATATATGTAGGGAGCGTTAGCATCGGTATCGAGCCCACAATGAAGTATCTGGGGCTTGTACTCGATAGCCGGTGGAACTTCGGACCACACTTCCGAAGTTTGGTCCCCAAAGTGACGGGGGCGACAGCCGCGCTTTCGCGACTGATGCCCAACTTAAAGGGACCCAACGCTTCCTGCAGGAGACTGTACCTGGGGATCGTGCGGAGTATGGCCGTGTACGGGGCTCCCGTATGGGCGCCGAGACTGACGGCCAACAACGCTGCCATTTTACACAGATCGTTGAGGACCTTGGCCGTCAGGACAATACGAGGGTACCGCACGATCTCCCTAGAGGCTGCATGTCTCCTAGCCGCGACCCCTCCATGGGACTTGGAAGCGAGAGCCCTTGCGTCATTGTTTCAATGGCACAAGGAGGCGCTGGAGTGGGACCACAGGCCTGCGTCTCGAGAAATCGAGGCCCAGCGGTCCCAACTCCGACAGGATCTCATGGAGACATGGAAGGTGCGACTTCAGCAACCAAAGTGGGGAACCACCACCATCGCGGCGGTGAGACCGATCATGGAGGAGTGGCTGCAGAGGCAGCACGGTGGCCTCACGTATCGTGCGACACAGATCATCACTGGGCACGGAAACTTCGGTGGGTATCTGTTTCGCATGCATCGTGAGGTCACACCCGCGTGTCAACACTGTGAGGCTTCCGGCGAAGACACGGCATTCCACACGTTGGTGGAATGCTCAGCATGGGCGAGTCAGCGCCGGGACCTCGTTGTGGGCCTGGACGTAGATACGCTCTCGCTGGAGACCATGCTACGAGCCATGGTCTCTAGCGAGAGCCAGTGGAACGCGGCCGTTTCCTTCTGCGAGCAGGTAATGCTCGTGAAGGAGGCGGCCGGTAGGGTGAGGGAGCGTACCCTCCCCGCTGAGTTCCGAAGTGTGCGGCGAGGACGCCGCAGACGTGACTACGCCCAGGACCATCGACCTCCATGATCGGGGCCTGAGGACGATGGATTAGCAACCCACCGTCCTTACAGAAGCAGGCTAGAAGGGCTGTATGATGTGGGGCTTCACTCCACGCACGACTTCACTCACCGACGCGGGATTTAACCCGACCCCAAGGATGCGGGGTAACACCCGACCACCACGCAGTGGCCACAATGGGGGCCAAGGTCCGCCGGGCGCCACTGGGAATTCTCGCAGTGTCTACCGGAGGCGCTCGGCAATGGACGTAGGTGCGGCCGCGGCCCAGGGCTGCGGAATAAAAAAAATAAAAAAAAGAAGTATGTACCTATACCTATGTAGGACATAGGTACTAAAACCTAGTTCAGCAGACAATGTGTATATAAGACTATAAGTCAGTTTGGCTACTAGATATTACGTGTCGACTGTTGTCAATCCTTGAGGATATCTAAGATATCTTCTATACTAAGATAAGTGTATTGTATTGTTATTATGTTTAAATACTTGTAAGATATTATAATATGATCCTACCGAGTTTCTTGCCCTTCTTCTCGGGATTCTGTGGTAATCGAATGGGCGGATTACGAATAAATACAATCAGTCTTGACTTTAGTGTTTCATTGCTTAGGGGTATAGGTACCTAATAGTATTCTTCTGCCAGATGATTTTTTTTTTTTTTTTTTTTTTTTTTTTTTTTTTTTTTTTATATTTGGTTCGCCAAATTGACGCCGCCCGCCTGGTGGTAAGTCGTGACGACGTCTAGCGATTGTGGGCCACTCTCACAGCACACATTACTATTGAGAGTGGCCCTCAACTTGACGACCTACTGATGTGCCTCTTCACGCTCCGCTTAAAGAACCCAGGATTATATGTGGGAGGAAACACGTGCACAGGCAGGGCGTTCCAGGCCACTATCGTTCGGCAGAGAAACGAACGTTTAAAACGTTCGGTTCTCGCGAACATGCTATCCACTGTGTGGGGGTGGCATCTCTGCCCGGCACGAGTCGTTCGGGATCGGAAGGAAGAGGGTGGGATCAGATTGAAGAGCTCTTCAGAACACTCGCCGTGGTAAATACGGTAGAATGCGGCCAAGGAAGCTATTGTTCGGCGCTGAGCTAGCGGCTCAAGGCTTCCCGTTACCTCCGGACAACCTATAATACGGATAGCCCGTCGCTGCATAGCGTCGAGAGCGTCCAGCAGATACTTCGCGGAGCCGTCCCAGAGGTGAGAGCAGTATTCGACGCAGGGTCTAATCTGCGTCTTGTACAGCAGACACCTCTGGTCCGGTGTAAAGGATCTCTTTACCTTATTCAGTATTCCTAGTTTCCGCGAAGCTAGCCCTATACATCTTTCGATGTAGTTTTTATTATTGAGCTCTCGACGAACGTCTATGCCAAGGATATCAAGGTTGTCCTTCATTGGTAATAATGCATTCTGAAGAGAGGGTAGGGGAAGGAAAGGGGATTTCTTCGCAGTAAATGCACACGCCTGTGTTTTGCGGGCATTGAACTCGACCAGGTTCTCGGTACCCCATTGAGAGATACTGTCGAGGTTACGGTCGAGATCAGCCACGAGTCGTCGTCTCTCCTCCTCAATCTCAGATCGCCCCGCCGTCGGACGAACCGAGTAACTCCCGTGCAGTGTGCTGTCATCTGCATAGCAATGAATGTTCCCGAGGGATAGCATATCATTGATATGCAGAAGAAAGAGAGTTGGTGATAGTACGGACCCCTGCGGTACCCCGGCATTCACTTGCAAGAAGCGAGAAGCCTGGCCATCGCAGAGGACCCGCACTCGGCGCTCGTTTAAAAAGCTGGCAATCCAGCTGCACAGTTGAGGAGGTAGACCATATGCCGGAAGCTTGGAAAGGAGCGAAGCATGCCAGACCCTATCGAAGGCTTTGGCGATGTCCAGGCTAATAGCCAAGGACTCGCCGTGCCTTTCCATAGCCACACCCCAGACATGCGTTACGAATGCCAGAAGATCACCCGTTGATCGCTTTGGCCTGAAGCCGTATTGTCGATCATTGATTAGCGAGTGATCCTCTAGGAATTGCATGAGCTGCTTATTTATAAGGAGCTCAAGCACCTTGCAAATGACTGAGGTGACAGCTATGGGTCGATAGTTGCCTGGATCGTACCGATCCCCTTTCTTGGGGATCGGTTGTACGTTCGCCTCCTTCCAGACCTCCGGCACGAGCCCTGAAGAGTATGACAGGCGGTACAGACGCGTTAATACTGGAGACAACTCAGCTGCACATTTTCGTAGCACCACCGCCGGAATGCCGTCAGGGCCACTGGCTTTCCGCGTGTCGAGTGACCGCAGCACTGCCCGTACATCACATTGCCTGATAACAATATCAGGCATTGTGTGGCCACAGTTGGCGATGGCGGGGGGCTGCAGGCCACGGTCGTCGACCCGGGAATTAGCCGCAAAGAGGTCTGCGAGCATATCCGCTTTCTCTTGGGCTTTGTGAGCCAGTGTTCCATCTGGGTAGCGCAGCGGTGGCAGCGAGGGCTGACAAAAGTTAGATTGCACGGCTTTGGCCAGTTGCCAGAATCCACGGCTGCCCGTGGGATGGGAAGTGAGCTCCTGACCAAGCCGCGCGACGCGCTGGGCATCCGCTCTCTTAAAGGCCCTCTTACTCGACTTTGTGGCCCGGTTGTACGCTGCTTTGAGGTGGCCCACGTTTGGGTCACGCACAGCCCGGGCCCTGACCCAGGCGCGATATGCCGACTGTTTTTGTCGAACAGCTTTGGCACAATCTCGCCCGAACCAGGGACGGGCTCTGCGGATACTGGCGACATCAGTGAAAGGGATGTAATAATCCATCCCTAAACTGATCTCGCCAGCAATAGCAGAAGCACTATCCGAAGGAGCCTTTCCTACAAAGCAGCGCTGGCTCCAGGGGACGGACGCATAATAATCGCGTAGACCGTCCCAATCCGCTGACGAGTAGTGCCATAGTCGTCGTGACGTTTGTACAGGACGTGCAGGAGGTGACACCTTCATGCCAGCGTGAACAACACAGTGGTCGGAACTACCCAGTGGGGCTCCTACCGGAACACTGTACTGGGCTGGGCGACTCGTCAGCAGTAGATCCAGCAGAGCGGGCGCGTGATCTGACCTGTCTGGTATCCGGGTGATCCCGCATACCATCTGGGTCAGACCGTGGGAGAGAGCGAACGCATGGGCGGCTCTACCCGCATGATCAGTCTTGAGGGACCCCAGCCATTCAATGTGATGGCCATTGAAGTCCCCCAGAAATACTAGGTCAGCGTTCGGGAACCGCACCTGCGCTTCATCAGCCGTCTCGCTGAGGTACTGGAAGAGCTTTGTTGTCTCAGAATCCCCTGTGTGGGATCGGTAGACGCACACGTAGATCTGGCTCATAGAGCCATGGTCTACGTGCAGCCAAAGGACGGAATTGGAGGGGTTCTCTAGGCAGCGCAACCGGCGGCAGCAAACATCCGCCCTAACGAACACGCACACCCCGGCTTTGTCTCGAAATTGTTCCTCGATGACATAGCCGGGGTAACACAGGTAAGACGTGTCGTCATGGCGGCGTATTTGTGTCTCCGTGAGGAACATCACAGCGGGCCGTGCCGTCTCAAGGTGGTGGTGGACGGTATCGAGGTTCGCATGGAGTCCACGGACGTTAGTGAACTCCACCTCGAAATGTGAAGTTGTGGGGTTTCCTAGGGCCGCTGTGTAACGTTTATTTCTTTTTTGTTGCACTGCCATTGTAGATTTTGAAGAAGAAGCGTGAAGACAGGGCGACATTTGGTGCAGCAGTAAGTGACAAAGCGCAGGGGCTAGCTTTGTCTAGAACCGTGTGGTTAGGTCGGAGCCGACTCGCCGGACGGAAGGGCTCCCAAACCCCCCTGATGCAAGGCCGCCGCTACCCCACACCGGTTACCACCCGGAGCGGCGATCCCACATCAGGATTATGCGCAACATGTGGGGCAGCCTCCTGGGGTGGTTTGCCCCAGGCGGGCCCCATGACTGTGTTGCGGGCGGCCGCGGCAACGCCGTTGCTAAGGGTCTCCCTGGCCGGCGAATCTACCCACACCACCCACACTAGACTCCGTTTCGCCCCCACCGGTCCCATGCCTGCTGCACCATACATCGCCCCGGGCCCGGCGGTGCAGCTGCTGAACCCCTAACGCAACCCAGCCTATGCTGGGTTACTTGGGGGGCTTTAGCACAGCTGCACGGTGGTACCCCCCCGGACCAACACTGTTGTACCACCTGGTACCCACGTAGGGGCCGAAGCCACTCCATAGGTACCGTAAATTAACGAGCCTCGTCCGTTTATCAGCAGGTGCGCCACTAGCAGGTGAGGTCGCTGGGGCCCTATAGATGTTGGTAGAGCCCCTTTGCACCCAATAGAGCCCCTTTGCACCCAAATCGGAAAATATGATATCGGAGCGATACTCATAATGATTAGATATATGATTATACGATCACAAAGCTACCTATAGAGAATAGCTTTCAGTTTAATCCTCTATGTGGAACGTTAGGGAGTTATGTAACATAGTTACATAATACATAGTGTGAGTATATTAGTTATTGTTGGTGGTGTACCTGGGATCTGCTTAGGGATTTAAGGGTGTAAGTATATTAATTATTATGTTGGTGGTAGTTCACCATCATCAAGATTAGGTACTTACAAAGTGTGGATGTGAGGTACTCCTCTATCTACAGTATAGTCATCCTATAAATTTAGGTACCTGGACTCTTAGGGAGTTATGTAACATAGTTACATAATACCTAGTGTGAATATATTAGTCATTATAGATCAGGTACTAAGACAGGTGTGGGTGTGAGGTACACCTCTGCCTACCCCTTGTGGGATATAGACGTGATGTATGTTTGGCTTCCTGACTAGTATAAAGCTTTGTATGTTATGTAAGACATAGAATACTATGAATAGTAGGTAGGTAATTCAGATTATTCACCTACAAGACATCTAATTACGAATAGGCTAAAGTTTCTCTTATTCTTTATGCCACACCTGCAACTTTTTGGTAAATTCAACGCGTAATTTTAGTTGTACTATAACATGTAACAAAATCAAAAAATCAAAATCAAAATATCTTTATTCATGTAGGTCACAAAGTAACACTTGTGAACGTCAAAAAAAGAAAATGCTTCTACAATTTACATTTACCGCCAAAATAAAAAGAAAATAACATAATAAAAAAAAACATGTTAGGTCTGATCTTGTTATAACCTCTATGTATGTAGCCTATAATTAATTATTACGAAGTACATAAAGTCGGATGAATGAGAAAGCCGTAGGGCCCGACGGCATTCCAGTGGAATTGTGGAAGAAATTGGGAGAAAATGGATTTCTGTGGCTGACTGTATTCTTCAATAAGTTGTTGTATGAGGTGACGATCCGCGATGAATGGTGGTCTGAGAAATAAAGGCACACAAAAACTTGCATATGGTGTTTATAGATCTCGAGAAAGCTGGCTTTGAAAGAGAAAGGTTGTACCTGGGAAGTATGTAGAGTTGATCTGTGCAATGTATTGCCGATCGAGAACCTACGTACGATGTGCTGCTGGTAACACCGACGAGTTCAGTGTGGCGGTAGGCCTGCATCAGGGCTCAACGCTAAGCCCGTATCTCTTACTGCTAATAATGGATGCCTTGACATCGTAGATACAGGAAGAGACCCCCTGGTGTATGCTATTTGCCGATGACATTGTTTTTATTGGTGAAGACGGGCCTGAGGTACAGAGCAGGCTGGAGAAGTGGCAGTGTAAACTGGAGAGTGTAGGCTTGAAAATCAGCAGAACCAAAACGGAGTACATGTTCTCCAATTTTGGGCGGTCTCTCCAGTTTTACACCCATTACGCTAGACGGCGTACCATTGCCAGTATGCTCCAGCTTCCGATACTTTGGCTCTCTTATCCAGGACGATGGGGAAATCGATCGTACACTGAAGCACAGAATTTACGCAGGTTGGATGAAATGGCGGCAGGTCAAAGCCACTATATGCGACCCCTAATTTCCTCCAAAACTTAAGGGGAAAATTTACAAGACTGTCGTCAGACCTGCCGTCCTGTATGGACTTTCATGTTTGGCCGTAAAAGCGACGGATGAAAGAAATGCAAATGTTAAGATGGATGTGTGGTGTAACAAGGATGGATAGAGTAAGGAACGAGTATATTAGAAGGAGTTTGAAAGTTGCAACAGTAAATGAAAAAGTGAGAAGCGAACGGCTATCATGGTATGGACATGTTATGAGAAGAGAGGAAAGTAACGTGGTAAGAAAGGTGCAAAATATGAATGTAGATGGCTTGAGAACTAGAGGTAGGCCCAAAAAAAGATGGATGGAATGCGTGAAAGAGGATATGTGCAGGAAAGGAGTGACTGACGAGACGACGTGTGACAAGGATGTATGGAAAATGAAAACATGTTGCGTCGACCCTAAATAATTGGGATAAGGGCAGGCAGATGATTACAATATTATTTCATAAATAAAAAGCGGCTGCCGCGGCGTCCCGTCACTGCACCTCGCGTGGCCTCTAACTCGAGCTTAGCAATTTTATTAATAAGCTACGCGGATTCAAAATACTCTCCCCGCGCCCTCTCCCGCGCGCTCTTCCCTTCAGTAAACTTATAAGAAAAGGTCTTATTGCAAAGTTAGGGCTTTTTATTTTACTATTTTTAAAGATTTCGCTAACTTGAAAAGCCCTAATTGGTAAATGCGACCTTCCAGAGTAGCATTTCGGAAATGCTATTTTAAAAGGCCCTTGTGTAATTATGGCTTTTTAAAGTTAAAATCCTGAATTTTGTTCGTAGTTAAGGCTAAAATCCTTATGATATCTCTGCTTTCATACAAGTTATAGCTTTGGGAGTAAGAGCGTAAGGTAGTATTTTCTTTGCTGATCCCGAATATGTAAATAACTCATTTTTTACAAAATTGTTAGTTACTTCTTTACACACTTTCTTATGACGGCAGAAAACAAACAAACACGCGGCCCACGCTCGTTGCTCAGTGCGATGCGCTGATAGGTCGAGCCACCATGCGTCGAAAACCACCGAGTGACCGGCGATAGTGTAGATGTCAGTTTATCGCATCGGCGCGCGATCTCGAAATCAATGGCATAATGTTTCTTATGTTCATGTGAATTTCTGCACAACTGCATAACAGCACTTTGTAAGCCATAAGATCTCATTTTGTTTGTAGACTTTAATCGAACAAACAAATTTTTTGAGGCATAACGGCGTATCTCTATATACGACATCTGACTATTAATTCTAAGAGGCATAAAGGTCTTTCAAACAATACGTCTTATTTTTATCAACAGTACTTGTAGAATAAAGACCAATGACCAAAACATTCCTTTCACAAGAATAATATAATTTTAAGGATAAAGATTGAAGTTGTTATCAAGCCCTATAACACGATACAAATTCAAAAACTCGACAAATCTACCAGAACTAAAAGGGATAGAATTATGATTGTTTTATGCAAAGAAAGAGCGCGAAACGCTGGTTTCAACTAACTATTAAAGTTTATTTGGTCTGATTTCGATATTCGACCTAATGCGTCTCAGTTCGAGATATATCTTTAATGCCAGTCTTTAAAATATCTATAGGTACATGCTGCTTTCATGGCATAGTCAGTAAGTATATAAATAATTACACTTCTGAATTCTAAATAATATAATTTATATTATATAACATTATGCAAAGCATACTGTAATAGTACAATAACATAGTTGGCGACAAGACATGCCAGATTTTTTGGGAAAGATGCGTCGACAGTAAACAGTTGAAATGCAGTCATTTTGCGAAATGTTGTACGATTCAAACGCAGCACGTTCTTCAACAGCTTTTTTGAACTTTCTGCAAAATATCGTAAAAGAGCTGAAAAATGTTTTAGGGCACATTTCCTGACGTGAGTTCTTTCACCAGCGCAGCGAGTCGATTCCGTCACGTAAACGTTAAATAAAACGTTAAAACGAAAAATGCTCGACAGGAAAAGCGCTCTTAATTTTTTTTTGTTAGCGTATTTACTATTGATGAACCACATTTTATAGACGTGTATGTTTATTACAAATCAAAATGAACAATTTTATATCAATGGAAAGAGAAAAATGAGAAAACTACTTAGGTGATCCTCAAATAATACTTGTGTTCTTGATAGGATGTCAGTAGGTTTGTATTAGTTTTATTTAACTAGCAAAATGTCGTGTTTGTGTACATTATTGTTCATGGTTTTCAATGTTACCTGTACTTTGGTCGACACTTAATGAATTACAGCAAGCAGCATTCACATTTTCAACAGCTTCGTAAACACCCTCACAACATCGACAAAAGGAATTCATTAGGAGTATATTCTTGACAAACCAACATATATTAGCGAAACTAACGGCTGTAAATTGCTGTAACTGTAAATAAAACGAATATAACTTCAGGTTCACCTCTCATTTGAGTAACAAAAAGGAACTCAATATCAATCTTATGTAGAACGATTAAAGCTATGTTTCCTGTTACAACACCAGAATAATGCAATCATTCAGAATACGGACACTGTGAGTATGGTTTATAATGGTACTCGTATTTTGAAAAAACTATGGAGACGTGAGGGTAGAAGATAAAACTCCTCCTCATTGTCTTAAAGACGGAAGGAAGTCATCACTCAAACGGTAGCCTGTGACCACGGTCGGTGTTAAAGGTCTAAGGACTTGGGTTTTTGCGGAGAGCGTGGCTGGTTGCCTTTTAGCTTACCTCTGGCGCTAGGCAAAAATACAGGCCCAGACGCTCAATTGCGATATCGAACATGTTTCCTTATCCCGCACCGCGAACTAGTTCAGAGTAACTAGTTCTTCTGTGGGGGACAAATCAAGCATTACATTGGCGACATCAGCGATGATCATCGATGGAGCGACGTTTATAAAAAAGAAGAAGAAGAAGAAACTGGTTGAAACGTCAGGCATAAAAGATTGTACCTGTGCATATCTATCGGTATGATTAGTGTTAATAAAACACTGGGTTCTTCAAGCGTGAGGAGGAACATCAATTGAGGGCCACCGTCGATAGTAGTGGGAAATAAAAGTGTTTTGATTGTAGGTGCTGTGATACAAAACCTACTGCCAATATAAAACTGGCCCCCAATTGCTAGACTTTGCCATGACTCTCGTATTGTAGGCTATAACCAGATATAATAACATCACCAAATCAACAAGAGTTTAAAAACCAAGCCAACCTCACCTGTAACAGCTTTAAGTGACGTTGATAAACAATATACTATTTGTAGTGCGTGTCGGGCTACGCATAATACAGGGTTCCATAGTTACCCATAAAAGCCTCTATAACTTCTGAACTAACAGAGTTATACCATCCGTTATATCTTTCCTTCAAAGTTCATCAAATGAGCTACCATCGTGATTTTTTTCATGTTCTTTACGCCAGCTGTTTAGATTTTAGAGGTGGATGACGACGACGCCCTGTTTTCGCAAAAATGTGCTCTTCAAAGCTAAATATCTCGCGAACGGATACTTAAATTAAAAAATCATCTAAGCAACCTCTCAATCGATCTCAAAAGACCTATCTTATGATACCCCACACGATGAGGTAGACACGAGAAAAAAAAAACATCCCCACTTTACGCGTAGGGGAGGTACCCCAAATATTTTCAAAAAGCACTTTGTCAGCGTAACAAATAAATTGCTCAGATTCATCTTTCTAGTACTAACTGTTAGGGAGGAAAGCCGAGGACAGACGGGAATGACAAAACTATAAGAGTTCAGAGACTTTTATTACGGAACCCTAAAGACAAACTTCATATTACGGAAATGGGACCAAATGACTGTCAAAATGGGACCAAAGGATGCATGGGTAAGCATTAGCTTTCAATTACAAAAATATTTTTAAAATCGCTGCATCCAGTAGAAAGTTAATAAGAAGTACAAACATAAAAAATTAACATTCGAATTAAGAACCTCCTTTTTTAAAGTCGGTTAAAAATGAAGATCCCAATTTAATACGATCACCCCCCTTAGGTGTGACCAATAAACTTACTGATGACTTCTGAGAAACAAGTTTAATTATAAATGATGGTATGACATCATCATCCACCGAGCCTTTACCCAACGCAGTTGGGGTCGGCTTTCCAGTCTAACTGAGATTCAACTGAACTTCGATATTTTCCGTGAAGCAACTGCCATCTGACCTCCAAAACCCATGGGTGATATCGAAGTTCTGTAGTTAGACCGCTCGATCGGTCAGATTTTTGATTTAGGGCTCCAACTACCCCTAACGACTGCCAGAGTTCGTACTCATATGACAACTGGGACGGACGGCTTAACGTGCTCTCCGGGTCACGGAGGGGTCTCGGTGTCTTAAGAATGACACCGAGACCACACATTGCAAAGGTCAACATCTAGTCAGACCAGTCTTAACCGGTCTGACTAGATGTTGACCTTTGCAATGTGTTAATATTGTCGGGTACCACTAGACCACGAGCCGTCGACATGTAATTTATTAATTTATATAATATACTTACTGTATCATAGTTATTTAATAATCCAGATGATATAAGTTCTATAGTAATTTGAACGAACAGTAAAGTGTGAATTAATATATCTGCAGCTTGAAATAAGACCTGAAATAATGCTTTATTATTTAGTACTAACCTGCTAATATTATGCTGTTTCTTCATCTTCTTTTTTTAAAAACGTGGGTCCATCGATGTTCATCGATGATTTCGCCAATGTCAAGGTAATGCTTAATTAGTTGATAGTCCGGCAGAGAAGAACTAGTTGTTCCTAACTAGCACCAGGTGCAGGACAAGAAACGTAAAAAGCCACCAGCCACTCGCTCAGCAAAAATCAAACTCCCATTATGCTGTTTATACATGAGTACACTTATCACGCAACTAGTGTTGACACTCAGTGTCCGTTACTAGTGTCAGCGTGTTTACACTATCTGACACAAATTGAAAAACTAGTGTCAATGTCAGTGTCGCTTCGTGGAATATGACTTGCGCAGTGTCGGACACAACCATCACGAGGACCTGGATTTTTGCGGAGCGCCAGGTTACATCTTAGGTTACCTCTAGCGCTGGACAAAAATCCAGGCCCAAACGCTCAATTGCAATACCGAATAAAGTTTCCTTGTCCCGCACCGCGAACTCGTTCAGAGTAACTAGTTCTTCTGTGCGGAAAAAATCAAGCATTACCTTGACATTGGCAAAATCATTGATGAACATCGACGGAGCCACGTTTTTAAAAAAAGAAGAAGAACCATCACGAATTTTGCACCTTATAGCTAGTCTAATATGACTAATGACTAACTAGTTCTGACACATGTGTCATAAACAGCATAATAAAAACGCAAAAGTTTGTGTGGATAGTTTGTGGTTCAAAAAAGTTGAATTTCTGAACATCAACCACAAGATGTTTTCATACAACTAGAATCTTACCGACACTTGAAAAATGTCTTTAAAAATATTAAATGCTTGAATAAAATTATAATATGCTTGATACAATTCACTTGATATCTTTATATCTTTTCTCAGTTCCACAGATCGCTTAGTTTGAAACAGAAGTTCTTTCAGCCAAACAGATATGCCATTTCTTAACAATTGGCATACAAATAAACCGTAAATTATATTAACTTCAAAGTAAGCCAGAGATATAAAATAAAAAGCTACAGAAATCTCTGTATGTAATGTAAAAAATATTAAGGAAACGGCAGCATGTCTTATAGTATGTAACCAAGCCCAAATTGTAATTCTTTTGAATTTCTTAAACCTAACGATTCTAAAAGCTCTTTGGATTTTTAAAATAACTTCAACATGTTTTGTAGAATTAAGGACATTAAAAATAAAACCAAGAATAAAAGACGATGAGTAGATAATCGAATTGATGGCAGACAGTTCTATTATCCAGTTATCACTTAAAAAGTCTTCATCAGATCTTATAAATATTACATCATAAATGTTCAAAATTATAAGAAAAATTGTCCCAAGAAAAGATATAAGATAGTACGATATTGAATGGGGATTAATAAAGTTATGTTGAATTGAAAATTTGGACAAGAAAAATGTATAGTGCATACAAAGCAAAGGGAATAAAGCTTTCTGAAAATCCTTATCCAAGAAATTGTTGTATAAAATATTATGTTTTATTATTCTTTTCATTGTTGTAAAATTTAATTTTAATCTTATTTTCTAAATGTAACACAAACTCTCTTTAATTGTTGGTAACTTTATTTTTGTACAACTTTATATTATTTTATATTTACACTCTTCAGTAAGTGCGTCTACACCATAATTGACAGTCACCAATTTTAACAATTATACAGGCATTCCTTTCTAATTTTAAGTAATGATACTCGCACTGTGAAAACCTAAATATTTGGATAAGAAACTGAATATTTTAATAACCAAATTAGATTTAGCTTGTCAACAATTTACAACCCACATGCAGAAAAATATTACTTTTATAGCTACTCTGTATTTTGTGATAAACAATATCAATGATATTGGTCATCTTCTACGTTTACGCCGTAGACGCCCAGGACTTTAATTGGCTGTGCCATGGCGGCTGGCACGTAAGTTTTTGTTGCCTTTCATTAACTTTTCATCGCAAGGCAACGGGTTTCAATTTTTTTTCAAAATTACAATAATGATGATACTTTTTATTAAATTCATTCGGCCGTTTTGGACGTAACCCATTATATGTGTGCGCGTTGACGGCAATAGCTTACCCCCTATTACGTGGGACAAAAATAATAGCAAATTGTGCAATGTAGCAATTATATGTGTCTGTCTGTCACTTCGTTAGCTGTCTGGTTTATTTTCTGATCTGTACGCAATGTTAAATATTGTACTAAGTTGTAATAAAGCATCGATGCAAACGGCTGTTTGAAACAGACTTTAAACGTGTAGACATATTTTGTTTTAAATCAAATTATATGTGACCTTGGTAGCTTTGCCCTTTTTTCATCATCGATATCGGGTATTTTGATGCTTTAGTGAGGCCTATGTGCCATATGACGCCAGCGACAACTTGAAGTTGTAAATCAGTAAGGGTTGTCTCTTGTTCGTGATACGGCATTTACCATAGAGTTGATATTGAGGCATTAACTCCCCTCTAAAATCTAAACGGCTGGCTCAACAAATCTGAAAATATTTATTACGAACTACGGACTACGGAACCCTATTCTATGCATGGCCCGACACGCACTTAACTGTCTTTTCTCTTATTAATCTACATTGATTAGATTCTTACTCAGCCATAATTTGTTATTTTATAACTACACTTAGTTAAATTAATTCTAAATGATAACACCACTTATAATTATTATTACTCACGAACAATATTGGTATTGTGAACAATAAATTACAGTTTCACAAAACGATGGCTCGACGCATTATACAATACAAAAATAAAATAATCGTTCAAAGAGAGTTTCTCACAATTTTTCTTCCATTTTATTACGTCAGTACATTAACATGTTCAAGAAAATACAACATTCGTTATAATCGAGTTGAAACTGTTTCTTTAAAAAACGCAATATTCAGTGTTTTACTCAACTCCTTATTAGTTTACTTGCTTTACACAAACATACAGACCCTTAATGTTTCTGAAATTTCAATGCAGTACTTTGTAACATACTATATAATGTACTGGCAGTATTTTTTTGATAGTATCATCGTAGCTGCTTCTAACATGTGTAAGAGTAAAGCCAGCGTTAATTTGATTGCAGTATTTGAAAGAATTTTTATCAACCTTCATATTCAAAAAGATTTCAGTTTCATCAGATTTGTGTCTCGTATTTTTTGTTTCTTGTTTATTGTGTATTATTTTACTATATTATTATATAAGCTATTCGTTGATAATCAATGGACAATATCAGTAGCTTCGTTCATTGCTTTATCTATTATATTTCACATGGAAGTAATTCAAGCAACACTTTTTGTATTTGTATTGAGTCATACAGTTATGAGATGGAATGACTATGTCACAAATGTTAATTTTATGAATAGTAACGAAGTGAGATCAGTTAATGAGATAATATTGCAAGAAATTTACAAAATAATGAAAACTATTATTGAAGCTTGGCATCTTTTGAAGGATAGTGTTGAAGTGGTTGTTAGTCGAATACTATTTATTCTAGGGTATATAAGATCTTAAAGGCTGAAGTTAACCTGTTTAATTAATTATTTTTTAATTCTGCACCTGTTAATTTCTGCACCAGCCGATTAACAAACGAAACTTTGTCAAACATAAAAGTTCCCGGTTCTCGCCCCGTTTTAGGGGGGTGTTAGAGAATGGGGCGTATGCCTCTGCTAAGCCTTTTAACATCTTTGAGGCTCAGGTTATCCTCAACTGAACGCGGTGCATTAACTTCTCTGTCTACCTCTTCGGGGATAAACATGTGATCTTGTGTGTCAAAGACTTTTGTCGAATATTATATACCTTGAAGGAGAACTGTTTCCGTAATTTAATAATCTACAAATAAAAATTAATCGCCGTTCGTTTGTCTCGCTAAAAATCGAGAATGGCTGGAGCGATTTGGCAAATTTTTTTTAAAAGTATTCGTGTAAGTTCAGGGAAGGTTCAAAAGGTTTTTTGAGGCAGTACGAAGTTCGCCGGGACAGCTAGTAATAAATAAATATGTTAGGACAATTCACACGCCATCTAGTCTCAAACTAAGCATAGCTTGTGATATGAGTACAAGAAAAATTGATATAAATACCTATTATACATAGGAAACATCCAGACTTCGGTACAAACGTATGTGTCATCACACAAAGTTTGTCACGACCGAGAATCGAACCCGAGACTCTACCACTACCGACCACGCTACCGAAGCAATCAAGCTTAATACGTAGGTCACACTATAAGTTTTGCGTAACTTAAAAAAGCAACATGTTAAAACCAAAAATATTATGTTTATTGCTTTTCAAAATAATCTCCTTTACATTTTAAACATTTTTTCATGCGGTCGAGCCATTTTTTAAAACAGGAGGACCACAGATCTGAAGGCATGTTTTCTACGTGCTGATTGAACGCTATCACTGCCTCTTCGGAGTTGGTAAAAGTGAAACCTCTCTTCAAATCTTTGATTTTGGGGAAAATACAGAAATCATATGCTAGGTCGGGGCTATGCGCAGGATGGGTGACGAGTCGTACTTTTTCGGAAGCTAAAAATGACTTTGTTTTGTTGGCCGTGTGTGAAGAAGCGTTGTCATGATGTAGGAGAACATGGCTTTTGGGTCGTCTTTCGCGAACTTTTTCTAACACCCTGGGTAAACAAATGTTGGGATACCACTTGGCACTAACACTCTTTTGATCTTCAAGTGAAATTGTACAGATGGGACTCGTAGCTGAGAAAAAAAACGCGATCATTTTTTTACCAACGTATATCGCCTGCCTCACTTTTGTTGGCTTGTTCTCATTTTCAAACACCCATTCACAAGATTGCTGTTTTTTTTCGGGTTCACAACAATAAATCCACGTTTCGTCTCCAGTGACAATGTAATAAGCAGCATTAAAATGTCCGTGGTCGTACTTCAGTAGCATCTTTGAGCACCATTCTACGCGAGCACACTTCTGCTCCGCTGTCAGTTCATGAGGGATCCAACGACAACAAAGTTTCCGAACTTTCGATTCTTCGTGTAAAATTTTCTGGATTTGACTCATACCAATCCCCAATAGTCCTCGAATTGTCTCACAGATAATCCGCGGGTTTTGTTCAATTAACTGCTTAACAGTAGCCACATTCACGAAATTCATCATGTAAAGAAACTCGACCTCTCTCAAATTCAGCAATCCATCACCTCACGGTGCTCAAACAAGGTACTTCTCTCCCAAAAGCATTTTGAAGACAAGCGGCACAGTCTTGCGGAGAGAGAGAATTTTTAAAATCATAAAAATACATCGCTCTAAAATCTTTTCGACTTAATTCCATTTTCGTTGCATACGTAGAACTTTGATGTGTGATAAGAAATAATAATAATTGACAAATGATTTCCCGCCAATTGTTTTTTTTTTATTACTAAGAAGGTTGCAACGTTTAAAAAAATATAACATTCGAAATTCAAATAGTTCCGATTAGCTAGAAGTGCAAAACTTTTAGTGTGCCCCATGTAGTCATGAGGGATGAAAAAGCTGTTAAAAATTTTCAATCGTTTATTATTAGAGATAAAGATTTAAATTGTTTTACAATTTCAGATATTGTTTCATTTTATCGCCACATTTGCACATGTTTTGGTATATGTTCAATATGCAATCATTTGGTCCAAATCTACTTTTGTAAGTATGAAAACGTAATAGTATTACATAAAAAGAATTTATTCAGTTCTTTCTGCTGTTAAAACTCATTACACTTTGATGTCTGTTATGAATTCCATTCATCATCTCAGTTGGGGTTGGCTTTCCAGTCTAACTGCGATTCGGCTGGACGGCGGGTAGCTACCCCGCCGTCCTCAGGCCCCGATCATGGAGGTTGGTGGCCCTGGGCGTAGATGAGTCTGCGGAACTCAGCGGGGAGAGTACGCTCCCTCTCCCTCTCGGCCACCTGGCCAGGTGGCCGCGGTGGACACGGCTGCGTTCCACCTACTCGCGCTGGAGACCATGGCTTGGAGCATGGTTTTCAGCGAGAGGATATCCACACCCAGACCCACTACGAGGCCCCGGCGCTGACTCGCCCACGCTGAGCACTCCACCAAAGTGTGGAGTGCGGTGTCGTCGTCCGAAACCTCGCAGTGTTGACATCGAGGTGTGACCTCACGATGGATGCGAAACAGATAGCTACCGAAGCATCCATGCCCGGTAACGATCTGTGTCGCACGATACGTGAGGTCACCATACCGCCTCTGCAGCCACTCGTCCATGAAGTTGGGACCGCTGGTCCTCGACTTCTCGAGTCGCAGGCCTCTGGTCCCTCTCCAGCGCCACCTTGTGCCATTGCAACAATGGCGCACGGAGAGGTCTCTTATGAATTCGATTGATAGTTTTAAAATACCCAAGAGTAAGAAAATTTGACCTAGCTAATGGTAAGAGTCTGGCTATTCTTTGGGAAATGTCGGTGACCCAAGTCCCCCTTCGGATCTCATCGTTACGTTTTCGTTTGTGTAGTGAGATCTGCACGCTGATAAAAAAAAACGAATTACAGGAAAATGCCCTTAATCCCGTTTAGATATCATAAAAGCCATCATTATTTTATTTTAAGAATTTACTTTTTAATCGATTTCCCAAAAAGGAGTAAATTCTCAATTCGACTGTTTTTTATTTTTTTTATTTGTTACCTCCTATCTCTGGGACTGGGTGAACCGATTTTGAAAATCTACTACTTCCCAAGTGTCCCGTTTCAATTTGGTCCCATTCCGACAATTATTTGGTCCCATTTCGGTAATTTGAAGTTGGTTGATGTGTCAATGTTTTAAGTGTATTTTTTTAAATATACAATCTCAATACTATGTTTTTCAGGACAACGAATTAATAAGCCAGGTAACTGTCGTCGCTCTCTGGGTATTCAAAATATGCACTGTGGACTTCAGTTTTTGTATAGCCTGTGAATTTCTGTATATTGAATTGGAAAGAACCAACCGTATCGCATTATTAAAATTGTCAGAAGGTGGTAAGTTTGGACATAACTGAGAGGGCGTGGGTTGGAAGCCTACCCAGGCCAAAACTTGATGAACACGATGGTTTGTTACCGAGTAATCTAAATCCTATAACACAAGTTTCATTAGCTTATAAGAACCTTGTCACAATAATCGCTCGGCGACGTCATCAACCGCTGAAAAGTACGGATAACAAAACAGTATTGTAGGTTAATCTACGTCACTATGACGTCACCAACATGGCCGCTAATCTCAAGAAATGGTCAAATGGTCAAAAAGTAGTAATCATTTTATTTACAATAAGAATTACAATACCGGGTGTTAGGAAAGGGTTATATCAACCCGAAGCCTGCATCGTCAGCTGGTCGACCATAACCCGTTTCGATATATGGCGACCGCCAAAGAAGAAAAAAAAAGTTCATCAAAAAATTTAAAAAGATATTTCAAATCAAAACAAACGTGTCCCAACGCTACGGCTTGACGTAGCTACAACTAGACAACTGGACAACTAGACAACAACGGAGAAAGGAGTTTAAAAATCAACAAACCTAATTGCTAAAAATAGAATAAAAAAATAAATCAGCAATGACATGACATATCATGTCACTCAAATGTATGTAAACAAACAAGATATAAAAAGAATGAAATAATTACAAATAGTAAGTAATTATGCACACGACAGTACACAATATTTTTAGGTATCAACGCTCACGGTACAACTCCCGGGCAGCGGTCAAATTGCCTTCTGATGCTCCTACACAAAGCATCATCTCGTAACACTCTTCGTTACTCAGAGCCATTACTACACAACACAATTACTATCACACACAACTTGACACAACTCACAAATTAACACACTAAACAACTATTTAGCTACCTCACTGCACAAAGCAAAGAATGCAACTGAACTGACCTGTGACCTTGCTAAATGGTATTTTAAATAAAATTCTAGGAAAATTCAAAAGGCGACCGAAGCCGACCGAACGCACGGCTTCGTTCGGCATCGCTTGATACGAAACAGAGACAAAATGTTCCTACCAGGAGTGAGACGGAAGGCTTTTCACAAGCGCGTATTATTTGTACCTATTTTGATGTCGATGACCGAAGCAGCTGATTTTAGCTAGTGTTGTTTAAACAACTGTATATTTTATTCGGAAATAATGTTTTTTTTTATGAACTTTTTTTTCTTCTCTGGCGGTCGCCACATATCGAAACGGGTTCTGGCCGACCAGCTGACTGGGCTGACTTCGGGTTGATATAAGACTTACGTAACACCCGGTATAAATAATTACATACTAAAAAAAATATATTTCAAAATATCGTTTAAAAAATCCTCCGCGTCATTGCCAACTGGGAAGGTTCCCAGAATGCTGGCTGTGTTGCCACGTTGGATGGCGATACATATTCTTTGCTCCAGAAAATAGCCAGCCTTCTGGTCTTAGAAAAGCATCGATTAAGCGTTTAGCAATGTCTCTATAAAGGCGACGAGCACTCGGACCCCATGACCCCAGTGTCTCAACCCCAAACGGCTCAAATATGTAATCACCTGCTAGGTTAGCATATTTACACCGTTTGAGGCCTTCAGCCGATGCAGCAGCAGCACCGGCACATCCGGATGTGCTTGGAAGGTGTGAAGGTGCTAAGTTGTCAACGCATGTAGCGTCCCACACCAAAGGCCTTCCCATCTTCCACGGTATCAACGATATACCGTCCGGTCTCTTTCCATCGCTTCGTGCTAAACCATTTGGTTCACGTACGGCCGGAAGACCTGCGGTGGAAAGAGCCCTACGAATTATGTCGCTTAGAATAGCGTGCCGAGGTACCTATACGACCTGCGCTTCTGCTACAGCTACTATCTGCTTTGGGTTAGATGGCACTTTGTAAAAATATTTCGTCGAAGAAGTACTGCCCGCAATTTTTATTTTTTTATTTATTATCTTTTTTTTATTTACAATGTGTAACATACAAAATAGCACAATAAAAACCACAGAGGTTTGTTCTTATGCTAACAAAAATGAATTTTACATAATAATTATATCAGCTTACTTGAACATCTTAATACAACATAATATATTTTGTTTGTCGAGACCTACATACACAGTAAATAACAAGCCTTGTGAGTTCGGCAGACAACCACAATTGGTTGTACCTACCTCCTACCTACCTACACAACTGTGGCTATCCATCAAATCACTTAGGTACCTATGTAACAAATACCTACAAGTTTAGCTACTAACCTATTGAACAATATGTAGATAAGTATAGGCAATATACACCCAATCCCTCCAATCCCAAACCAATTAGTATGTAACAGGCAAATGAAAAGACATTAGCATTCACAGATACTTTCAACGTTGTTCCGAAAGAATTTTTTTAGTACTGTTTTGATATTTTCCTCGGTAATATTATTCCGCAAATCTGAGGGTAGTTTATTTATTAAGCGAGGAACTAAATAACGAGTTGTTCTTTCACCGAATGTGTTATCGGCACGCATAGTACATAACTTGTTATGAGCAACACTTCTCGTATATACAGCATGTTCTACTTTTGTGGATATGTTGGAATTAAAAAATTGTTCTTTAATTAGATTTAGTCTATATTGGAGGTGAACGGGTAATGTATTACAATGCTTAAAGAGGCCCAATTCGTCATTTTTATATTGCAATTTAGTTTTAGGTGATACTATTGTCTTTAATATTCGTAACTGTAAGTTGTAGATTCTATTCAAGTGAGTTTTATATGTACGGCCATAGCTACTGAGACAGTATTGGACATGGGATTCAGCCAGTGAATTATATAGCATTAGTTTGACCTTGTATGGTATACGCCTATTTAACATATTAATATTGGCCAGGAATTGTATCAATTTGTTGCAAACGTGTTCTATATGGTGAGTCCAGTTAAGGCTGCGATCAATTTTGAGACCTAGGTAAGTAAGTGAGTTTGAAAACTGGGCAACTGCAGGAGGAGGGGACGGTGAGTAGGCCGCGGAGAAGGCATTTTTTCTTTTTTTTTTATATTGGGTTCCCCAAATTTACGCCGCCCGCCTGGTGGTAAATCGTGACGACGTCTAGCGATTGTGGGCCACTCTCACAGCACACAATACTATAAAGAGTGGCCCTCAACTTGACGACCTACTGATGTGCCTCTTCACGCTCCGCTTAAAGAACCCAGGATTATATGTGGGAGGAAACACGTGCACAGGCAGGGCGTTCCAGGCCACTATCGTTCGGCAGATTAACGAACGTTTTAAACGTTCGGTTCTCGCGAACATGCTATCCACTGTGTGGGAGTGGCATCTCTGCCCGACACGCGTTGTTCGGGATCGGAAGGAAGAGGGTGGGATCAGATTGAAGAGCTCTTCAGAACACTCGCCGTGGTAAATACGGTAGAATGCGGCCAAGGAAGCTATTGTTCAGCGCTGAGCTAGCGGCTCAAGGCTTCCCGTTACCTCCGGACAATCTATAATACGGATAGCCCGTCGCTGCATATCGTCGAGAGCGTCCAGCAGATACTTCGCGGAGCCGTCCCAGAGGTGAGAGCAGTACTCGACGCAGGGTCTAATTTGCGTCTTGTACAGCAGAAACCTCTGGTCCGGTGTAAAGAATCGCTTTACCTTATTCAGTATTCCTAGTTTCCGCGAAGCTAGCCCTTTACATCTTTCGATGTAGTTTTTATTATTGAGCTCTCGACGAACGTCTATGCCAAGGATGTCAAGGTTGTCCTTCATTGGTAATAATGCATTCTGAAGAGAGGGTAGGGGAAGGAAAGGGGATTTCTTCGCTGTAAATGTGTTTTGCGGGCATTGAACTCGACCAGGTTCTCGGTACCCCATTGAGAGATACTGTCGAGGTTCCTGTCGAGATCAGCCACGAGATGTTGTCTATCCTTCTCAATCTCCAACCGCCCCGCCGCCGGACGAGCCCAGTAGCTCCCGTGCAATGTGCTGTCATCTGCATAGCAATGAATGTTCCCGAGAGATAGCATATCATTGATATGCAGAAGGAAGAGAGTTGGTGACAGTTCGGACCCCTGCGGTACCCCGGCATTCACTTGCAAAAAGCGAGAAGCCTGGCCATCGCAGAGGACCCGCATTCAGCGTTCGTTCAGAAAGCTGGCCATCCAGCTGCACAGTTGAGGAGGTAGACCATATGCCGGTAGCTTGGAAAGGAGCGAAGCATGCCAGACTCTATCGAAGGCTTTGGTGATGTCCAGGCTAATCGCCAAGGACTCGCCGTGCCTTTCCATAGCCACACCCCAGACATGCGTTACGAATGCCAGAAGATCACCCGTTGATCGTTTTGGTCTGAAGCCGTATTGCCGATCATTTAGTAGCGAGTGATCTTCGAGGTATCGCATGAGCTGCTTGTTGATGAGGAGCTCAAACACCTTGCAGATGACCGAGGTGACAGCTATGGTTCGATAGTTGCCCGGATCAGACCGAGCCCCTTTCTTGGGGATCGGTTGTACGTTCGCCTCTTTCCAGACCTTCGGCACGATTCCTGTGGAGTAAGACAGGCGGTACAGACGAGTTAGTACAGGAGACAACTTAGCTGCGCATTTCCGTAGTACCACCGCCGGAATGCCTTCAGGGCCACTGGCTTTCCACGTGTCGAGTGATCGCAGCACTGCCCGTACATCGCATTGCCTGAGTAAAATGTCAGGCATAGTGTGGCCACAGTTGGCGATGGCGGGGGCTGCAGGCCACGGTCGTCGACCCGGGATTTCGCCGCAAAGAGGTCTGCGAGCATATCCGCTTTTTCTTGGGCTTTGTGAGCCAGTGTTCCATCTGGGTAACGCAGCGGTGGCAGCGAGGGCTGACATAAGTTAGATTGCACGGCTTTGGCCAGTTGCCAGTGGGATGGGAAGTGAGCTCCTGACCAAGCCGCGCGATGCGCTGGGCATCCGCTCTCTTAAAGGCCCTCTTGCTGGATTTTGTGGCCCGGTTGAACGCTGCTTTGAGGTGGCCCACGTTTGGGTCGCGCACAGCCCGGGTTCTGATCCAGGTGCGATATGCCGACTGTTTTTGTCGAACAGCTTTGGCACAATCTCGCCCGAACCTGGGACGGGCTCTGTGGATACTGGCAACATCAGTGAAAGGGATGTAATATTTCATCCCTAAACTGATCTCGTCAGCAATCGCAGAAGCGCTATCCGAGGGAGCCTTTCCTACAAAGCAGCGCTGGCTCCAGGGGACGGACGCATAATAATCGCGTAGACCGTCCCAATCCGCTGACGAGTAGTGCCATAGTCGTCGTGACATTTGTACAGCACGTGCAGGAGGTGATACCTTCATCCCAGCGTGAACAACACAGTGGTCGGAACTACCCAATGGGGCTCCTACCGAAACACTGTACTGGGCTGGGCGACTCGTCAGCAGTAAATCCAGCAGAGCGGGCGCGTGATCTGACCTGTCTGGTATCCGGGTGATCTCGCATACCATCTGGTTCAGACCGTGGGAGAGAGCGAGCGCATGGGCGGCTCTATCCGCATGATCAGTCTTGAGGGACCCCAGCCATTCAATGTGATGGCCATTGAAGTCCCCCAGAAATACTAGGTCAGCGTTCGGGAACCGCACCTGCGCTTCATCAGCCGTCTCGCTGAGGTACTGAAAGAGCTTTGTTGTCTCAGAATCACCTGTGTGGGAACGGCAGACGCACACGTAGATCTGGCTCATAGAGCCATGGTCTGCCAGAGGACGGAATTGGAGGGGTTCTCTAGGCAGCGCAACCGGCGGCAGCAAACATCCGCCCTAACGAACACGCACACCCCGGCTTTGTCTCGAAATTGTTCCTCGATGACATAGCCGGGGTAACACAGGTAAGACGTGTCGTCATGGCGGCGTATTTGTGTCTCCGTGAGGAACATCACAGTGGGCCGTGCCGTCTCAAGGTGATGGTGGACGGCATCGAGGTTCGCATGGAGTCCACAGACGTTAGTGAACTCCACCTCGAAAAGTGAAGTTGTGGGGTTTCCTAGGGCCACTGTGAAACGTTTATTTTTATTTGTTGCACTGCCATTATTGATTTTGAAGAAGAAAAAGCGTGAAGACAGGGAGACATCTGGTGCAGTAGTAAGTGACAAAGCGCAGGGGCTAGCTTTGTCTAGAAACGTGTGGTTAGGTTGGAACCGACTCGCCGCACGGAAGGGCTCCCAAACCCCCCTGATGCAAGACCGCCGCTACCCCACAACGGTTACCACCCAGAGCGGCGATCCCACATCAGGATTATGCGCAACATGTGGGGCAGCCTCCTGGGGTGGTTGGTCCCAGGCGGGCCCCATGACTGTGTTGCGGGTGGTCGCGGCAACGCCGTTGCTAAGGGTCTCCCTGGCTGGCGAATCGACCCACACCACCCACACTAGACTCCGTTTCGCCCCCACTGGTCCCATTCCTGCTGCACCATACATCGCCCCGGGCCCGACGGTGCAGCTGCTGAACCCCTAACGCAACCCAGCCTGGGCTGGGTTACTTGGGGGGCTTTAGCACAGCTGCACGGTGATACCCCCCCGGACCAACTCTGTTGTACCACCTGGTACCCACGTAGGGGCCGAAGCCACTCCATAGGTACCATAAATTAACGAGCCTCGTCCGTTGATCAGCAGGTGCGCCACTAGCAGGTGAGGTCGCTGGGGCCCTAAAGATGTTGGTAGAGCCCCTTTGCACCTAAATTGCATATGTGGTCATGAGCCGTTATTGTGTTGGTTAACGGGTGCTTAAGGTAAAGTGACTTGATGTGCATGAGTTTCGTCTTGTTCGCATTAAGCACTAAACCGTTGTCATGGCACCATTTGTTGTACCACCATTTGTATGTTTTTTGGCTTGTGGCAACACTACGGCTAACATCTGTTCGCATTTCGTCTTGTATTTATTTTAATTTATTTTTGGTATTTTCGATAATTGGGGCTAAAATTCATCACATAACACAATCTTACTATTATCAAAGTGTATCTAGGTAAAAACCAGTGTAAAATAAATAAGTAATTAGTAAAAATTGCGTCCTGCTGATTTTGGTTTACCGGCTAAAATTCAATGACTGTTTGAAAATTTTAAAAGTGATTTATATAAATTGTAAACTTTGGCAACTCGGATTTAATGTGATTTGAGTGATTTTTACACAGGTAATCGTACTAATAACTCTTTATTATCGTACCTATTCGTTTTTGAATCTGTCGTGTGTTCAATCCGATACGTTTTGATGTTACTTACGTATTCGTTTGTGTAGGTACTTAGTGTATTGATCTGGTAGTTTTCTTAGTATCGACGCCAGTATAAATTTATAATATCGTAATGCCAGTCACACGCAGCATGTATTCTGCTCGCCGTGATGAGGCTAAACATGACGATATCTTAAGAAAACTTGACCTGACTTTGAAGGAATTGGAGGTATCAAAAACGTTGATTCAACAGTTGCATAGGGAAAGAGATGACAATGAAAAGGAACTGTTGGATAGCTTAAATAAATACGATATCATAAAAAAGCAGATCGCTGTGATGCATACAGAAAATAGGTTAGTTTTAGATGAGCGGGACAGATTACAAACCATTGTATCTGGGTTTAGAGAGTGCAACGATGAGTTCGAACAGGGCCTCAAGCGCATATCAGTCTTAGAACAGGAGCTGCACGAAGCCCATCACCTCATTTCCCACCTTGAGTCCGAGAAACGCGACACTATGGTATCCCATGCCCATAACTTGTTTGAGGAGTTAGTTGATAGTGTGCCCAGCCTTGTTGCTACTGAACCTAAAGTAGAACCCACAATTACAATAGACTTAACAAAGGATGATACCTTAATAGCTCATACTTCCAATCACAAGATGGGCATAGTTGAGTGCAGTAGTAACAAACTTAAGAAATATGTGAAAATTAATAAATACATTAGAAAAAATCAAAAACTTATTAAAAGACAAAAAAGTATGTACAAAAAAGTCAAGTATATTAATGAGCACGTCCCTCCGCGCATGGCTCCGTCTCTGCCCAACGCGGATAGCACCAGCGAAGACGACGTACCCAAAGTCAGGGTGGGGGAGTTAGGTGCGGCAGTACTCCGGCTTAAACGCCGGAAAATCACTGCCCCCGGACCCGACGGCATTCGTGGCCGTGCATGGGTCCTGGCCCTCGAAGAACTCGGGCCTCGACTGATGGGGCTCTTTAGTGCATGCCTCGAAAGGGGCCAGTTTCCCAAGGTGGAACGACGGGGAAACTGGTCCTGATCCATAAGGCGGGGCGGCCGGTGGACTCACCGTCCGGATACCGGCCGATCGTGTTGCTCGACGAGGTGTGTAAGCTCTTTGAGCGAATTATCGCGGAACGCCTCGTCGAGCATCTCACGAGTGTGGGGCCAGACCTGGCGGATAACCAGTTCGGTTTCCGTCGGGGACGCTCCACCGTGAGCGCGAACATGCGCGTGAAGAGCCTGACGGAGGAAGCAGTCTCGCAGGGCAAGGTGGTGGTGGCGGTGTCTCTTGACATCGCCAACGCGTTCAACACATTGCCATGGAGCTGCGTTAGGGAGGCGCTCGTGTATCACGAAACGCCTCTCTACCTCCGTCGTATTGTCGGGGCCTATCTCTCGGAGAGGGCCATAGCTTTCCCCAGCTGGCTCGGGCCAGCTCGGCGAGATGTTTCGTGCGGTGTTCCGCAGGGGTCGGTCCTGGGGCCGCTTCTGTGGAACATCGGCTACGACTAGGTGCTGCGGGGTGCGTTGCCTAGGGGTGTCGGCGTAACGTGCTACGCCGACGATACCCTCGTCACGGCGCGGGGTGCAACGTACCAGGAGGCAGCACTCAAGGTCACGACGGGTGTTGCTCGAGTCGTGGGTCGGATACGGCAGCTGGGACTGGAGGTGGCCTTGCACAAGTCCGAGGTTCTGTGTTTTCACAGACCTCGGAACGGTCCACCAGAAAGTTCCAGCATAAATGTGGGAGGCGTTAGCATCGGCATCAAGCCCTCGATGAAGTACCTAGGGATCGTACTTGATAGCCGATGGAACTTCGGACCACATTTCCGAAGTTTGGTCCCCAAGGTGACGCAGGCATCGGTCGCGCTTTCGCGACTGATGCCCAACCTAAAGGGACCCAACGCCTCCTGCAGGAGACTGTACCTGGGGATCGTGCGGAGTATGGCTCTATACGGGCTCCCGTATGGGCGGATAGGTTGGCGGTCAAGGGGAACGTGACTCTGTTAAACAGACCACTTCGAACCTTGGCCGTCAGAACCGTACGGGGGTACCGCACGATCTCCGGAGAGGCTGCATTTCTCCTAGCCGGGACCCCTCCATGGGACCTGGAAGCGAGAGCCCTTGCGTCATTGTTCCAATGGCGCAAGGAGGCGCTGGAGCGGGACCACAGGCCTGCGTCTCGAGAAATCGAGGACCAGCGGTTCCAACTCCGCCAGGATCTCATGGAGTCATGGAGGGTGCGACTTGAGCAACCCAAGGGGGGTGCCATCTTCATCGCGGCGGTGAGACCGATCATGGACGATTGGCTGCAGAGGCAGCATGGTGACCTCACGTACCGTGCGACGCAGATCGTTGCCGGGCATGGATGCTTCGGTAGCTATCTGTTTCGCATGCATCGTGAGGTCACACCCCGGTGTCAACACTGCGAGGTTTCCGACGACGACACCGCACTCCACACGTTGGTGGAGTGCTCAGCGTGGGCGAGTCAGCGCCGGGACCTCGTAGTGGGTCTGGGCGTGGATACCCTCTCGCTGGAGACCATGCTTCAAGCCATGGTCTCCAGCAGTAGTAGTTGGAACGCGGCCGTTTCCTTCTGCGAGCAAGTTATGCTCGCGAAGGAGGTGGCCGGGAGGGAGAGGGAGCGTACCCTCCCCGCCGAGTTCCGTAGTCGGCGGCCAGGCCGCCCCAGACTACGCGACTACGCCCAAGACTATCGTACTCCATGATCGGGGCCTGAGGACGGCGGGATCGCCACCCACCGTCCTTACAGAAGCAGGCTAGAAGGGTTGCGTGCTGCGGGGCCTTTGCCCCATAGCACGCAACCAGATTCACTCACTGACGCGGGATAAAACCCGACCCCAATGACGCGGGATTCTCGTCCCGACCAAACACCCGCAGAGACCACAGAGATGGTCAAAGTCCGCCGGGCGCCACTGGACATACCCTCTGCTAGTAACCAGAGACGCCCGTCAACGGACGTTAGAGCGGCCGCGGCCTTGGGCCGCGGAATTAAAAAAATAAAAATAAAAAATAAAAAAAGTATATTAATGAGAGAAGGCACCTATATAGGCGATGAACTTGACATGTATTCATTATTAATTGAAAATAATATCTCTGATATAATAACAATATCTTAAAGTTAGAAACAGAAATTAATAATTTAAAAAAATCACTAGATATAATGACTGATAGGTATTGTAATGTTAAAAGTGAGTATCAGGAATACATTCTGGCGATGAAGGATCTTATGAGTCCAAATTCCACATTGATATCAAACAATCATTTACTTGGTCCTCAGCCGGTCTGTAAGTCCTCGCTGACTTCAAACATGAGCCCTTCACTTGAGTCAAACAAGAAACCCAGTAGTTCCTTTAACAAACAAATTATGGTCAAATCTGAAATAGTAATGTTTTGTGATGAATTAGGGAAATCAATGGGCCGGTTACTAAGTTCATATTTAGAACAAAATGTTACTAACTATTGTATGACGGGATTAACTTACCCTAACATTGTTAAAAATATTAAGAATTGTAATTTAAACAGCGACTGTACACTTTTAATTTTGTTGGGAGATAGGGGAAATGCAGACAGAAATGTAATTGCAAATTGTTTAGAATTACTGAGCTTATTAGATGTCAAAAATATTATTTTATTCACACTTCCTTATAGCCGTGGCTTGTCACAGGCCGAAAACAATCTTAGATATAAGCTAAATCAAATAATACATACATTGACATTTCATAATCCAAATAAATTCCATTTGATTGACATAAACATGTATTTAGAAAATAAATTGTTATTGACGGATGATAAATTCTATTTGAATAGATATTTTAGGAGACAGATAGCATCTTCGCTATCATATTTTATTAAATATTCAGCCAAAAACTTGGCTAAACAATCTGCTTCTATTGAGCAGAAAAATGACAATGTTTGTCTTGTGACCTTGGAATCTGTTCCAAATATAGGTGACAATAATTTAAACTTAGTTCTAGGACAATAGAGGAAATCCCTAGCAAATTAAATTTAAGGACAAAGGAAAAGTCTATGTTCATGAATATTATTCATCAAAATATTGAAGGCTTTTCTGGCAAAGAGTTAGAGCTAGAATTATTTTTGAATGAAAAGTGTATTCATGTACTTTGTTTAACTGAACACTGGTTAAAAAAACATGAACTCTTAGTTAATATTGATAATTATAAAATCATCAGTGCGTTTACTAGAGATTCCGCTATAAGAGGTGGGTCACTCATTTTAATTAATGACAAATTAAAATCGAAAAACAGAAAAGATGTAGTAGCACTCACAAGTGAGCGAAATATTGAACTATCATGTGCAGAGCTAGAACAATATATTATTATTAGCGTCTATAGACCTCCATCTGGAGATTACTACTTGTTTGAGTCCATTATGGAAGAAGCCTTAATGAAAGTATGTAAATGTAAGAAGACTGTAGTTGTATGTGGCGATTTTAATATTAATATTTTAGAAAACACCCAGAACGCGATAAGGTTCCGCAACCTTTTTAAATCTTTTAACTTACAAAATCTTTTTTGTGAACCAACTCGCACCACAGCCACATCAGCTACCTGCTTAGACAATATTTTTTCTAACAGCGATGTAGATGAGAAATCAATAATACATTTTATTAATTCAGATCATGCAGGTCAGTTAGCTAGATTTAAATACCAACATGTTCCATCATCAAAAAATATTGTATGTAGACCAATCACAAAATATCGATTAGAAAAATTTAAAGTAAACATTATTGGATAAAAACCCGAATGATCTTTACGGAGATTTGTTCGGAGTAATCAAATACGAATGCAATAACATTTTCACAAAAAAAACAATAAATGTAAATCAATTCAAAATTAAATTTAGTGATTGGGCTACGCCTGGAATCTATAAAAGTAGAAAAAAATCGTATGAATTATACGAGACAACGGCATCTACTAATGAGCCACAAGTAATTGAACGGATTAAAAAGTACTCCAAACTGTTCAAAAAAGTTTGTTCAATAGCCAAATCTAATTATATACGGGCTAAAATTGAAAAATCCGATAATAAAACTAAGGCAACATGGAATATTATTAACAAAGAAACCTGTAAAGCAAAGTCACGTGATCGATCCTTCGAGTTAAAAATAGATGATAAACATATTAAAACTGTATATTTTTGTATTTCAAAGCAATGAGTTTGCTTAAACTATTCTTAAAATATTAAGAAAGAAATTATAAATAGATCACAAAAACTGATGTCATCGGCGGGATTCGAACCCACGGCCTTTCCCTAACAGGGGGACTGCTCTGCCAACTGAGCTACGATGACCACTACCGACAACATCGAATTTTTGCTTCATATCATATTCATAATTTCTACATCGCGCTATTAAGGTTAGCGTTGGATCCACCTACCGCAGTTCTATCGAACTGACGGTACCAGTGTATCGTGTTACAACGATATTTAGACACTGAATTTTTAGATGAATCCTTACCAAATCCATATATTTTTGTATTTCAAAGCAATGAGTTTGCTTAAACTATTCTTAAAATATTAAGAAAGAAATTATAAATAGATCACAAAAAAAGTTTTTGTGATGATAATTTCTTTCTTAATATTTTTTTTTATTTTTTTCTTTCTTAATATCGTTGTAACACGATACACTGGTACCGTCAGTTCGATAGAACTGCGGTAGGTGGATCCAACGCTAACCTTAATAGCGCGATGTAGAAATTATGAATATGATATGAAGCAAAAATTCGATGTTGTCGGTAGTGGTCATCGTAGCTCAGTTGGCAGAGCAGTCCCCCTGTTAGGGAAAGGCCGTGGGTTCGAATCCCGCCGATGACATCAGTTTTTGTGATCTATTTATAATTTCTTTCTTAATATTTTAAGAATAGTTTAAGCAAACTCATTGCTTTGAAATACAAAAATATATGGATTTGGTAAGGATTCATCTAAAAATTCAGTGTCTAAATATCGTTGTAACACGATACACTGGTACCGTCAGTTCGATAGAACTGCGGTAGGTGGATCCAACGCTAACCTTAATAGCGCGATGTAGAAATTATGAATATGATATGAAGCAAAAATTCGATGTTGTCGGTAGTGGTCATCGTAGCTCAGTTGGCAGAGCAGTCCCCCTGTTAGGGAAAGGCCGTGGGTTCGAATCCCGCCGATGACATCAGTTTTTGTGATCTATTTATAATTTCTTTCTTAATATTTTAAGAATAGTTTAAGCAAACTCATTGCTTTGAAATACAAAAATATATGGATTTGGTAAGGATTCATCTAAAAATTCAGTGTCTAAATATCGTTGTAACACGATACACTGGTACCGTCAGTTCGATAGAACTGCGGTAGGTGGATCCAACGCTAACCTTAATGGCGCGATGTAGAAATTATGAATATGATATGAAGCAAAAAATCGATGTTGTCGGTAGTGGTCATCGTAGCTCAGTTGGCAGAGCAGTCCCCCTGTTAGGGAAAGGCCGTGGGTTCGAATCCCGCCGATGACATCAGTTTTTGTGATCTATTTATAATTTCTTTCTTAATATATTAAAACTGATTCTGCAGTGGCCAATGCATTTGAATCTTTTTTCACAAATGTTCCAATTATAACGACAAATAAGTTAAATTCTTCAAAAAACGTAGCCAATTCTCTTCTCAAATCTAGTGTTGATAAATGTAGAGTTAACTTTGATTTTCAGTATATTGACTCTGTCACTATACTTAAAACTTTTAAACAACTGAATATAAAAAATACTGAGGATCTTTGGGGCATTTCAACCAATATAATAAAATCAATAATTCCTGCTATTGTGCCTTACCTTGCATTCATATTCAATAAATGTAAAGATGAAAATCAGTTTCCTAATCTTATGAAGTACAGTAAAATCATTGCTTTATTCAAAGCAGGAGACAAAAGTGATCCTTCAAATTTTCGACCTATCTCCATACTCCCAACACTGAGTAAAATTTTTGAAAAAATAATATTTAATCAATTGCTTTCACATTTTACAGAAAATAAGTTACTTCATAGCAAACAGTTTGGTTTCACTAAAGGCAGAAACACAACGGATGCAGGAGTTGCACTTGTGAAACATATATTTGATGCATGGGAGGAAAAGCAGGATGCCATTGGTATCTTTTGTGATCTATCAAAAGCTTTTGATTGTGTTGATCATGAGACTTTGTTACTAAAATTAGGGTATTATTGTGTTTCGCACAGCTCACTTGGCTTACTGGAGTCTTACCTCACTGATAGCGTACAAAAAGTTAACGTTAATGGCACCGACTCTTCTGGCGCCTCATTAGTCATGGGAGTACCCCAGGGCTCGATATTAGGACCCCTTTTATTCTTAATATACGTAAATGATCTACCTTACTTCACTAAAAATCTTTGTGAAATAGTATTATTTGCTGATGACACATCATTAATTTTTAAAAGTGACAGACGAAAAGTAGTACTTGACGATGTAAATAATACCCTTTCGGAAATACTGCATTGGTTCACAAGTAACAACTTGCTGCTCAATGCGAAGAAAACAAAATGTGTAAAATTTACTATGCCCAATGTTAGACAGGTGGATACTCATATTACTATGAATAATGAATTAGTTCAAATAGTCAATACCACAGTTTTTCTTGGAATAACTTTAGATAGTAAACTGCAATGGGGTTCTCATATCACAGCCTTGGCAGGAAGACTTAGTTCGGCTGCCTATGCGGTGAGAAAGATAAGGTCACTGACTGATGAAAAAACGGCACGATTAGTTTATTTTGGCTACTTTCATAGCGTTATGTCATATGGTCTGCTGCTATGGGGCTCAGCTGCCGATATTGAGACAGTTTTCATATTACAGAAACGAGCTATACGAGCAATCTATAGACTCGGACTCCGTGACTCGCTGAAGGAACTATTTAAAGAAATTAATATTTTAACCGTTGCTTCTCAATATGTTTACGACAACATCGTGTATGTACGGAAGAACATAGAACTCTTCAAAAAAAGATCCGACAACCATAATTATAATACAAGAAATAAAAATAAACTGGCAATGACAAAAATTAGACTTCATAAAGTTGGTAATTCGTTTGTAGGCAAATGTATAAAAATATTTAATAAAATTCCGCAGAATCTGGTTGACATGCCTCTTAATAAGTTTAAAATAGTAGTGAAAAAACGTTTGATGAAGAAAGGCTATTATAATGTAGACGAATATCTTAATGATAAAAATGCATGGTCACCCTAATCTGCTGTTGTTAGCCACTCCTACAATACAAATTGTAACACAATGTAAACAAAACATTATTAAAAAGAAAATGGATAATCTACCTGAGTTTCTTGCTGGTATCTTCTCAGGAGAACCAACTTACCGAACCAGCGAAAGAATCATTTTCAAATGGTTATTTATGTAATTAATTTAGTATTTTTATAATAGTGCTTGACATAAAATGGTAAAATTTTGAAATTCATATGTGCTCTTTATGTGCCTAAACTGAATAAATGAAATTGATTCTTTGATTCTTGATTTGTTTAATGGATTGAAGTCGCATTGCAGAAGTTTGCAGGCTTTGTTTGGGTCCTTATCGGCAACCACTAGGCACGTGTCGTCAGCAAACTGGTAGCATTTGGAATACCTTACCTACCTCCAGGTGATGACTCATGTCATTGACGTATGTCAAAAAGTGCAACGGCCCAATCACCGATCCCTGTGCCGTTCCCTCAGTAGTGGTCACCGTGTCACTACGAGTGTCGTTTATTTTTACTTGGAAGGTTCGGTTATTTAGGTAATTTTCACACCAACTAAGTACGGGGCCTCGTATACCGCACGTTTGAAGCTTGTTTACAAGCTGTAAATGATTTAAGGTATCAAACGCACGTGAGAAGTCGATAAATAGGGCCAGCACGTGTTTCTTGTCGTTCAAATGGTCATTAACTTCATCTGTAAAGTTTGACATGAGTTCCGTTGTACCTTTGCCACGTTGAAATCCAAATTGATTTGGGCAAAGAACTGTATGTTTGCTATAGAAGGTATGTATTTGTTCACATACGTATTTTTCAACAATTTCATCTACTGTAGAGAGAAGAGTTATTGGTCCATAATTATCATAGTCATTGCGTTTCCCTTTTTTGAAAACGGGCTGGACGCAGCCCTTTTTCAATGCGTCTGGGTAGACTCCTGATCTAATAGTAGTGTTCACGAGGTTAGCTAATGCAATGGATTTAATTGGAATTATTTATTATTTTTACGTCGGAAATTTTAATGGCATCGTCACCTGGTGCTTTATTGAAATCAAGATTTTTAATATTTTTTTGAATTTTGTCTGCAGTCGCTTGTTGGAATAGTATTATTGCGTTAAGAGGTTTATAGTTAATTTCTGGATCTAGTAATTCACGACTACAGTTTGGAATAATCTTTTTGACAGCGTTGTTAAAACCATCGGCAAAGTTATTGGCTAATGTCTTAATAATTACTGCATCCTTGGGTCTCGAATGCCTTTACGAGTATTTCGTCAACTGTTAACGTTACTCGCTCAAGCATCTGATTAATGATTTGGTACATCTTTTTTGGATTTTTAAAATTATTTGTAATGTTTTTAATGTAATATAAATTTCTACTTTTTTCTAATATACTGTGCACTTTATTCCTAGTTTTGTTATTATCTAATTTTAGTTGCAGGTTTGTTGGAGTTTTTTTCCAAAGACGAAACAGTTCACCACGTTTATCGCAAAGTTGCATGATATTCTCGTTCATCCAGGGTACTCGAAAGATTTTAGGTCGTTTGTTATAGGTGCTCTCTTTACTTGCCTCCTTAGGCGCCTGGGCAAACGATTCGGAGATAAAGTTATATATGTCGGTCGGAGAAGTCGTTTTATTAGTTTGATTCCATTCAATTTTATTTAGTTCTTTGGTGAATATTTTATAGTCAATGTTTATTTTTGAAACACGCTATACATGCTTCTGCTCAGAGTCATCCACAGAATCCACACAGGTATGTAAGACGGCTCGATGGTCTGCTAGTACAATATTGAGCGCTGCCGAGTACGGATCTAATGTGGGGAGACGGGCAAAAATATGGTCTATACAACTTTTCGTGACGAGAGTTAGTTTGGTCTCGATCCTAGTGTAATCCGTAATTCCACATATCAATCCGTGCCTGTGCATTGCTTCTAAATATGAGTTTCTATGCGGTAATGTGCTTTTCAGATCAATGTTGGTATCACCTATAAGAAGAAGGTTAGGTTTGGAGTTAAACTTGAGATGTATTTACCTATTTCATTGACAAATAAGGTTTTGTTAGTAGCTGGTGGTCTATAATCGGAGTAAATTTTAAGTAGTCTTTCGCATACAATATTATACCGCCACCTTTTTTATTAGTGCGAAGTTCTGAGTAAAAACAATATTATCAGAAATACCTACTTCCGTGAGAACAATAATGTCAATAGGAAATGGACAGCTATGCTATAACTTGCAGTAATTTAACAAAATTTTTAAGTATGGACCGTATATTAATGTGTAGACATGATAGTTTTATATTCTTTTTAGAAGGTAAATGCTCGAAAAAGTATTCTAACGATTTACAATTGAGTATTTCTTTAATATGAGGTTCTTCCATGAATTATTATTTTTATAATTTAGTGTAAGTATGTAAATGATTGAATATAAATAGGTACATAGTGAGACTTAGTAGCTATTTACAACTCGCTAATTAACTTTGTAGATCTAACTCTGTAGACATGCTTCTCTGTGGTTGTGTATGTGTGTGTGTGTGTGTGTGAGTTCGGTATAGATCCTAAGGGAAGCATTCAATATTACAACACTGCTTCAGTGGCGCAGTGGTATGAGTATTCGACTGCCGTTCCTGAGGTACCAAGTTCGATTCCGGGTCGAATCAAATATTTTTCTGATACACAAAGGTTTGTTGTTTCGGAGTTTGGATGCGTTCTGTGTAAAATATTATGTATGTGTATAGGAATACTTAAGTATGTTTATCAGTCGTCTTGATACGAGTACAAGTTTAGTGCTTACTTTAGGCTTGATGATGTTGTGTAAGAATGTCTTAACATCTATATATTTAATACGACAATTTGTCTGTCCGTCTGTCCGTCCGTCGCGTTTTTCGGTTGTTTTTTTTTTAAATATTTGAGGTGATATAAAGTTCGCTGGGATAACTAGTATCTCTATATATAAAAATGAATCGCTATTTCCCTTGGTCACGACATCACGCGTGAACGGCTGGACCGATTTGGATAATTTGGGTCTTAAAATATTCGTGGAGGTTCAGGGAAGGTTTATAAGCAAAATTTCAGACGGTACGAAGTTCGCCGGGACCACTAGTTTATTTATATTTACATGTGTTATTTTTTACAGAGGAGTTTCAAAATTCTTGGAAAAACATTAACCGTTTGTTGAAAAGGGAGTTTCACAAATTTAAACCATTTGGTTTATTTACTATAGATGTGACGCTGTTTATGAACTTTTGTCAAGTTTTAGCTACTTACACTATTGCTTTAATACAGTTTCAGTTTTTAAATTAAATATTAAATGGTTCTAATCGTTATTATTTTATGATATCCAACCCTATACTATCCACTCAATCGGGTACTCATCATCATCAACCCACATCAGTCCACTGCTGGACATACACCTCACCAATGACACGCCACCCTCTCCGGGCTTGGGTCAATTTAATTGTGTGGGGTTTGGCGGCCTGCTGTAACCCGGGGATTCTTAGCACCCCCTGCCCTAACGTCTATATGATCGCCACCTTGACCAGGATCAGTGGGGTGACCGGAAACTGGAGGCCTTCAATTTGTGTGTCTCGTCATTTAAGATATGTCCATAGTCGCCACGCTGGGCATGCGGGTGGGCGGGTACTGCGAGTATCCAATGATCCAGTCAGACAAAACTTTGGAGAGAAATCGAACAAAGAAAGAAAAGAACTAAGCAAAGCAAAATCTGAGATCAGTGGAAGTGTAGTCAAACGAAGAAACCAAACTATATAATGATCTTCAGCCACATAATATTATTGAAATATGAAAGGAAGAAAGAAATGAGTTTAATAAACAGAACACACCATACATAACACAAAAGAAAAAATATAACAAAAGGTAATAATTATGATATTTATCGGGCAATATTAAGATAGAAATTATAAATTCACAAAAACTGACTTCATCAGCACGATTCGAACACGGCCTTTCCCTTACAGGAGCAATGCTCTTCCCACTGAGATACGATATCTATCTTAATATTTTAAGACCAGTTTAAACACACTCATTGTGTTGAAATACAAACATTTATTATGTAAATGTTTCATATGAAATTAAGTAAACACTAACTTCAGTTTTACACAGTTTTCCTTGTGTCGGAATTAAAAAAATACTAGCTGTTGCCCGCAGCTCCGCCTGCGTGTTACTTTAGATTTTTTATTTATGAACCGATTGAAAAACAAACCTTAAATGTTAAGTTGAATAAACCACAACGAATTACTGAAAACCGCAAATTCAAATCGGCTAAGCCATTTCTGAGATTAGCTCGTTCAAACATTCAGACAAACAGACAAAAGTTCTAAAAACCATTGTTTTGGGTTTTATTGCGTTCATAAAGCCCCCCACAACAGTTTCTCTATTATATCTTCTACGAGTATTATATTCTTTATTATACCATACAAATTCATCTTAAGATACGACAATACGAAATATTATTTATTATCTTCGTCGTGTATGATAATCCATTGAATTGTATGGCGAGCGATATTGTATCTTAAGATAAAATATTATAGTATCTTCTTCGTGTGCAGCGCCCCTTAGTGAACTCCACTGCGGGTGACGTAACCTACAACAAACTTATTATTTGCGGCTGGTACAGTAATCGGGTTTAGGCATCGAACCGCAAAATTAAGTTTGTTTTTTATTGTATATACTTTTCCGAGATAAAAAGTAAGCCAGTAGGTGCCCAGGATATTAAAGATTAATTATACCAAGTTTCATCGTAATCGAACCGGTAGTTATTGCGTGATGCCTGAACAAACAGACAGACAAAAAAATTTTTAATCACATTTTTGGGTTCGGTGTCGGTCTAGTAACACCCCCTGCCATTTATTTTTTTGATATTTTCAATGTACAGAATTTTCACTTCTACAGATTTATTATAAGCAAAGAAGAAGAGAACGTTAGAGCGGCCGCGGCCTTGGGCCGCGGAATTAAAAAAAAAAATTAAAAAAAAAAAAAAAAAAAGCATAGAAGATGAACACAAGTGAGTGAAAAAACAGACAGTTAATAAAAAAAATGTTATTTATTGATTTACAATACATACTTCAATAAAAATGGCGCTTAATCTGTAGAAAAGACACGATATACAGATCTTCCGTAACTTATCGAAACGAAGCCAGAAACCAATAACCAATTAAACTTTAACATTATAATAAAGCGAATTGTAAAATAACTACAAAATAGTTGGTAAGAGTTCCCATGATAGATAAAAGTAATGCTGAATCTATGTCAAATAATCCACAGGCAGACATTTTGGAATACGAACCACGATTATACTGTATAACTTTCTTACATAACCGTTTCTCATGTTCTACAAAAAAAAAGAAGATAGTGGATCACAAAGCTTATCACACTCGTAATCTAATATATAAAATTCTAGTGTCGTGGTATTTGTGGTTAAACTCCTCCGAAACGGCTTGACCGATTCTCATGAAATTTTGTGTGCAAATTGGGTAGGTCTGAGAATCGGAAAACATCTATTTTTCATCCCCCTGAATGTTAAGGGTAGTCCACCCCTAACTTATATTTTTTATTTTTTAGAGAAATTTTTATTTTTTTATGATACAGCATTAGAAAATACATACAACCCTGAAATTTTAACCCTCTACGATCAACCCCTATTTTTCCATCGCGATTTTTATTTCCTTCAATTATGATTTTTTTCTCAATTCAATTTGATCTTCCGCCTTCGCCGGTCGATAACCGATCAACTATCTATCGATCAGTTATCCCCGCTAGATGTCTACCGTTGTCACCTCTCATCCGGTCTCCTGTCTTACTCACTATACAGTTTTCGGCCATTTTCTTTTGGTTTTATTTGTGTATATACGTATTATTTTAATTTTAATTTTTCTGTGCATGTCTTATGTTAATTTTACTCTCATCGTAAATTTATTATTAACTAGCTGTTGCCTGCAGCTCCGCCTGCGTGTTATAGTTTTCTTGATCACCAGTTACTGATTTATTATGTATAGCTGTTGCCCACAGCTCCACCTGCGTGGTACTTTAAATCGACATAACTTTTTTATTTATGAACCGATTGAAATAAAACAAACCTTAAATGTTAAGTTGAATAAACCACAACGCATTACTAAAAACCGCATTCAAATCGGTTAAGCCGTTTCTGAGATTAGCGTGTTCAAACATTCAGACAAACAGACACACAGACAAACAGATAAAAATTCTAAAAACCATTGTTTGTACTATTGCGTTCATAAAGCCCCCCTACAATAGTTTCTCTATTATATCTTCGATGTGCAGACATCGACCACTTACAATTTTATTATATGTACGAGTATTGATTGATTTCCAGTGCAATAATTTATTAATAACTGATAAAGACAGTTTTAACAAGGAATTGGGCGTCCGGCACCGCGATGAATTTTTGTTCACGTAAAAGTAGTTGCATATAAACGTTGATAACATCAAATAGAAAAAAAATTGCCTAAGACCGCGGGCATTGGCATTCGGCCACACCTTCTATATCTCTTTCGAGAACGCCTGGATCGATTTGGCTAATTTTGGTCTTCGTACCAGCTCGGGGAAGGTTTAAAAGTACAATTTCAGGCGGCACGAAGTTCGCCGGGACAGCTAGTATAGTATAAAAGTCTGTCCGTCACTATGTAAGTATGCTTAGATCTTTAAAATTACTTTACGTATTTTTACGCGGTTTTCACCAATGGATACAGTGGTTTTCAAGAAAGTTTTTTGTGTATAATTTGTCAAGCGGATGAAGCCGCGGGCGTCCGCTTGTAATTCTTATAATTTATAAATTTTCTTCTAAAAGCAAAATTTATAGTAATTATACAACTTTATACCTGGAAATGTTACTTTCTTCAATTGTTCTAAACACATGTCTGTTGAGTTCTCAACAGTTATATAAAATTTCTCGAATGAGACGCTCAAAATGGTTTGTTGTGATAGTAATTTTATCACCCACATTATTATAGTCCACCCAGTTTTAACGTCAATGGTCTGAAACACACAATCAACGAGTATATTCATCTTCAGTAAATAAAAAATTTAAAAAATCTAATATAGAAAGAGAAAATTGCTGGATTACAATTATGATTAATATTTATCAAAGCATTTGTATTGGTATTGCTCCCGTATGTAAGCATAATGAGCCTTTTATTAAATAAAATGGAACTGATGCTGGTTGGAGTTCGGTGATGTTTCGTCTTTGCTTTCAAAATCTAGGGGATTTACTATCGGAAATTGAAAGTAGACAACTACTCACGACGTTTCCTGTCAGATTATTTGTTTTTAGTGCGATTTCAATGTATGTTAATGAAGATACAAATGTGAACAAGGTCCACATAAAAGCCTGAAAAGAAAATTTATAAGTGCCAGAGTATGAATCTTTTGTAAGGTACCACGAAGAGATTGCTTCCAAAACAAACACACACATAATATTATATACTTATATAACTTTCAAACAAACATGTTAAGGTATAGAGGAGATACTTATAGAGTTTGTGGTAGCAGAACTACTATATTTATAAAATAAATTATGTTACCCATAATTGAAATGCCTTTTTGAATAACTTAAAAGACTTCAAAATATTCTGATATATATAAAACATCTTTGAACAATACTCATCAGTTTTGCTCTCGTTATTTATCTTCCTAAAACGTTTTTGCCATTCACTTAAATATGTAGTCAATATAAAAATAACACGAATAGCATACACAAAATTTATATCAAAACTCAAATATAACGTAGCAGCAAAGACATTTGATATAGAAGTATAAGTAGTCATGAAGTAACTGAACATCCAAAGGAATATATTAATGAAAATGATCGCAAACAAAATGCAGTTCCAAAGAAATGTACGGTCAATGTTCCTTCGTCTAAAGATACAATTATGAACTTTTTGTATTCTCAAAACAAGTAAAATATTAGTTTGAATCATATTAACGTTAATAAAATAAAGCATAATGATGTTGAAACAAAAGTACACATAATGAAATATAAACATTAGTACTGTGACAGACACTTTTTCATTATTTGATCCTAATTCAGATGTTGATAGCAACGCAGAATAAGATTTGAATAAAATCACTATTAAACCGATGAAAAATAATCCTATATTGTATCTTTTCTCAGTTGGAGAAATAAAATTATAGCTTATTTTGTATTTTGCTGAGAAAAATATACATAAAACTAAATTCATTGGATAAAATGTCTTGTAAACATGATCTGATAAGTAATAATTGTCAAGCATTTTCGAATGGCATGTTATATGAGAGATGTTAAGAATGAAAAAATGAACCAGTGGTAAAAAAAACTATTCACTCAGTAACGGTCTATCAAAACATTTGTTTAAGCATTTGTCAAGTAATTTATTAAAATGCTACTACTCCGTATAAAATAATTATGAAATAGGTTACATAAAGTTAAATAAGTAATTAATTATAGTGGATGTCCACAGTTGAACTTATTTCCAACAGAATCGAGTACACTATAGTAGTCTAGCTATCCTTCCAGGTTTTCAGTGATATTAACCAACTAAATTCTTCTAATGTTTAACAATAATTATTATATTTTTATTACAGAAACGCAAATGCAGGTAATGCAATAGAGAGAAGCTTAAAAATAAACTACAAACTAAACTTTCTTCAACTATAATAACTAGGCAGAGCGCCCATAACACACGCAACATTCCCGCGCTATGTTTCTAAGGAGTCTTTTTTTTTAAAACCTGCCCGCGCCGTTATCCCAGTTTCTTTCCTCAGATGCTTGTTAAGTTCCGTATGTTTAAAATAGTTGTTACTCGCTAAAAATGTAGCTTTATATTACCGACAGACATTTTAAAATCGGTGCAGTAGTTTCTGAGGAGTCACGTTGTCCCCTACAAACTTTAACCCCTCTTTTTCATCTCAATTCTGGAAAATCTTTTCTTATCGGCAGTATACACCATACAAAAAACACGCCTTCCTGGTTTTAGGTTTCTACGATCAGCGGTTTAGGCTGAACGTTGAATCGTCAATTGATATTAAATAGTTAACTTTACAATATAACATGCTTTGTCCTGAATGACTGACTGCTGACCCTAAACTGCTTATAGTAGAAACCTTAAACTTGGAGGGATTTGTAATAGTGTGCTTAAGACCTGCACCAATTTGCAGTTTAACCTTATAATTTTATTCCGAATATTTTAACTGTTAGTTACGTGATTTGAGATTTTTTTGTTAGAAATAGCTGTAGGACTCCAACTAGGTAGTCAATAAGTTTCAATGTTCTAGGGCCCACGAATTATTACGTAGACACATCGTGAGCGGATAGAAAAGCAAGCAGAACATAAGTAGAACTTTTGGAATTAGGCTATGAAAATGAATTGAGATTTGCAGTTCACACGAAACGCATCGAATATCGGATTTTCTCTGGAATAATCACTGGGGCACATATTTATGACTGATGTTACCACAGAAATCTAAATAATTTGAGTCAAAGGTTAAGACTACTTGTACTTGTACTTGTCGACGCAGGCTGGTCCCCGCAATTCCACGTCTATTGCGCGGGTTTTGCGTACGGGTAGGACTCTTCTACTCGTTTACACGAGCCAGCCGATCTTCCAGGAACACCAGCAGGCCCCGCAGGTTGTGCAGAGCTTCAGGGACGTTTTCCGGGTTTCCGAGATGTTTCGCCCTGTAGTTCCTGACTTCCTCACATCGCAGTAGCAGATGGCTGACCGTCTCATCCTCAGCCATACATGCCCTGCAAAGGGGACTGTCGGTAATACCAATCGTATGTAGATGTTTGTTTAGGAGGCAATACCCCGTTAGGACACCTGTGAAAAGACGAAGATGGGATTTTTTCAACGTCACAAGCCTCCTGGCTGGTCGGCAGTCGAGTTCGGGTAGTGCTTCCCTCGACTGTCGACAGTCCGTTAGACCTGTCCAGAGTGTGTTGTGTAGAGTGTGTGTTTTGTGGGACAATATTGTCCTTATAGTACCTACCGGAAGTGGTAGTATTGGCTTCGGACCGATTGACTTATGGCTAGAGCCGCTTCTTGCGAACTCGTCTGCTGCGTCATTGCCTCTGGAGCCGCTTTGTCTTTTAACCTGTCAACCCACCCAAAAAAATTTATAAAAAAAGTGGGAGCACGCCCGTGCTTCCATTTTTTTAATAATTTTTTTGATGGGTGGGTGATGGGCGGGTGATGACATCGTGACGTTGTCTTACTATCTTGTAGAAAAAAAGGAATAACTCTACCACCAAACCATATTTTACGATTCTGTAAACGGCAATAGGTTTATTGATATATATTTGATGATCAAGCCCCAAAAAATGAATAATAATGCAAACAAATTATTTATTCTAATAGTCCAAAATTTGGAAACCCCGTTGTTAGCTAAATTTCAAGGAATGAATGAAAATTCAAATTAATTTCAAGAAAATTCAAATGTACTTACTTATCTCAGTCGAGTGCTGATGACAGTCGTAGATGAGGCCCGAGCTGATGTTGCTGTGACTGTTTAACGCCTGTAGTACTGACTTGCTATCAAAGAGTATTCTAATACTAGTGTACTGGAAGCTATAGCCGTTGCTGCCTCTAAGATCGCATAGGTCTCGGCTTGAAATACCGTGATTATGTGATCCTAGTGCCGGTGCTATCTTGATCTGTAGGTCCTCGGAGAAAACTCCGCTGCCTGTACCAGATCTGGTTTTTGATCAATCCGTGAAGACTCTGAGCTCTCTGAGGTTTTGGCCTTCAACGTTGTCATCCTCGAATAACTGGATCTTGTACTTCTTGTCAGAAACAAAGGATTTCGGTTTTCTATTCGATCCCGCCATAAGAACGGGAGAGTCGTTATAGATAATATCCAGAAGTTTTGTGTGATGGGTGGTGATGCTCCTCCATAAGTTTAGAGATTTCAGTCTCAGAGCAGCTGCGGAGGCTTCTTGTGTTATGTGAAGGTGCAGCGGGGGTTTGCCCAGCATGGCCTCTACAGCAGCAGTCGGTGTGGTTCTCATAGCCCCTGTCACCGCGAGACAGGCTTATCTTTGGAACTTTTGTAGTTTTTTCTGACATTTAGTTTGCTGGCATCTGGGCCACCATACCTGCGCTCCGTAGCATAGCATGGGGCGTATGACCATATTATATAGCCATAGTATTATATAGCCATAGCCACCTTCGGCGAGAGACCCCAGGACTTACCTAGCATCTTGCGACAGAGCCAGAAGGTGGTGCTAGTCTTGTTTATCTTGTCGTCTATGTGTTTACGCCAGGTCAGTTTATTGTCCAATGTAATACCTAGGTACTTGACTTCCTTGGAAAGTGTTAGTTCTGTACCGACCAGTCTGGGGAGTCTGAAGTTGCCCAGAACTCGTTTTTGGGTGAACATTATGATTTCCGTTGTTCCTGGGTTTACGGTTAATTCGTATTTTGCACACCAATTTTCTACTGTTCGGAGGGCAGTTTGGGTGAGGTCACATACTATATAAGCTTCCTTACCTGTGATGAGAATTGTTATGTCGTCTGGTTTGTTAAGGTACGGACTACGTAGGTACACTGTAAGTTTTGCGTAACTTAAAAAAACAACATGTTAAAACCAAAATATTATGTTTATTGCTTTTCAAAATACTCTCCTTTACATTTTAAACATTTTTTCATGCGATCGAACCATTTTTTAAAACAGGAGGACCACAGATCTGAAGGCATGTGTTCTACGTGCTGATTGAACGCTATCACTGCCTCTTCGGAGTTGGTAAAAGTGAAATAAATAAATAAATAAATATGTTAGGACAATTTACACAACGCCATCTAGTCTCAAACTAAGCAGAGCTTGTGATATGAGTACTAGATAAACTGATATAAATACTTATATACATTTTTTTTTGTAAATACATACATATTATACATAGGAAACACCCAGACTTCGGCACAAACGTATCTATCTTCACACAAAGTTTGTCCCGACCGGGAATCGAACCCGAGACTCCGGCGTCGAAAGCACTACCGACTACGCCACCGAAGCAGTCGAAACCTCTCATCAAATCTTTGATTTTGGGGAAAACACAGAAATCACAGGGTGCTAGGTCGGGGCTATGCGCAGGATGGGCGACGAGTTGTACTTTTTCGGAAGCTAAAAATGACTTAGTTTTGTTGGCCGTGTGTGAAGAAGCGTTGTCATGATGTCGGAGAACGCGACTTTTGGGTCGTCTTTCGCGAACTTTTTCTAACACCCTGGGTAAACAAATGGTAGAATACCACTCGGCATTAACACTCTTTTGATCTTCAAGTGGAATTGTACAGATGGGACCCGTAGCTGAGAAAAAAAAAGCGATCATTTTTTTACCAACGTTTCTCGCCGGCCTCACTTTCGTTGGCTTGTTCTCATTTTGAAACACCCATTCACAAGATTGCTGTTTTTTTTCGGGTTCAAAACAATAATCCACGTTTCGTCTCCTGTGACAATGTCATAAACAGCATTAGAATGTCCGTGGTCGTACTTCAGTACCATCTGTGAGCACCATTCCACGCGAGCCCGCTTCTGCTCCGCTGTCAGTTCATGAGGGATCCAATGACCGCAAAGTTTCCGAACTTTCAATTCTTCGTGTAAAATTTTCTGGATTTGACTCATACCAATCCCCAATAGTCCTCGAATTGTCTCATAGGTAATCCGCGTGTTTCCTTCAATTAACCGCTTAACAGTAGCCACATTATTTTCGTTAACGGCAGTTGAAAGCCGCCCTTCACGAAATTCGTCATGTAAAGAAACTCGATCTCTCTCAAATTCAGCAAACCATAGCCTCACGGTGCTCAAACAAGGTGCTTCTCCCCTAAAAGCATTTTGAAGACAAGTGGCACAGTCTTGCGGAGAGAGAGAACTTTTAAAATCATAAAATATCATCGCTCTAAAATCTTTTCGACTTAATTCCATTTTCGTTGCATACGTAGATCTTTGATGTGTGATAAAAAACAATTGACAAATGATTTCCCTCCAATTGTTTTTTTTTATTACTAAGAAGGTTGCAACGTTTAAAAAAATATAACATTCGAAATTCAAATAGTTCCGATTACCTAGAAGTGCAAAACTTTTAGTGTGCCCCATGTATATTAAACATGGTTTAAATTAGCCCTTTTTTATTTCAATTCTTCAAATAGTGGAGCACAATGCCTGTTTTACCCTTTTAACGTGTAGCGAGAAAGGAAAAGCAAATTAGGTAATTCGCAATAGGCTTTTAAATATATTTTGAAATAATGTCACATGTTTTTGCCGTTGTCACACTTATTACCAGGCAAAGCATAGCTTAATGATTGTTTTATCTTTTTTAAACTCGTGCAATATGTTTGTATTTATAAGCTATATATTACTATGTACCTAATATGACCATACTAACTGGCGCCACCTGCAAGGTTTTAATTTAGTTAGTGTATATTACGTTCAGTAGGTATATTCTAGCAATCTAGAACTTCTCTAAATGTACTTATTAATATTATGTAACTAGTACAAGGTCCATTCTAAAACGGTACACGCATGGTTACGTGATATAATTTGATAAGCGTTGGTAAACATAAAACATTTCTATTGTTTCATCAAACAAATTGAAAAACGGTTAGTCAGTTGATGTTATCTTGTCTTCGTCAATAATACTTTGAAACAACTACTAAATTACACATTCTAGTAGTAGGTAGTACTGCAACAGTCAAGAAAAATCTAATAACTTTGACGTAAAATGAATTAATTAAACATGTTTTAAGTAATAATAAGACTTACAAGATGAAAATAAATATATATAAAGAGCTGACAACTAATCATTATTTAGACAGCCAATTTCAAAAATTATTGTATCCAATACAATGCATGCAAAATATATTTTTCTTGTCAAAGTTTACGATCAAACGGAATTGTATTATTCCCCATGAGATTTTTAATAATATATTTTCTTTATTTGGCACAGTTTTACTCCTGTTTTGTAATCTTTACATTGTCATCGTCAAATATTATACCGATTGGAGTGTCCAAAATAATTATCAAACTATTCTCTTTCTCAATTCATTGCTGTACATTCCCGCATTCATAATTGGTTATATCATTAACATAAGAACCTCAAATAAACATGTTAAAATCATATTGAAAATCCAAAAGGCCTTTAGAATCATTCGATATAATAATTACAAAAGATTTGTAGTTTTAAACTGGGTCTATATTTTGAGACATAGTGGTATATACAGTCTATTTTATATTTTCAAAGATAATCTTCCCATTGCCATTTACTTCTTCTCTTTGGTTTACTTTGAAGTTAATATTACTTATGGGGCATCACTTATGCAGTTGCTAAGAGATGGAATTTCCACTTGGTTATCTGAAGTTGAGTACCATGCTAAACGGTCTTTGGATTTAAGTACAGATCCAAATAATTTGAAGGAACTGTATAGAGCATATAAATCTTTAATGGAAGCTTTTAATATTTGTAAAACAGTTTTTGCATCAGCGGTAAGTTTTGTATAATTTCATCTACATATCGATACTTTGTGCAGATTATAAATTTGATAGACCTCTGGTTAGACTTTTTGGTATGCTTGGACTTGGATATCTGCAATATTATATTTAGTGGTATATAACATATTACTCTGTCCTGGCTGTTTGAATTACAGAGTGGTTATTGTTTTTTTTATAGTGAATATTTTATAGCAAATTATGGGTGTGTAATGCACCATGAGGGTAGGATAATAGACGTTATGTATATCTGTCTGTTTGGTTAGACTCTGGAACTGGTAAATTCTCTAAGCTCATTTATATACTTACATTTATATTATACTGCCTGAGGGGCTCGTGGTCTAGTGGTAACCGACAATGTTAACACATTGCAAAGGTTAAGCAACATCGAGTCAGGCCGGTCTTAGGGTGGGTGACCATTTCTTAAGACACTGACCCCTCCGTGCCTCGGAGAGCACGTTAAGCCGTCGGTCCCGGTTGTCATACAAACATCTATGGCAGTCGCTTCACGGAAAATATCGATGTTCAGCCGAATCGCAGTTAGACTGGAAAGCCGACCCTAACTTTAGTTGGGAAAAGGCTCGGTGAATGATGATGATGATGATTTATATTATACTGGCTACCGGATGGTATTTAATCGATATATCTTAGGATAGAAGAGGAGGAGGAATAATAAGAATGTTTACTTGAGAGAGAAGGTAAAAGTGAAAAATTAGAAGAGAGGAAGGAAAACGAAATTTTCACGTCCCGAAAAACTGTTAAGTAATAGTAAACTTATCTGCTGTACAAAGCATAAGTACCCCCACCAAGTTTTCAGGAACCCCAATAAACTTTATCAAATCAAATCAAATCAAATCAAATACTCTTTATTGTACACAAAAACATAAACAAATATATACATATTTTTAAAAATAATGTACAACAGGCGGCCTTATTGCTAAAGAGCAATTTCTTCCAGACAACCTCAGGATGGAATGAAAATTGTTGAAATTGATAGGGGTTGTGCACAATGTAATATAAATATTATACATAAAAATAAAAGGTTTTACAAAGAGAGTAGATGGTTGTGAAGTTCAAGAGATAGATAAGAAGATAAAATATTAGTGAGGAAAATGCCTGTTTTAAATATTAAAGGATACTTTAATAAATAGATAGATAGAATAGAAGATATAGATAGCGTTAGCGAGTTTCTAGTTAACGGAAGTGAGATAGTAATCCTACCTTTATCTGAGAGTGACGAATCTGAGGATCAATAGACGAGCTAATAGTAAACATATTTTTTGCGATTTGTAGCTATAGGCTCGTCCCGTCTGATTCACAAAATTACTGACAAAAAGTGGCCTTACAATAGGCAATTGGATTCGGGGGAACAGGTGTGGGATGGAAAGAGACCGGTATGTCGTTGCTACCGTGGAAGATGGGAAGGCCTTTGGTGTGGGACGCTACATGCGTTGACACCTTAGCACCTTCACACCTTCCAAGCATATCTGTATGTGCCGGCGCTGCTGCCGCATCGACTGAAGGCCTCAAACGGCGTAAATATATATAGCTAACCTAGCAGGTGATTACATATTTGAGCCGTTTGGGGTTGAGACACTGGGGTCATGGGGTCCGAGTGCTTGCCGCCTTTATAGAGACATTGTTAAATGCTTCTCAGGATCAGAAGGCTAGCTATTTTCTGGCCCAAAGCATAAGTATCGCCATCCAACGTGGCAACACAGCCAGTATTCTGGGAACCTTCCCAGTCGGCAATGACGCGGAGGATTTTTTAAACGATATTTTGTAATGTAAATATTTTTAGTATATAATAATTATGTATATTGTAATTCTTATTGTAAATAAATTATCCTAATCCTGTAGGTATATACGTAATATTAATAACCTGCCGATATTTCAGGTATTATTTCAAGTAGCGGATTTATTTGTTCATACTTTACTCTATGTTCAATTTTTTATAAAATTGGTGACATCGGAGTCGTGCAAGGAAGATGTTTTAGTGAGTATGACAATTATTACAACTAGTGGTCGCTCTATGGTCGAACAGTAGACCTTGCGAACATTAAAATTTTTTTGGGATTTTCTCCCCACCCCCTCTCCCCAATAAAAAAACTCCACTAAAAATATTGTTTCTAGTAAAGGAATACTTCAACCTACTTCTACTTAATAGATCGGATAATAAAGGGGACCGCTAGCCCGGAAAAACGTTAAAACGTTATTTGACCTTATTACCTTATTACCCCATTTTCCCCCCAATCCAAAAAAGCTCACGATGAAAAAATTGTATTAAATCGAAGAACAGTTGTGCCAAGTTTTGTGAAAATCGGCTAAAAACTGTGACTGCTAGCTCGGAACACACATACAGACAGACAGACGGACGAAAGCAAAATTGTCCAATCTCGAAATATAGACGCTTCGCTCGCTCGGTCCATAAAATATGAGAAGGTTTAAACATTGACTTATTAAAATAGTCCAAACTGTAGTAGAAGTTTTGGGGAACGCTTCGGTGTTCTTAGAGTCATCGAAAACGCTAAGTACGAAGTAACCAATTGCAATGATAATAATACTCATTGGCAAACGGAGAAGGTATGAGGTATACATACTGGCAAATATACTCAAAGTTCCCGGTAACGGGATGGGAAAGTGGGAAAAGGCTTTGTTTTTGGGAATATATGATTTTTTTTCACAGCATCACAACCTAGTCATTTCAATAACTATCGTTATAGTTATATGGTTTATTAAAAACATGCTTCTGATAAATGAATTTTGTGGTCGCTGTGAAAGGTTCTATGCAGCAGTTGAATCGGTGAACACAACTTGTTGTTATTTATTAACAAATAGTCAAAGTGCAGGTGAGTAAAGGCATCAATATACTAATCCTTCGTATACGACGTATACCACGTAATATAACATCTGGACAGGATCTGGCCTATACAATTTGTATGCTTCCAAACACACTTGTTATTAGCAACGCTGTCTTACGCGTCCCCGAGCCAGATTGAGGTGTTCTCATACTATCCCACGCGTACGACGGTACCAAACAAATGTTTGATATCCATAAGGTACAGGTCGTCAAGACGTATAAGTTGGCGTTCCAATAGGGGCGCCAGATTACATAGAAAAATGTCAAAAACAAGATTTCGTTTAATCCATTCCCCATCGGGCTCCACATGTTTCCAATTTCCACTGTCAGCTACCTTCGACGCAAAAGTTTTTGACTTGGGGCGGTCATTAGCGCATATGTCATTGTCATCGGTCGTCAAGGTCACTTCTTGTGATTGAGTTACTTGCGGTACAGAGACGGCGCTATGGACCTTAGACAGGTGCGACCGAGACAGCTCGTTTGTGCGAGTTCCATTGCATGCACCTGGTTCGGATGTTGTACTTCGATTTTGACGGTTTGGCGTATTGTTCAAATCACTGATATTTTCTTCGATGTGGGGTAATCCAAACGGTCCACTGTCCAAACAAAAACTATCCAGTACTTTGCTACTACCTCTTTTTCTATTCACATTCAGGTCGAAATTATTAACTATTGATGCATGTTTCAGATTATTCACTTCGTCTTTAATTTCGTCTAACTGTGATTTAGTAACATAGGATTCGCGCAACGTAGTAATCTCTCTCTGCATAATCAATAAATCTTTCAGCAATTTTGTCACGTCTATGTGGTCAAAGGTAATCGGGGGCAATAGCTGTAAATTTTTTGCCACAAATATAGGAACCTGTTCAGGATCGGTTTGCTTGAAAAGGGACACTATATCATAGAGGTCACGATTCGCTTTACCAGTTCTTTTACGTACTATGTTCCTGTGTTTCGTAGAAACAGCACTAAAAAGTAGATTTTTGGCTATTTCTATGTCCGCGGTTGTAAAAGCACTGGCACACAATCGTACTAAACTTTCCTCGTCCATTACATCCAGTTTGTTTTGGATGAAAACTAACACTTCACTAATAACAAGATTGCAGTTTTTACATTTTACTACGTTAGTAGCCATTTTGAAACAAGTCGTCACTACAAACTGTGTGTGTCTATGTGAAAAGCATAATTTTGTTCGCACAACATGGTTTATTTACATATGCTATAAAGCGAAACCGGTCAGGTGAAATCCTGTAAATTAAATAAAAGTGAAACGGTGTACAAGTATTTGTTTATCATGTATTACTATAAGTTTCACCAAGTGCCGACAATCGAAACCATCAACTAAACAATATTAATCTCTATATATAAAAATGAACCCCTATTTCCCTTGGTCACACGGACATCACGCGTGAACGGCTAGATTGGTAATTGCGACCTTCCAGAGTAGCATTTCGGAAATGCTATTTTAAAAGGCCCTTATTTTTTTTTATTTTTTTTTTATATTTAGGTCGACAAATTGACGCCACTCGCCTGATGGTAAGCTGAGGCGACGTCTGGCAATTGAGGGCGACTCTCACAGTACACAGGAATACTATAGAGAGTGGCCCTCAACTTGACGACCCTGTAATGTGCCTCTTCACGCTTCGCTTAAAGAGCCCAGGGTTATATGTTGGAGGAAACACGTGCGCAGGCAGGGCGTTCCAAGCCAAAATCAAAAAAAGCCTTATTGTGTAATTATGGCTTTTTAAAGTCAAAATCCAAATTTTTTGTCGTAGTTAAGGCTAAAATTATCCTTATGATATCTCTGCTCTCATACAAGTTACAGCTTTGAGAGTAAGAGCATAAGGAAGCATTTTCTTTGCTGATTCCAAATATGTCAATAACTCATTTTTGACATAAGTTTCACCAAGTGCCGACAATCGAAATCATCAACTAAACAATATTAATTATTCATAATTATCTTCTTATAAATAACTAGTGGTCTCCCGCGACTTCGTCCGCGTGGTAATTTGGATTTTTCCCGTTATCACACAATATCTTTATAAATTGTAGCCTATGTGTTATTCTGATGTATAAGCTATATTATTGTAAAGTTTCATTAAAATCCATTCAGTAGTTTTTACGTGAAAGAGTAACAAACATCCATACTCACAAACTTTCACGTTTATAATATTAGTAGGATACTATAATAATATGTTTTTCGTTTCGTTATAATTATTTCTATATGGAATGCTTACGCGTCTCTCGCATTGTCGAGCTCTTTCCTTCAATATCTCGTTAATCTCTCTCTGTTTTATTTTGAGGGTTCCGTACCCACAACGGTAACCCTATTACTGAGACTTCGCTGTCCGTCCGTCCATCCGTCTGTCCAGCCGTCCGCCTGTCTCCAGGCTGTATCTCATGAACCGTGATCGTTAGAAAGAATTGTTCCCTTTATGTCGAGTCTGAAAATTGTTCTCTAAAGTATTTATATTTTACGCTTACTACGAGTATTACCTTTATGTCGAGTTTGGTGAACAGGTACAGTCGGGATATAAATTAAAAGCCAAAGTGATATTAAAACATTGTTTTATTATTTGTTCTACTCGTATTAGTTATTTTCGAATCGAATCTGTCTTAAGCCATATATAAAAAAAACCATTTCATATTATTAATAATTTTTGAACAATTAATCAGTTAACGTAAGAAAAATAAAATGTATTTTGTTAAAGATGAGCTCTTTCCTTAAATTTGCCGTATATCATTACCTCTCAGAATAAGATCCTTAATAGCAACACTCTCGTATTGTGTAATAATATAGGTTGTGTTCTTTTTTAAATAAATGGCATCGATTTCCAGCTAGGATTACTGATTTTTCAAAAATCTAATGATAAGGTTTTAAGTTTCATCAAAATCGGGCTCGTGACTCCTTTGAGCATTTTTCGCTATTCATTATAGTTTCGGCTATGGCCATCCAAGCCCTTTTCAAAAATTCACCTGTATATAAATCACAATATGTAAATAACGTACGTAACGTATGTAAATAATTCTTTTAAAAATAACTTTCTTAATCTAAATAAATCACAGGAGAATCAGCAAATGTTAAACAGCATAAATATAGTTTTAGAGTAAATAAAAAGCTCCACTCTACAGTACATAAGTAAATAATTCTTTTAAATAAATATTTTTCTTTTAACTTAGCGTTATTTACGTGATATCGTTTATCGACCTAGGTAACATGCATATTTTAAATAATTAAAAGTTAATCACGTATCAAATCTTACAGTTGATAGGCGTTTTAGACAAATCATTAAATCAATTTTGTTAGTTGTAAAATCTTCAACTATTTTATTTATACGCATATCAACATCAAAGCATTTTTTTTTCTGAGGTATCAGAACCTCAGAAAAACTGCTGTCGTTATAGACGTTTACCTGCTCTATCTTAAACCTAGTTTCTTTAGCCTCATCTCTAAGTGTGCTAATGAGAGTATATAGCGGAGGTCTTTTACTAAGCTTTTTATTTAGCGTGTGATGCCAACCCTCTACTGAATTTGTGGTCCTGTGGCGTTCGTTGTAATAACAAAACAAATCAATATTTTTGCTAATCCACTGCGATGTTACGTATTCATTATTATTTATTTTTTTTGAGCGCTCCTGTACCCATGGCAGAGCCTATTCGACAGCTGTAATAATTATTCTAGTCTAGTCCTAGCTTCAGCGATAGCCCTCTTAGGGCTCATTCCTCATTATCTAAACTTACACCCGTATTCGCCGGCCACGCCACGGGGCGCATGGACGCCATGCACTGGTAAACAGTGTTTTATCATCGCATAGCGCCGCACACCCCGTGGCGTCGTCCGCGAATACGTCGTTTTTAATATTAATCATCTTTCATTCCTGTTCTCTATTACCATTCTATTTCTTCTTGTATGCCTCTCGCACTTTCACGCTATTCCTTTCATGCTTTCCATTGGGATTGGTGGGGTAATAATGCGCATTTTCTTTATTTAATTTTAAAAACTTTACATTTTTCTTATTTCTAATACATTTTTACAAATTTTTCTTACTTTTAAAATTATAGCATTCTATAAACTTATTTTAATAATTGAACAGTATTTTGTATTTTATATTTAAACACTTTTTCTTATCTCTATAAAACATGTTTTGTAGTACATACTCTTATACTTAAATTCTTATCACTACATATATGAAATTTTTGCCTGTAACGTGGTCTAAGTTCTATTACATTTATGGTTCTTACTATTTCTAAGTTTCTACACTACACCTTGTGCAGGGGTAAAACTTTATAATTATATTAACTATTTTATTATTATCTTAATTTTTTATTTATTTGTTTTTTTTTTCAATTTAGGTGTATATATCGTCCAATATACTTTAATATCGACTTATATTGCCTTATTTTAGCTATTTCTTTTTTGCGCTATGTTTATTATTCTTTCTGTATATTTCAGAAACTGATCTCTGTAATTATTTATTAAAGTTGGCAGGTTTTCCTGATTCAAAATGATGTTGTGTTGGTTTTCAAAATTATGGCGATCAATCATATGTATCGGGCATTCGAGAATGTGACATGAGAGATGTTACTGTCATTAAATAATTTGGCTTCATTGCCTTCAAGTGCACTTTCTAATAATAACGCCCATGCTTCTGGGATGAAATTTTAGGGAAGATGTGCTGTGGTTGCACACATAGTAATGTATTTTTTTCCACCGGGATGATTTACTATTCCGGTCTGTTTTCCTTTTTTCCACAACGCCTTATGTAAATGGAAAAGCTTCTGTAATAGCGTTTATTGCTGCAATCTCAAAATCGATTTTATTTTTTTTGGTTGGAATTCTGCAATATTATCTTTTATCATTTCAAACATATGCACACAGGTCGATTGGCTTTTATCATGTAACAGCGCAAAAATGATCGGAACTAATACGGTTTTGTCTGCAGTACTATTAATGTCGGCATGTATGGTAGAATGGACCAATGTTGGTAGAATGGTCGGGCAAAAGTCGGGCAAAAAAGAATGTTCCATCAGTAAAGAACAGATTTAAGGACTGCAATGCATTTTTGCAGTTATTTAACATGAATATAAAAAAAAAATTTTGCCCTCCACTTACTACAACCAGAAAATCTTTTGCGATCACTTGTGAAATTTTTACATCCTCTAATTTCTGGAATGCAGTCTTAGGTACTAACATTGTACGGTAGAGTGCATTTTTCATACTTTGGAAGCTACGAACATGGTCAACGTAATCATTATTATCTTTTAAATTTGCCATGGACATTGCATACATATGGGTTTCAAGTCTGTCCGTACGTCATTTTTACATTGATAAACTTTTTTTCAAATTCTTCCTTTTTGTAATCTGGCAAACAAACATGATCTGTTGCTCCAGCTCTTAAAATGTTAGCTTTCTTTTCATCTAAAGTTAAGGTAGCTTTACAATTTTTTTTTGTGCAATCCAAATTGAGGAGCCACTTTTATTTTTTCTATTAATGCGGTACGGTCATTATTCAATTAAATTTTACCACCTTTTTGACTTTCGACGAAAATTAAATTATTATCAGGATTCCTGCATCCAAGTTCCTGATTCTCTTGACTACTGCCGTCTTGAGGTATGTCTTTTGTGTTAAAATTAACCCCATGTGCTGCATCCGGGATCTTGATAATCTTCATTTTGAGGTGTTGAAGTGCTACATTCGGGTTTTTGGATTATACTACATGGGCGATATTTTGGTTGATCGAGGTTTAATAATTCGTAAGATTCGCTAGAATCATTTTTTTCTAAGTTTTCGTGTTGGAGAGAATCTGATGGTGGTGCATGTATACTCCCATCGCTTAGTTCAGCATTAATGTCACCTGTTTCGTTGCCTTCCAAAATATTTTTTTATGGTAATAATTAAATCCATCATTGATATTGTGATTAGACTTCATACATCTTCAGTTATCCTAAAAAGCAATAAAAACCATCAGAAAAGTCAAGTACGAAATCGAGGGGCGGGGCCCCAAGAGATTAGACTACGTCCTCGCCGTCCGCCCTGGACCCCAACTTGACCACGGTAACGCAGTGGCAAGTTGGGTGACCGAACGTCGACATCGAGAACTTGAGTGGCCAACACAGGAAGAAACTGCTTATCATGAATAAGCCAGAAGAGACCCCCGGTCCTGACACTGCCCTTCCCCGGGCAGTCTCAGCCGACGACTTACTGCATTATTCCCGGAACCTGATTATGCCTATCGATTTGGGGGCTCGCGTCACGCCGCCTAGTTGCAGCGCGACGTCGACGCCCCAAGGAAATGTTGCTGCTGGGACTGACGATGGGTCAGCTCCCAGTAGTGTGAGGGGTAAGGGCCCTTCTTCTTCGCAGAAGAGGACCCTCGAGAAGGGGGGGCTACCGCGCGACCGGAGCACTAGTTGCTCTGGGTGGGGGTCCCTCCTCTCCAGCGATTCGGAGGAGGAGGTGCCGGTGAAGACGGTGCGCACGCGTCTCGACGCCTACAGAAAGCGCCCGCCAACACCACCCCCGTCATCTGTGCCGTCCCTGCGCAGTCGCAGGGATATCGGTGTGCCGCCCGCGCGGGAGATAATGAGTATTTTCTCCCGCATGAACGCGGCCATGCGGGGGAGTAAAAACATGTCGGGGAGGAAGAAGATTGTGGCTTCACTGGTGGATGAAGCCCAATCCTCCCTCGACAAGCTCCTCGAGCGGAGCGTCACAGAGGAGGAGGCGAAGCTCCGCAAGCAGGTTGCGAGCCTGGAGGTGGAGCTCACTGCCTCCCGAAAGGAGATGGAAGATCTCCGTCGGGAGGTCGCTGAGCTGACCAAAGCGGTCAAGGCACCTCCAGGTCCCATGCCGCCTCCTCCTCTGACGGCTGGACCAGCGCCGAAGACGGCGCCTAGGACCGCGCCCACCATGGCGCCCGGCTCGCCGCCGAAGCCTGTACCGACTACGGTGCAGGTCCTGACGGCGATCGAGAGGCGCCTCGCGGTCCTGGAGGACCGGGCGTACCGCCCTCCGCTAGCGCGTCCCGCGGTTTCATACGCGGCGGCTGTCGGCGGTGCTCCCGCTCCGGGTCCAAGCGGCACACCCGCTGTCCGCCGCCCCGCTCCGCCCCCGTCCGCTTCAGCGAACCGGATGCCGGCCGAGACCGCGGCCCAGGCGCGGAAGGCCAAGGGGCGTGGTAAGAAGAGTGGCACCCCTGCCGCCTCGTCTTCCTCTAACGTCGCTCCCGTTGCTTCCTTACATCCCTCCAGACGGGAGGGATGGGAAGTAGTGGGAGCCAAGAAGAGGAAGACGAAGGCTGCCAAGAAAGCGGCCAAAGCCGCCGCGGCGAAGGCGCCGAAGAGGCCCCGCCCCCCTCGCTCCACCGCCGTCGTCCTGACGGTGACGACGGTAGGTGTGGAGAAAGGGGTGGGGTACGCCGACGTACTGAGGACCGTGAAGTCCTCAGTCAACCTCTCGGCCCTCGAAATACAAGGGGGGCTCCGGTGCAAGACGACACGCACCGGGGCTCGCCTCCTCGAGGTCTCCGGCGCCTCCAGCGGCCCTAAAGCTGACGCCCTAGCGGCTCAGCTTAGGGTCGCGCTGGACGAAGAAGCCGTCCGCGTCACCAGACCCACCAAATGCGCCGCATTGCGCATCACGGGTCTGGATGACGCGGCCACGACGGAGGAAGTTGTCTCCGCCGTCGTGGAGGCGGGCGGCTGCCCCCGTGACCAGGTGAAGGCTTCAGATATCTCCTTCGGCTCCACTGGTCACGGGATGACAGTCGTCCAGTGCCCCGTCGCGGCGGCACTGAAAGTGGCGGACGGACGAAGCCTCCTCGTAGGGGGCTTCCTAAAGGCGCAGGTGCACCTCCTTCGTGCCCGGGAAACCAGATGTTTCCGGTGCATGGTGGTGGGGCACGTCGGAGTGCAGTGTACAGCGGAAGTCACCGTGGGCGATCGGTGCTTCCGCTGCAGCCGGCCCGGTCACAAGGCAAGTGCCTGTGACGCCCCGCCTCGCTGCTTTAGATGCGAGGCGGAGGGCAAGACCGCGGATCACCGGGTCGGCAGCACAACCTGCGCCGCCTCGAAGCCAAAACCTCGTCCGTCCGCTGAGAGCGGTGGGGGTGCCGCCCTTGCGCGGCCAGTTGCTTCGCGGCGGGATGCGGTTATGGACGTCAATTAATGTCTGACGCCCGTATCCGTATCTTGCAAGTGAATTTGAACCACTGCCGTGCTGCTCAGGATCTTCTGTACCAGAGCATCCGGCAGTGGTCCATAAACTTGGCCGTGGTCGCCGAGCCGTACTACGTCCACCCGGGAAGCCCGGTGGACGAGGACGGCTCGGCCTGTTGTATCTTTGGGGGGTCCGCCGCAGACAACTCGCGCCTTGCGATCATTGCAAGGGGCCGCGGGTGTGTTGCGGCGGACTATGATGGGTTGGCAGTCGTGGCCACCTACATCTCGCCGAACATTGACGAGTCTCAGTTTGAGCTATGGCTCACTGAGCTCGACGTCGTCTTCGCTGCGTGCCGTCCTCGTCCTGTCCTGCTCCTGGGAGACTTCAACGCCTGGAGTGAGGCGTGGGGCTCCCGGGAAACCAGGGACAAGGGGAGGCTTCTTGAGGACTGGACCAGAACACGTGGTCTGGAGGTCCTCAACCGGGGGAATGTCGCCACCTTTTGGCGGCGGGGGGGGGAATCGATCGTGGACGTAACGTTCGCATCCCCTGACCTCGCCGCCCGTATTACAGGCTGGCGCGTGGAGGAGGGTGAGGAGACGCACTCGGATCATCGGTACATCCGGTTCGATGTCGTCCCCCCACCTGACCTCCCACAGCCGGTGGCAAATCCCCCGGATCCGCGTTGGGCACTTCACCATCTGGATCGGGAGGCTCTTCTGGAGGCATCCATCGTGCAGGCCTGGATTCCAGCGCCGGACCGGCCTGCCGATGTGGATGCCGAGGCGGAGTGGTTCAGGAGAGCCATGTCGCAAATCTGTGATGCGGCGATGCCTAGGGTTACACCCAGACCGGCCAGGAAGCAGGTGTACTGGTGGTCGCCGGAGATTGCAGAGCTGCGCGCAGCATGCATCTCCGCCCGCCGCCGGTACACCAGGTTTCGCCGGAGGCGTCGCCGCCCAGACGACGCGGCAGCCCGAGAGGCGGAGCTTTTTCAGGCATACAGGGAGGCTAAAGGTAATCTCCAGGAGACGATAAAGCGGGCCAAGACGGCGGCCCGCGAGGAGCTCCTGGAGACCCTGCAGCAGAACCCATGGGGGCGCCCGTACCTACAGGTCAGGGAGAAACTCCGACCTAGGGCGCCCCCACTGACCCAGAGTCTCCAGCCGCAGCAGCTGGAGCGGGTCATGGGCTCCCTGTTTCCGACGAGCGCGGAGGAGCACGTCCCTCCGCGCATGGCTCCGTCTCTGTCCGACGCGGATTGCACCAGCGAAGACGACGTACCCGAAGTCAGGGTGGGGGAGCTAGGTGCGGCAGTACTCCGGCTTAAACGCCGGAAAATCACTGCCCCCGGACCCGACGGCATTCCTGGCCGTGCATGGGTCCTGGCCCTCGAAGAACTCGGGCCTCGACTGATGGGGCTCTTTAGCGCATGCCTCGAAAGGGGCCAGTTTCCCAAGGTGTGGAGGACGGGGAAACTGGTCCTGATCCGTAAGGCGGGGCGGCCGGTGGACTCACCGTCCGGATACCGGCCGATCGTGTTGCTCGACGAGGTGTGTAAGCTCTTTGAGCGCATTATCGCGGAACGCCTCGTCGAGCATCTCACGAGTGTGGGGCCAGACCTGGCGGATAACCAGTTCGGTTTCCGTCGGGGACGCTCCACCGTGAGCGCGATCATGCGCGTGAAGAGCCTGACGGAGGAAGCAGTCTCGCAGGGCAAGGTGGTGGTGGCGGTGTCTCTTGACATCGCCAACGCGTTCAACACCTTGCCATGGAGCTGCGTTAGGGAGGCGCTCGTGTATCACGAAACGCCTCTCTACCTCCGTCGTATTGTCGGGGCCTATCTCTCGGAGAGGGCCATAGCTTTCCCCAGCTGGCTCGGGCCAGCTCGGCGAGATGTGTCGTGCGGTGTTCCGCAGGGGTCGGTCCTGGGGCCGCTTCTGTGGAACATCGGCTACGACTGGGTGCTGCGGGGTGCGTTGCCTAGGGGTGTCGGCGTAACGTGCTACGCCGACGATACCCTCGTCACGGCGCGGGGTGCAACGTACCAGGAGGCAGCACTCAAGGTCACGACGGGTGTTGCTCGAGTCGTGGGTCGGATACGGCAGCTGGGACTGGAGGTGGCCTTGCACAAGTCCGAGGTTCTGTGTTTTCACAGACCTCGGAACGGTCCACCAGAAGGTTCCAGCATAAATGTGGGAGGCGTTAGCATCGGCATCAAGCCCTCGATGAAGTACCTAGGGATCGTACTTGATAGCCGATGGAACTTCGGACCACATTTCCGAAGTTTGGTCCCCAAGGTGACGCAGGCATCGGTCGCGCTTTCGCGACTGATGCCCAACCTAAAGGGACCCAACGCCTCCTGCAGGAGACTGTACCTGGGGATCGTGCGGAGTATGGCCCTATACGGGGCTCCCGTATGGGCGGATAGGTTGGCGGTCAAGGGGAACGTGACTCTGTTAAACAGACCACTTAGAACCTTGGCCGTCAGAACCGTACGGGGGTACCGCACGATCTCCGGAGAGGCTGCATGTCTCCTAGCCGGGACCCCTCCATGGGACCTGGAAGCGAGAGCCCTTGCGTCATTGTTCCAATGGCGCAAGGAGGCGCTGGAGCGGGACCACAGGCCTGCGTCTCGAGAAATCGAGGACCAGCGGTCCCAACTCCGCCAGGATCTCATGGAGTCATGGAGGGTGCGACTTGAGCAACCCAAGGGGGGTGCCATCTTCATCGCGGCGGTGAGACCGATCATGGACGATTGGCTGCAGAGGCAGCATGGTGACCTCACGTACCGTGCGACGCAGATGGTTGCCGGGCATGGATGCTTCGGTAGCTATCTGTTTCGCATGCATCGTGAGGTCACACCCCGGTGTCAACACTGCGAGGTTTCCGACGACGACACCGCACTCCACACGTTGGTGGAGTGCTCAGCGTGGGCGAGTCAGCGCCGGGACCTCGTAGTGGGTCTGGGCGTGGATACCCTCTCGCTGGGGACCATGCTTCAAGCCATGGTATCCAGCGGGAGTAGGTGGAACGCGGCCGTGTCCTTCTGCGAGCAAGTCATGCTCGCGAAGGAGGCGGCCGGGAGGGAGAGGGAGCGTACCCTCCCCGCCGAGTTCCGTAGTCGGCGGCCAGGCCGCCCCAGACTACGCGACTACGCCCAAGACTATCGTCCTCCATGATCGGGGCCTGAGGACGGCGGGATCGCCACCCACCGTCCTTACAGAAGCAGGCTAGAAGGGTTGCGTGCTGCGGGGCCTTTGCCCCATAGCACGCAACCAGATTCACTCACTGACGCGGGATAAAACCCGACCCCAATGACGCGGGATTCTCGTCCCGACCAAACACCCGCAGAGACCACAGGGGTGGTCAAAGTCCGCCGGGCGCCACTGGACATACCCTCTGCTAGTAACCAGGGACGCCCGGCAACGGACGTTAGAGCGGCCGCGGCCTTGGGCCGCGGAATTAAAAAAAAAAAAAAAAAAAAAAAGTACGAAATCGAAAAATCTTACCTAAAGCATTTGTTATAATAAGTAAATAGCTCGGCGTAACTATCACATGATGACTTAAAAAATACCTAAGTCACTATGTACTTGTAAATAGAATTAAAAATCTATATATATAATACGCCAGTGAAGCCGCTTCTCCTCCTAAACTAAGAGTCGCACAGTCAAGTGTGGCACACCGTTGGAAAGGTCGTGGTCTCAAGTGGTGCGATAAGATTAGAATTTGACAAAACATAAAAAAAAATAAAAAATATTACTTGCGCAGTTTGCGCTAAGGGTTGCTAGTTAAGAATAATTCTTCAGACTGGCCGTGAAAACGTATCAGACAGTGGTAATCATAATATATATAATAATATTCAAAATACATACGCCTGGAATTCATGAAGTAAAAATACATAAATTCAAAATACATAATGTATAATCATCAATGCAAATAAGTTCTCAATTCATAGATTTGGAATTATGTGTCCGTTTATTGGAAGTGATGTGTAAATAATGAAATACAACAGAAAAATATAATAAAATTTCATTATGTTATACTACTTTTACTAGAAACTAGCCACAACATGTTTACTTTAAGCGTTACATTCAAAAATATCGCGTTCATGTAAGAACGTGCACGCCAACTGTCACAAAATGGCCGATATTTTTTGGCCGCCTTTTTTTTTTGTCATTGTCAAAAAAAAATCGGTTGTCTGTAAAGTCCAGAGACTTGGGATGGCGCTCGCTTCGCTCCCTAGCGTGTGCTATGGGATCTAGACAACTGATAAACATACTTATATATTTCTAAATACATAGGTACATATTTTACATAGAAAACACCCAAACTCCGCAACAAACATTTGTCGATCACATAAATATTATTTGATTCGAACCGGGAATCGAGCCCGAGACTCCGGAGTCGAAAGCCGATGCCCTACCCACGACGCCACCCGTAGCAAATAAAAATTGCATCTCGTAATTACAAGAAGAATGCTTTCAAGCTATGAGTATGAATTATAATAAGCTATATACCTACATACTAGGAGCTCGTAGCATTGCGCTCATCGCGCTCCCCGTGGGACGCATTACTAAAGTACTAGACGCCACTAGATCGATACATAAAGTTAGTACATTACATAGCTGTTAGTTCTGCTACAAATAATAATGTGAGATGTATCTACTAATATCTACTTTTACTTTACTGAACTACAAAACGCGTAACTGGAAAACGTAATAATAGAGCTTTTCTTTGAGTGACAATGAGTTCACCTTCACAACATCAATAATTTAATTTTGATAGGGGTTTTCAAAATCTGTTTGGGTGTTTTAATAACCCGACGCAGCTGGATAAAAATAAATAAGTAATTAACTTATATCCGGGGAAAAAGATGATCTCAATTAAGACAACGCTGCCTAAACACTCTAGGTTTCCTACTAAAGCAATAAGTAAGTAGGTACCTATGAACGAGCATGGTCTTTGTTACGATGTAAGAACATTGACATCAAATAATATATTACGTGTAGTAGCATCCATATTTAGAATCTACTAGAACATGAGCGGACCGGTTCGAACAATGCATAAGTTCGTATCATCAACACGGTCCATTGTCTCGGAATGTCGTTCGAGATCGAAGAGATAATAAATGGGCGCCGGCCAATGGGAGCGCGTGCGCGGATATCGATGTGTAGTTTGCCTTGTCACTAAGCGTTCGAGTAGGGATACCGCTCACCCCCCCACTCCCCGTCACCGCAGACATCTTTTAAAAACCCAGGCACACCGCGCGCAGACACATTCGCATATTAAAAAACTCGTCAACACAGCTGACGTCATAATCGTAATAAACTGCACTTAAACTCATTTGAAAGTGATTCTTAGTAATATCAATTGTGCTCGCAGAAGCCAGTAGCCGGTAGTCAGTAGCCAGTAGCCGAAACCAACGTGTGGAGTGCGGTGTCGTCGTCGGAAACCTCGCAGTGTTGACACCGGGGTGTGACCTCACGACGGATGCGAAACAGATAGCTACCGAAGCATCCATGCCCGGTAACGATCTGCGTCGCACGATACGTGAGGTCACCATGCTGCCTCTGCAGCCAATCGTCCATGATCGGTCTCACCGCCGCGATGATGGTGGTACCCCACTTGGGTTGCTCAAGTCGCACCCTCCATGACTCCATGAGATCCTGGCGGAGTTGGGACCGCTGGTCATCGATTTCTCGAGACGCAGGCCTGTGGTCCCGCTCCAGCGCCTCCTTGCGCCATTGGAACAATGACGCAAGGGCTCTCGCTTCCAGGTCCCATGGAGGGGTCCCGGCTAGGAGACATGCAGCCTCTGCGGAGATCGTGCGGTAGCCCCTTATTGTATTGACGGCCAAGGTCCTCAACGGTCTGTTGCGGACCTGCGTTGAGTTGTTGGCCGTCAACCGCGCCGATGCCTGTGTCACCTTGGGGACCAAACTTCGGAAATGTGGTCCGAAGTTCCATAGGCTATCAAGTACGATCCCTAGATACTTCATCGATGGCTTGATGCCGATGCTAACGCCTCCCACATTTATGCTGGAACCTTCAGGTGGACCGTTCCGAGGTCTGTGAAAGCACAGAACCTCAGACTTGTGCAAGGCCACTTCCAGTCCCAGCCGCCGTATCCGACCCAAGACTTGAGGAACACCCGTCGTGACCTTGAGTGCTGCCTCCTGGTACGTTGCACCCCGCGCCGTGACGAGGGTATCGTCGGCGTAGCACGTTACGCCGACACCCTCAGGCAATGCACCCCGCAGCACCCAGTCGTAGCCGATGTTCCACAGAAGCGGCCCCAGGACCGACCCCTGTGGAATACCGCACGACACATCCCGCCTAGCTGGCCCGAGCCAGCTGGGGAAAGCTAAGAGCTTACACACCTCGTCGAGCAACACGATCGGCCGGAATCCGAACGGTGAGTCCACCGGCCGCCCCGCCTTACGGATCAGAACCAGTTTCCCCGTCCTCCACACCTTGGGAAACTGGCCCCTTTCGAGGCATGCGCTAAAGAGCCCCATCAGCCGAGACCCGAGTTCTTCGAGGGCCAGGACCCATGCACGGCCTCCTGGCGGCATTCCTATGCCGTCGGGTCCGGGGGCAGTGATTTTCCGGCGTTTAAGCCGGATTACTGCCGCACCTAACTCCCCCACCCTGACTTCGGGTACGTCGTCTTCGCTGGTGCTATCCGCGTTGGGCAGAGACGGAGCCATGCGCGGAGGGACGTGCTCCTCCGCGCTCGTCGGAAACAGGGAGCCCATAACCCGCTCCAGCTGCTGCGGCTGGAGACTCTGGGTCAGTGTCAATTTGTCCCTTTACTTAATATTATGTAAGTAAGGTCAGTTGGGGCAAGTGCAGTACCTATAGTTTTTTGAACTTTACCTTTAGCTGATAATAGTTTTATGTTTATAAATCACACACAAGTTTAGTACATACTACCGGATAGCTTTGTTTCTTTAGCTGTAAATTATTATTCCATCGCGCAATATAAACTATGTTTAATTTAATGTGTTTGAATAAAACTAGTCACCTAGATAATAAGTATATAGACGCACTTTCCTTTGATGACAGATGTACAGTGGAGCCTTAGTAATATGGCCCCGTTTTACCCTTTGGGAACGGAACCCAAAAAATGTAACGGTAGTTTCCATATTGTAATTTAGACTTTCGCGTTTCATAATCTAAACCAACATTTTATTTTTAACACGGGAATTAACACAAAATACTAGTGGTGACTCAGCCTGTGACCATATGCATAACTACGCCGTATTTCGTGTTAAAGGTAAAATAATAAGTAAATTACCATGTTAGATATACATTAGTTGATTCAGATAGACATTAAAATAATATTACATACAGTTTGTCTATAGGTAGCTATGTATCATAATAGTCTATTGTCAATTAATGTCACCATTCGTCACCCAAATTAAGTAGGGTATCTACTTTTTTTTATTAGGTATTTATTTTTGGTAACAAATTTTAGTATTGATAGGTTTATTAATTAGTACACCTACATACCTTCATCATGTAGGTAATCTAGGTAAGTACTAATAGTAGGTAGGTACCTACCTAACTATTGGTTTCAGAACTACCTACAGAAAAGTATACAAACATAGAAGGTACAGTCGGCCCCAAAAGTCGCTGAACACATTCAAACTTCCAAAACATCTGAACACTAAAAATGTCATAAGTCAGTGACGCAACAAGAGAACAAAATAAACTCAACATACAAAAGGTCCATAAAAAGCTGAGCACTTGTATTCCAAAAGTAGCTGAACACTAGTATTCCAAAAGTAGCTGAACATCATTAACATCATAAGTAGATTTATTTACAATAAGAATTACAAAATACAAAATATACATAATTATAGACTAAAAATATTTACATTACAAAATATCGTTTAAAAAATCCTCCGCGTCATTGCCGACTGGGAAGGTTCCCAGAATGCTGGCTGTGTTGCCACGTTGGATGGCGATACTTATTCTTTGGGCCAGAAAATAGCCAGCCTTCTGGTCCTGAGAAGCATCGATTAGGCGTTTAGCAATGTCTCTATAAAGGCGGCGAGCACTCGGACCCCATGACCCCAGTGTCTCAACCCCAAACGGCTCAAATATGTAATCACTTGCTAGGTTAGCATATTTACGCCGTTTAAAGCCTTCAGCCGATGCAGCAGCAGCGCCAGCACATCCGGATGTGCTTGGAAGGTGTGAAGGTGCTAAGGTGTCAACGCATGTAGCGTCCCACACCAAAGGCCTTCCCATCTTCCACGGTAGCAACGACATACCGTCCGGTCTCTTTCCATCGCTTCGTGCTAAACCATTTGGTTCACGTACGGCCGGAAGACCTGCGGTGTAAAGAGCCCTACGAATTATGTCGTTATGAATAGCGTGCCGAGGTATACGACCTGCGCTTCTGCTACAAGAAAGGCCATGGTGTCCCAGATTATCGACGGCCACTCCACAGGTGCAATGATGCGGGGATACACAAGGTGTACCCAGCCGAAGGCAAGTGGCAATGCGGAAGGTTGTGTCGTCCAACATTGTACCGATGTTGGGCGATGGGAGCGCCTGGATCCATAACCCTGACTCCCATTCTCCAACAGCTAGTAGGCGTGCACGCTCTGAAATATTGACAGAAGTGTCAATTAGTGTATTAATTCTCAATTTACAGAGCGGTGAATCCCACAGTCGCTGTGAGCCTAGGCGTGAGGGCAGGTCAGTGTCGGGACAAGACATCCTCCAAGCATTTATGGCATCGGTCTTGCATCGCACCTCGGAATCAATCAGTGTATTTGACAAAATTTTCCTGACCTGGCCAAGTAGATTAACAAATCATATTTTCAATGTTGTTGCCTGTTAATCTAATTTTGGTTTTCTTGATGTAACACGAATTTTGGTCTTTTGAAATGTAGCATAATTTGAGAAAAGTTTTAAAGCTAAAATTAATCTCCATTGGTGCAGTGCTCCCTATGCCTAGGTTATGGGCTCAGCAGGAAGTACTGCAAGAGTACCGACCCCCCTGGTGCAGCCACTGCGGCCGCCTTCATATGAAGGCCAAGTGCCCCAAGCTGCAGGTGGGAACACAGACTTCCTGTTTTAACTGCCGCCGGGACACACTGGGGCACACACGGGCTGAGTGACACACGGCACAGTGCGATGTATAACACATGCTCAGTAAGAATGAGATGGGACGAAATAGCACGGACAACCACTTAGAAGGGCGTCTCGGGCATTGCTACCCCATACAGAATCGTGCAGGCGAACCTAATGAAGAAACAGGTGGCAACCCAAGACTTCCTACTCGAGGCCTCCAGGCGTAAGGCATCCATAGCACTCATACAGGAGCCTTACGTGGGCAATGGGAAGAGGATGCGGTCTAACAGGGCGTCAGGGTCTTCCGGAACGCTGGACAAGGAGATGGGACTGCAGAGGCGGCCTCGTATACTCGTCGTATACTAGTTGCTAATCCATCGTCCTCAGGCCCCGATCATGGAGGTCGATGGTCCTGGGCGTAGTCACGTCTGCGGCGCCCTCGCCGCACACTTCGGAACTCAGCGGGCATGGTACGCTCCCTCACCCTACCGGCCACCTCCTTCACGAGCATTACCTGCTCGCAGAAGGAAACAATGACGCAAGGGCTCTCGCTTCCAGGTCCCATGGAGGGGTCGCGGCTAGGAGACATGCAGCCTCTAGGGCCAGGTTCGGACGGCCAAGGTCCTCAACGATCTGTGTAAAACAGCAGCGTTGTTGCCCGTCAGTCTCGGCGCCCATACGGGAGCCCCGTACACGGCCATACTCCGCACGATCCCCAGGTACAGTCTCCTGCAGGAAGCGTTGGGTCGCTTTAAGTTGGGCATCAGTCGCGAAAGCGCGGCTGTCGCCCCCGTCACTTTGGGGACCAAACTTCGAAAGTGTGGTCCGAAGTTCCAACGGCTATCGAGTACGAGCCCCAGATACTTCATTATGGGCTCGATGCCGATGCTAAAGCCCCCTACATTTACACTGGAACCTGGAGGTGGCCCGCGCCGAGGTCCGTGAAAACATAGAGCCTCGGACTTGTTCAGTGCCACGTCCAGTCCCAGCCGCCGTATCTGACCCACGACTTCAGCAACCCCAGTCGTGACCTTGAGTGTTGCCTCCTGGTGCGTTGCTCCCCGGGCCGTGACGAGGGTTTCGTCGGCGTAGCAAGTTACGCTGACGCCCTCTGGCAATAAACTGCAACATAGCAGCGTGTGAGGGGTGAGGGGCGGAATGTTTGATGTTGTATTACCAAGATATAGCCCCCAGACCAACTCATAGAACCTAGATGTGTAGGAGGACATTAAAACGAATAGAAAATTTTTGGGAAGTGGGATGGGAATTGGGATTTTTTTTATGGGAAGAGATGGAGTTTTATTACTTGCGGGGGTTTCAAGGGGGGTTCGACAATGAAGTCAAAATTGACCTAGGATGCTTAGTTTCCGAGATATCGGGTACTCTAATCTTGGGTATTTTTGTGGGATGAGAATTCTCGAGATTTTTTTTTGGACGCGAATAGAATACTTCTCTGCTGGGGTGCGGAGGAACAGAAATTTGCTCAGAATTGAGCTGGGAAGCTCCGTTACCGGGATATAGGGGCTTCAAGTTTTGTGGAATGTGGGATAATAATTGGGAAGAAAATTTTTGCGGGATGATGGCATTCAAATATTTACATGGGCCGGAAAAATGAGGCCAAAATTTACCTGGGATGCTTAGTTTCCGAGATTTGGGGTACTGGGAATCTTGGGAATTTCTTGATTTGTTAATCTACTTATGATGTTAATGATGTTCAGCTACTTTTGGAATACTAGTGTTCAGCTACTTTTGGAATACTAGTGCTCAGCTTTTTATGGACCTTTTGTATGTTGAGTTTATTTTGTTCTCTTGTTGCGTCACTGACTTATGACATTTTTAGTGTTCAGATGTTTTGGAAGTTTGAATGTGTTCAGCGACTTTTGGGGCTGACTGTACTTTTGATAAATTATTTATACTAAGTTAAGGCAATAACTTCTATTTTGTAAATAAGTTATAACTTAACCTTTACATGATCTCGGCTTAGCTTGCTTTCTACGAGACATGACAGTTCTTGTTCAGCGTACTGGTACTTAAATTTCATTTCCTAATTTATAACCACTAGAAACTAATTTAAAAAATTATTATGTTCATAAGTTCCCGCAAAGTTTGTCGTAAAAGTATCTCGCAGTGTATCGTAGAGAAGGGATACGCGACACGTGGCCGACCTCGCGGCTCACCCCGCGGTAACTGAGCCTGAGCTTAGTTGGCGCCCAACAAGTGGCAATAACAATATTGTATCCTTCGCGCAAAACTCTCGTAAGGCAAAACTTTGTCAGTAGACGACTATAGCTTGGTAAAGATAGCTGAACTTTAGAATTGAGTATATCAATCAGACTTGGGATGCCGCTCGCTTCGCTCCCTTAATAGACCAACAGAGCGTGAGAAAGAGAAGTCTGGAGAAGTCATCATCATTCAAACCTTGCCTATGAGTAATAAAGATAGACGACGATGTACTTTTATATATGTGTGTCAGTGTCAGTGACAAGAATTTTCCGTAGTTTTCCAAATTGCGATTTTAGCGATTTTTAGCGAAACTGGTGAATATTAGATTTCTATCATATAAGCGAATCCTTGTGTTATTTACAGTAACACTGTATTTAAGAGCCATGGTGTCTTGTTCTATAAGTAATTTTAATGTGATTAAAGCATACAATCCAAATAATTACACGTTTCGCAGGTAAATACAAAATTGTTGTTCTCTTTGAGACAGTCTTGAGACAGGGCCGAGCCGCCCCTGTGTGCGAAGTGTGCGGCGCACACAGGCGCCAAGACGATAGGGGCGCCCGCGTCGCCACCGACATTATTTTGGACGACGTATTCTTTTTAGTAGAGTAGGTACCTATCGATAAGTAAGTAAACTACATACTCAATGCATTGTACAAGGCTCCTCCAAGATAATATTCACGTTTACTGTTTACAAATGGGCTGTTTGGTTTACGTTAATTAGGTACCTACGAGCTAAAATTAAAGAACTGCGCCGTGCTTAGATCAATTTCATCAAGGCGCGCCCGCCGTGAGTTTGTTTATGAACGAAACCCGATGCGGTACGTGCGACGATACGCAAGCCGAGAGGAGCCACGGGAATTCCCCGATTTTAACGAACGAGAGAGCCAAAATAATTGAACAATCCTTTAATCGAAAGTGTGTGCAAAGTGGTGCGTATTAAATTGTTTTATACTTCTTTAAACTTTCGCGTTTTGTACACATTATAAACTTAAGACTAACGGGTCTTTTACGCGATTATTGAGATATATACATACATGAGCTGAAGCCAGTCCACCCGTGACCACGGCTCTTGTAACAGGGCCGAAACGTCGGGTAATAAAGAGGTATGTATATATCTCAATAATCGCGTAAAAGACCCGTTAGTCTTAAGTTTAAATTGTTTTGTTTGTAATAAAAATTAAAATAATAATCTAGTATGTTATTTATAATATTCTGAGGGAATTAACACGCATCATACCGATAGATGTGCACAGGTAGTACTCGTACATACCTTTTGTACCTGACGTTTCGATCAGGTTACACCGGTCGTAGTTACCTGGTCGAAACGTGAGGCACAAAAGGTATGTACCTCTGTGCATAGGTATCTATCAGTATGATTCGTGCTAATTCTCATAGAATATTATAGGTAATAGATTATGTAACGCGATAGTTTAATTAAAAGTTAATATTCTAGTAGGTTCACGCTAAAAACAATAAATAAATAAATAATAAATAAATAAATATGTTAGGACAATCCACACAACGCCATCTAGTCTCAAACTAAGCAAAGCTTGTGATATGAGTACTAGATAAACTGATATAAATACTTATATACATTTTTTTTGTAAATACATACATATTATACATAGGAAACATCCAGACTTCGGTACAAACGTATGTGTCATCACACAAAGTTTGTCCCGACCGGGAATCGAACCCGAGACTCCGACGTCGTAAGCGGATACACTACCGACCACGCCACCGAAGCAGTCAATACATTGTGTTAGGTTAGGTAGGTAGGAAATTTTTAACGTACAATTATAATAAATTAATTTTTATATAATTATTACGACTGTACTCTACCATCCACTTCCTAAGACTCATTTGCACAACAAAAGTGCAGGAGATGGCAGCGGCGGCGGCTAGCGTGGACAACACTGGTCGGAGCTACCCAGTGGGGCGCCTACCGACACACTGTACTGGGCTGGGCGACTCACCAGCTCCAGTAGATCCAGCAAAGTGGGCGCGTGATCTGACCTGTTTGGTTTCCGTGTGAACCCGTATACCGACATCTGCTGCAGTAGTACGTGACAAGACGCAGGGGCTAGCTTCGTCTAGAACCGTGTGAGAGAGATGGGAGCTGACCCGCTGGACGGAAGGGTTCCAAAAACCCCACTGATGCGTGGTCACCGGAACCCGCACCGGTCACCACACGGCATGCGGCACGGCAACACACATCAGGATTATCCTCGACCTAGTGGTGTAGCATCCTGGCGGTGGTTGTTTAGGTTAGGCGCTGTATTACTCGCTGGAAACCATGCTCCAAGCCATGGTCTCCAGCGCGAGTAGGTGGAACGCGGCCGTATCCTTCTGCGAGCAAGTCACGCGAAGGAGGTGGCCGAGAGGGAGAGGGAGCTTACCCTCTCCGCTGAGTTCCGCAGTCAGCGGCCAGGGCGCCGCAGACTCATCTACGCCCAGGACCATCGACCTCCATGATCGGGGCCTGAGTAAGGCGGGATAGCCACCCACCGTCCTTACAGAAGCAGGCTAAAAGGGATGCGTGCTGTGGGGCCTTTGCTCCACAGCACGCAACCAGATTCACTCACCGACGCGGGATAAAACCCAACCCGCGGGATTTTCATTCCGACCAAACCCCCGAAGAGGCCACACGGGTGGCCAAAGTCCGCCGGGAAATACTTCTGGTGTCACCAGAGAGGCCCGCAGCAATGAACACGGGAGAGGCCGCGGTCACGCGGAGTTAAAAATATAAATTAAGTCGCTGTATTAAGCGGGCGGCCAGCGGCACTAAAGTTTCCAAGGGCCTTCCTGGCCAGGGCGGGTCGACCGGTCGAATCACACCACCCACACATAATTGACTGCACTGCGCACCCACTGGTGCCATGGCTGATGCACCACACACACATCGCCCCAGGCCCGGCTGTGCAGCATCTGAACCATCAACACAACCCAACCTGGGCTCGGATACTTGGGGGGCTTTATCACAACTGCACGAGGGTACCCCCCCGTACTTACACTGATGTACCACCTGGTACCCACGTAGAGGCCGAGGTATGGATACCGTGTTCACATTGCCTTGTTCGTTGATCAGCAAGTGCGCCGCTTGCAGGTGAGGTCACTGGGGACCTGAAGATGTTAGAATGACCCCTAAAACCGACTCGCGTTTAATTTTTCGCAGTAATTTGCAAGCGAATAAGTTTTATATAATTAAAAAAAAAAACTAAAACACGAAGATTCATAAAAAATCACTAGTAGTTCCTACCATCACTCTGATCTTCTGGCATCCATTAGCCGTAACCAACTTGACGCGCTTTTGGTTTCTGAAACTTTTCTTAAGCCGTCTCTGCCTTCTAGTCTTGTCAGTATCCCTGGATTTGTATTGATTCGCAATGATAGGCTCGGTAAGGGTTGTGGAGGTATAGCCATTTACCTTCGCAATGATATCGTATACAAGACGATTTGTGCCTCTCCATCTGCACCTATTGATCGCGCACCCGAGCAGTACCTTTTTCTAGAGGTAACTGTTCGCCACAATAAGTTTCTACTTGGAGTTTTCTACAGCCCTGATTTGCGAGTCAACTACTTTGACAGACTTGAGGCCGTTCTTTATGATCTTTGCCCTAATTACAGCCGCGTAGTCTTGATGGGTGATTTTAACACTTGTCTGATCAAGGATGATTCCCGAACACATTCTCTTCGGTCTCTATTGTCTTCATTAAATCTCAACATCTTGCCTCTCTCTGCTACACATCACGTGCCTAATCGTAACCCTTCTCTTCTCGATCTGATTATCCTTTCTTGTCCCGAACTTGTTGCTACACATGGTCAGCTGACTGCCAGCTTTTCTTATCATGACCTTATCTATTTATCCCTCTCTATACGCCCTGCCAAGCGGCAGATACAATTCTCTGTACTTCGAAATTACGGAAGAATGGACTTGGAGGCCTTGAGGTGTGAAGCTCCAGTCCAGTGTCCAGTCAATGTCCACATTGACTGGACACCTGTCTTCGGTAGTGATGATATAGATGAAAAGGTTCGGAGGTTTAACGACACACTTACGGCTCTTTACGATCGACACGCGCCTAAACGTCGTATACGGCACAAACATACCCCCACTCCTTGGATTGGTGCCGACATCAGGGAAGCCATGGCTGCTAGGGATAGAGCCAAACGCAGGCTAAAACGTAACCCCACTGATACTAATTTTAAGAGGTTCAATGACCTACGTAATCGCTGCAATCGTTTGTGTCGAGATGCAAAACGTTGCCATTTCCATAAATCATTAGATACTCGCGATTCCTCCGTGATCTGGAAATTTCTAAAGGCAAACAGTATCAGTAGATCTCCGTCTACTGATTGTAACGACATCGATCTGAGTGCCCTTAACAAACACTTTTCGAAACCACCTGTTACACTTGATCCACATACTAAGGCGCGCACCCAGCTCGATCTCTCCCAGATACCGCTACCGCCATGTCCCCCGTTCAGTATGAAAACAGTTTCTGAAGATGACGTCCAAAAGTCTCTTCTAGCTATTACTTCCTCTGCCATAGGTAACGACCAGTTTTGCTCTAAAATGTTTACCCCGATTCTCCCTGCCATTATCCCTATCCTCACCCATATCTTTAACTTTTCCCTTCACTCGGGTGTCTTTCCAAAGGCCTGGAAACAGGCACTTATTATACCACTCCCTAAAACCCCAAATCCTTCTTCATTATCCCAATTCCGGCCCATCTCCATTATCCCTTTCCTATCCAAAGTGCTAGAGCACATTGTACATCGGCAACTGTCTTGTCACCTATCGCAGAATAATCTCCTCAGTCCATTTCAATCTGGTTTTCGATCGGGCCACAGTACGGTGACTGCACTCCTAAAGGTCACTGACGATATTCGTTCGGCCATGGAGAATAGGTCACTTACTGTGCTAGTTCTACTAGACTTCAGTAGTGCTTTCAACTCCGTGGATTTCGATGTCCTACTTGGAATCCTTAAATCCCTCAACTTCTCTACGGAGTCTGTGGCCTGGTTCGATTCGTATCTTCGCGGACGCTCGCAGTCCGTCCGCCACAATGAGCATTACTCGGAGTGGTGTAACCTTAGTGCCGGCGTCCCTCAAGACGGCTAACTCTCTCCTTTACTTTTTTCCATTTTCATCAACTCTGCTGTTCGAGTTATCTCCTGTAACTTCCATCTCTATGCAGACGACTTGCAGCTGTATCGACATTTTGCTTTAAACGTATTTAGAACTGCCATTGCAGCCTTAAATAGAGGCCTCGCGGCTATTAATCAGTGGGCTTGTTCGTATGGCCTTCACATTAATCCCAACAAATCGCAGGCCATGATTATTGGAAGTAGGCAGATGCGTAGTGGGTTAGATATGGCTTTGTTTCCACCAGTTGTATTGGATAACTCTACCATTCCGTATACTGAAGTCGCCAAAAACCTCGGGGTCTTAATCGATTGCATTTTGACGTGGAACGCTCATGTAGGCGAAGTGAGTAAAAAGGTCCATTTCACCTTCCACACACTATATATATATATATATATATATATATATATATATATATACAGATATTTAAGACAGAGAGGAGAGATAGTGTTCCTTCACTTTCCTTTTAAATGGAAAAATAATGTTGCAGCGTTGTATGTCCGGCGGGAGCGAGTCCCAGGAATAGAAATCGGATTTGTGAGAGGGACAGGTAAGGCGATATTGGAGATGTGATCTACACGGGGCATCGGGTGCGTTCATGTATGAGAAACGCTCCCGTAGGTAGGACGGATAGGAAGGATTGTGTAGAACGTTAAACAGCAAACACAATATCCGAGCATCTCTACGAAGACGGATCGGGAGCCACTTGAGTTTCTTGCGATATTGTGAGACGTGATCGTATTTACGTAAATTGTATATGAATCGGATACATAGATTTTGCAAGCGCTCAAGTTTATTTAGGAGCTCCTCGGTGGCATCCAAGTAGCAGGCATCCGCATAGTCCAGGATGGGTTGAATTAACGTCTGCGCAAGAGAAATTTTGATATCCAAGGGCAAGAAGCTTTGGAGACACTTGAGAGTGTGGAAGGTGAAATGGACCTTTTTACTCACTTCGCCTACATGAGCGTTCCACGTCAAAATGCAATCGATTAAGACCCCGAGGTTTTTGGCGACTTCAGTATACGGAATGGTAGAGTTATCCAATACAACTGGTGGAAACAAAGCCATATCTAACCCACTACGCATCTGCCTACTTCCAATAATCATGGCCTGCGATTTGTTGGGATTAATGTGAAGGCCATACGAACAAGCCCACTGATTAATAGCCGCGAGGCCTCTATTTAAGGCTGCAATGGCAGTTCTAAATACGTTTAAAGCAAAATGTCGATACAGCTGCAAGTCGTCTGCATAGAGATGGAAGTTACAGGAGATAACTCGAACAGCAGAGTTGATGAAAATGGAAAAAAGTAAAGGAGAGAGTTAGCCGTCTTGAGGGACGCCGGCACTAAGGTTACACCACTCCGAGTAATGCTCATTGTGGCGGACGGACTGCGAGCGTCCGCGAAGATACGAATCGAACCAGGCCACAGACTCCGTAGAGAAGTTGAGGGATTTAAGGATTCCAAGTAGGACATCGAAATCCACGGAGTTGAAAGCACTACTGAAGTCTAGTAGAACTAGCACAGTAAGTGACCTATTCTCCATGGCCGAACGAATATCGTCAGTGACCTTTAGGAGTGCAGTCACCGTACTGTGGCCCGATCGAAAACCAGATTGAAATGGACTGAGGAGATTATTCTGCGATAGGTGACAAGACAGTTGCCGATGTACAATGTGCTCTAGCACTTTGGATAGGAAAGGGATAATGGAGATGGGCCGGAATTGGGATAATGAAGAAGGATTTGGGGTTTTAGGGAGTGGTATAATAAGTGCCTGTTTCCAGGCCTTTGGAAAGACACCCGAGTGAAGGGAAAAGTTAAAGATATGGGTGAGGATAGGGATAATGGCAGGGAGAATCGGGGTAAACATTTTAGAGCAAAACTGGTCGTTACCTATGGCAGAGGAAGTAATAGCTAGAAGAGACTTTTGGACGTCATCTTCAGAAACTGTTTTCATACTGAACGGGGGACATGGCGGTAGCGGTATCTGGGAGAGATCGAGCTGGGTGCGCGCCTTAGTATGTGGATCAAGTGTAACAGGTGGTTTCGAAAAGTGTTTGTTAAGGGCACTCAGATCGATGTCGTTACAATCAGTAGACGGAGATCTACTGATACTGTTTGCCTTTAGAAATTTCCAGATCACGGAGGAATCGCGAGTATCTAATGATTTATGGAAATGGCAACGTTTTGCATCTCGACACAAACGATTGCAGCGATTACGTAGGTCATTGAACCTCTTAAACCGTCCTACCTACGGGAGCGTTTCTCATACATGAACGCACCCGATGCCCCGTGTAGATCACATCTCCAATATCGCCTTACCTGTCCCTCTCACAAATCCGATTTCTATTCCTGGGACTCGCTCCCGCCGGACATACAACGCTGCAACACTATTTTTCCATTTAAAAGGAAAGTGAAGGAACACTATCTCTCCTCTCTGTCTTAAATATCTGTATATATATATATATATATATATATATATATTATTAATATATATTTGTATATATGTATTTATGGTTCCTATTTTTTCATGTATGTAAGTATATATTGTACCTATATATTATTATTATAACCTAATCTGTATATATCTATATATATGTATTTGTGTAATATAGATCCACCTACGCACACATAAGACTTATTCTATCAAGCATTTCCTTCCCCTGGCCCACTGGAAGAGATTTCTTATGAAATAAGTGGTGCCTTGGTACTCAATCTATCCTTATTGTTCATCTTCTTATTTTATTTTTCATGTGTGTACATAAATAAATAAAAACATAAAAAAGCTACCAAAAAAGGCTCACAATGAAAATAATGATTTAAACAGGGTTTAAATTAAGGAACACTTGTTCTAAATGTCGGATTAGCTGAAAAGAACATACAGACAGAAAGAGAAAATTTGTCGAAATTCAGTTTGGTAGTCATCTTACCCCATTGTTTTAAATACATAATTTTCCAGCAATTCTTAGATAACATATATTTGTTTATGTCTTGTGTTTACCAATATGTAAAAGGTTTTAATTATAGTACATTGTTTACCCTTGCATTGTGCAGTACTCGAGGTAGGCCCAAGAAAAGATGGATGGAATGCGTGAGAGAGGATATGACCAGGAAAGGAGTGACTGAGGAGATGACGTGTGACAGGGATGTATGGAAGATGAAAACATGTTACAGTTAGGTAAACATGGTAGATGATGATGATTTCCTATTCACAATGAAGAATTGATCTTAAATAACGTAAAATAGGAGAATGTCCTTTTATGATAGGGCTTGACGACCTAATGACGTCACGATTATCGATGTATCGATAAATTTAGTTAAGAAATTATAATTATGATATGAAGCAAAAATTCGATGTTGCCGGTATTTGTTATGGTAGCTCAGTGGTCAGAGCATTCCCCCTGTTAGGAAAAGGCCGTGGAGTTCGAGTCCTGCCGATGACATCAGTTTTTGTGATCTATTTATAATTTCTTTCTTAATATTCGCCTGTTGTTGATCACATTAACGGGATAACAAGTAGCATATTATAGTGCTACTTTTTGTCCCGCTTCTGTGTTGCAGTGGGAATTGGGAAGAAGAAACGGGCGGAGCCGCGGTAATCTGCTATAGAAACTGAACTGTTTCATGGTTATGTACCTACCAATGAAAAAAATCTTTCGAATATATAATATCCTAAATGCTAAACTAACTTAAAGAAACATAACTTTGTCATCTTCGTTGGTTCGTCTGTCCATTCTCGGCTTTCCTCCTAAACGGTTAAAGCTAGAAAAATTTTACTTTGCATAAATTTGTGTATTTATAACGGTAACCAAGGTAATAAAATAATAAAAACATTTTTTTTGGGTTGCCTCCCCTACATAGTTAAAATGATTTTTTTTCTACCGTCAACCCCATCGTGTGGGGTATAAATAGGTCTTTTAACAATATTAAGAAGTTGCGAAGACAACTTTTTGATTTAAGAATCCGTTTTCGAGATATTCAACTTTAAAACCCACATTTTTATTAAAACAGAGCGTTTCCTCTAAAACCTAAACGGCTTGCTCGAAGTCTATGTTATTAATTATCTTTAAAGAAAAACTATAAAAGATCAGATACTTTTTTAGTTCAGGAGTTATAGGCTATATAACATGACTACGGACTACAATTGGCCGGTTTTTTTAACTAATGCCAGTCCGAGACGGAGACGTAAGCTAAAAGTATAACGGATTAGTCAGATTCTGTTGTATTGCTTAGAAATAACACTCACTACTTTATCTATATTTTGCGTATTTCATAGTGTACACACACTATTTCACTCACACATTTGCATTCTGATTTTGGGATCGCCTCTGAAATGTCTTTGTGTATCTTTCTACATACTATATCTATGGTGAAGTCGGTTTACTGACGATAGTTGAACGAGACAACGTCATAACTGCCGAACGCGGAGGCCGATTGTGCCTCTTTGTCGCTCGTTCCGCGGTCTCGCTTGCACTTAATGCCTTAAATGGAACGCCTCAGAGCGAGGTAACGCCGCTTGACGTCATGTTTTTTCGTGCGTGCAGCCGGCTCCATCGAATTATAAGACGTTGTCACGTCAAAAAATATATTCAGTACATAATATCGATATTAAACGAATATTATAATATCTCTTATTATAAAGACTTGGACGTGGGACTTTTTCAGGGGCTTTTGATTTCGATTAGTTACTTTACTTTATTAGGATTATATTGATTCGAAATTTATTAGGTAGGATCTACTAACCTATATATTTTTAACCATAAATGAAACATACATCCCTTTCACTGATGTCGCCAGTATCCGCAGAGCCCGTCCCTGGTTCGGGCGAGATTGTGCCAAAGCTGTTCGACAAAAACAGTCGGCATATCGCGCCTGGATCAGGGCCCGGGCTGTGCGCGACCCAAACGTGGGCCACCTCAAAGCAGCGTACAACCGGGCCACAAAATCGATTAAGAAGGCCTTTAAGAGAGCGGATGCCCAGCGTGTCGCGCGGCTTGGTCAGGAGCTCACTTCCCATCCCACGGGCAGCCGTGGATTCTGGCAACTGGCCAAAGCCGTGCAATCTAACTTTTGTCAGCCCTCGCTGCCACCGCTGCGTTACCCAGATGGAACACCGGCTCACAAAGCCCAAGAGAAAGCGGATATGCTCGCAGACCTCTTTGCGGCTAATTCCCGGGTCGACGACCGTGGCCTGCAGCCCCCCGCCATCGCCAACTGTGGCCACACAATGCCTGATATTGTTATCAGGCAATGTGATGTACGGGCAGTGCTGCGGTCACTCGACACGCGGAAAGCCAGTGGCCCTGACGGCATTCCGGCGGTGGTGCTACGAAAATGTGCAGCTGAGTTGTCTCCAGTATTAACGCGTCTGTACCGCCTGTCATACTCTTCAGGGCTCGTGCCGGAGGTCTGGAAGGAGGCGAACGTACAACCGATCCCCAAGAAAGGGGATCGATCCGATCCAGGCAACTATCGACCCATAGCTGTCACCTCCTTCATTTGCAAGGTGCTTGAGCTCCTTATAAATAAGCAGCTCATGCAATACCTAGAGGATCACTCGCTAATCAATGATCGACAATACGGCTTCAGGCCAAAACGATCAACGGGTGATCTTCTGGCATTCGTAACGCATGTCTGGGGTGGGGCTATGGAAAGGCACTGCGAGTCCTTGGCTATTAGCATGGACATCGCCAAAGCCTTCGATAGGGTTTGGCATGCTTCGCTCCTTTCCAAGCTTCCGGCATATGGTCTACCTCCTCAACTGTGCAGCTGGATTGCCAGCTTTTTAAACTAGCGCCGAGTAAGGGTCCTCTGCGATGGCCAGGCTTCTCGCTTCTTGCAAGTGAATGTTATGCCGTGAAGGGTATGCCGGGTAATGCCGGGGTACCGCAGGGGTCCGTACTATCACCAACTCTCTTTCTTCTGCATATCAATGATATGCTATCCCTCGGGAACATTCATTGCTATGCAGATGATAGCACACTGCACGGGAGTTACTCGGTTCGTCCAACGGCGGGGCGATCTGAGATTGAGGAGGAGAGACGACGACTCGTCGCTGATCTCGACCGTAACCTCGACAGTATCTCTCAATGGGGTACCGAGAACCTGGTCGAGTTCAATGCCCGCAAAACACAGGCGTGTGCATTTACTGCGAAGAAATCCCCTTTCCTTCCCCTACCTTCTCTTCAGAATGCATTATTACCAATGAAGGACAACCTTAATATCCTTGGCATAGACGTTCGTCGAGAGCTCAATAATAAAAACTACATCGAAAGATGTATAGGGCTAGCTTCGCGGAAACTAGGAATACTGAATAAGGTAAAGAGATTCTTTACACCGGACCATAGGTGTCTGCTGTATAAGACGCAGATTAGACCCTGCGTCGAATACTGCTCTCACCTCTGGGACGGCTCCGCGAAGTATCTGCTGGACGCTCTCGACGCTATGCAGCGACGGGCTATCCGTATTATAGGTTGTCCGGAGGTAACGGGAAGCCTTGAGCCGCTAGCTCAGCGCCGAACAATAGCTTCCTTGGCCGCATTCTACCGTATTTACCACGGCGAGTGTTCTGAAGAGCTCTTCAATCTGATCCCACCCTCTTCCTTCCGATCCCGAACTACTCGTGCCGGGCAGAGATGCCACTCCCACACAGTGGATAGCATGTTCGCGAGAACCGAACGTTTTAAACGTTCGTTTCTCTGCCGAACGATAGTGGCCTGGAACGCCCTGCCTGTGCACGTGTTTCCTCCCACATATAATCCTGGGTTCTTTAAGCGGAGCGTGAAGAGGCACATCAGTAGGTCGTCAAGTTGAGGGCCACTCTCTATAGTATTACGTGCTGTGAGTGGCCCACAATCGCTAGACGTCGTCACGACTTACCACCAGGCGGGCGGCGTCAATTTGGCGAACCAAATACAAAAAAAAAAAAAGAAAAGAAAAACATGAGCATTGTATCATTACGACGCGTATTTTGACGATTATGGACAACTTTACAGATTTTGATTGTACACACTTCATATTATGTATTTTAATACTAAGTATGTAGAATTATGTATTTTGATTAAATATATTTTGATGTGTAGTTATGTACTAACCCAATAGTTAGATCTGTATTTATAAAATAAATAAATATAGATTACATACGGAAAAATAATGACACTTACGTGTTTCACGCTATACTACGTTCTTAACCACTACAGAACTTGCACTTACACAGTAGTTACCTACGTACGTACTGCACTCATTCAAGGTTAAAAGGACACTAGTAGGTTTTGCGCTGATAACTATAGATGTGTAAGAGGGTATATTGGTGCGAAAGAGAGGTGACACCTAATACTTATGAGCAGAGAACACGATCATGTCAAGTCCGATCATGCATACTTAGCTCTCATTGGCGGATTCAACTTCACTTTCCTAAATTCACCAATGAGACAGACTTCATCCAATGAGAGTACATTGGACTTTTCAATAAAAATTGATCTTCTACCTTGGCGATTACCTAATATTCGAACTTGAGTTGCGCTAATGTACCTACATTACATATTATTTTAGGTACACCGACACGACTGTAAAATCACCAATGCGTCATTGAATTTCGGGTAGTCAATAATAGTCGAGTACACATAATGAATGAGCTTTTTATTTTAAAAGATACTTTTTCATCTAACTGTACTTCTAAATATGATATTAATAAACTCGACATAAAGGGAATAGAAACGGGACAGAAAACGTAGACTCGACATAGAGGTAATAGAAGCGAGACAAGATTTTCGGTTCGACATAACGGGACTCGACATAAAGGGAACAATTCGTTAGAAAGTTAAAATTTTAACAGATACGAGTACATATGTGTATTTTAATTATGATATTATTTTACAGGCTGCGTTAAAAATCTATTGAAAAATGTGCTACGTCTAAATCGCATAAGATTTTGCAAAATGACAGCTTGCCAACTATTCACTATTGATGCGTCTCTATCACAAAACCTGGCGAGCCTAATAGCAAACTACATCATTATGCTATTACAATTTGCTTTTTTGAAATAAAATGCAATTTAATAGTTTCTTCTTGTTTTCCTGTGTGTTTTACAACCTGCTGCTGCTGCTAAAGAATGATTCAAGGTCACTAGCCGCCGTCTCCAATTCGTAAGAGTATCAAAACGCTCTAACTAAAATCATTCTGAGGAGAAAGAACATTATCGAGTAGACTATTAGTTATTTGTTACATAAAATGCTGCAGTAGAGTGTTTTGCGCTTCTTCACTAGCACATAGTAAAATATAGTTAACCTTTGTTGAGTAGATTTGACTTCAATCATCATCATTCACCGAGCCTTTTCCCAACTCAGTTGGAGTCGGATTTCCAGTAGTAGATTTGACTTCAATAAGATATAAAAATGTTATAAGAACCAAATTGAGAAATAGCAAAATAGACGCTCTTTACTTTGCGTAAATAGGTTTCTTCCAACGATACTCCTCTGTTGGCAGTAAGAATTCACGATATAGTTTTTAAGCTTCCATGGTCACTATTGTTAACATTAATTGATCGATTAAATGCTTGAAATTTACGAGCTTGTCATGGGTTCACTATTGGTTGTCGGCGCCCATAGTTATTGTGATCAAGTGCCTGAACACGGTTGGTCGAATTCAATTGAAATGTCTCCATCGGAGAGACATGAGGTATCACATCTTTGAATAAATCACGATTAAGTCTTATTTGTATAATGTTTAAAGAAGGTTAATATTTATTTAAATTTACTAAATAAACTAAAGAAACATTTAAATACCTTATAAATTCACCGGAGAAAGATAACTTTATCGTATTCATGATAGTATGTGTTTACTTAATGTAATTTTAATACAAAAATAATGATTTAATTACTGATACAACTAAGATCTTACTGTTTTAGAAGTCGATAACCGTTTGTGAGTCTGTGATAACTTTCAAACTATATCAATAGCATTCAGTTTATTGTAAATAGAGTTACTTTGGCGTACAACAGGAAAATGATATAATAATAATTTTGGTAATAATCAATACCTATTAAATGCTAAGTTTATAGAATTTACATATTAAAGAGTAACATGTATTTTTCAATAGTTTTTTTTTTACAATGACCGGTTTTTCTCATTATTATGCTGTGATGAGAAACCGGTCATAAAATTATAGCTAGAGGAAATTATTGACTATGTTTTTGTTCAATAGTGTAGCAAGTTTCACCAAGTGCTAGCAATGGACCTATTTTAATATAATAAATGTGTTTTAATAATATTTTCTAAAATGAAGAAGTATTATCTATTATTTGGAGAAGGGAGCAAGATAAATCAAGTGATTTGTGCTTTACTGAGTAAGTATTATTCACGTTTTCTTCGTAACATACTACTATTACACTATAATTAGCTTTAAATGTTAAATGAATCAACGAGATATCTACTAATAATTGGTATGTGAGTTTCTAGCATAGGAATTGCGCTGCACGCACGTTGATATGTCTCTCAGTCAAATCTCCCTTCAGGCCTGCTGGAAGAGATTCCTTCAGGAATAAGTAGTGCCCTTTTACCATTGTCATTGTATTCTCCGTACTTCTGGAATTGTCTGCTTGAGTTTTTACGAAAATCATAAATAAAAGTTTCTGAATAGTATATCAATAGGTACAACCCCTATTACGTCTACCTGGTCATAGAACCTTGCGTCACTGTTATGTATGAAGGCAACGATCACCAATAATTATTTTTTTCTCTAATTGACAATTAATGGTCAACTTACAACTATAACCTGACACGTGTTTTCCGTGTTTCCAAATTGGTCCGATCTACTTTCGTACTAGTTTCATTGACCTCAATTTTCTTTGTCAGTAAACTTACTAGGATTTGCCTATGGAGCCAGTATAGGATGGATGTCGCCAATGACATTGCTGCTGCAGTCTAAAGACTCACCTACAGGTACTCCACTTACAGATTATGAGGTAAGTTCATCTAAAGAGTAATATAGTACTCATGGATAGCATAAGCTCTTCTTAGATTTCAATCTCACTTGCAATAAACGATTGAGACTCTGGTACACATACATGTAAGCGGCGAAATGTTCGCGAGTAAAGTGCTTGAGGTCTTGTTCACATAGATTTAAAGCGAATAAGCGGCTGCAAAGGGGCTCTACCAACATCTTTAGGGCCCCAGCGACCTCACCTGCTAGTGGCGCACCTGGTGATCAACGGACGAGCCTCGTTAATTTACGGTACCTATGGAGTGGCTTCGGCCCCTACGTGGGTACCAGGTGGTACAACATTGTTGATCCGGGGGGTACCACCGTGCAGCTGTGCTAAAGCCCCCCAAGTAACCCAGCCTAGGCTGGGTTGCGTTAGGGGTTCAGCAGCTGCACCGCCGGGCCCGGGGCGATGTATGGTGCAGCAGGCATGGGACCAGTGGGGGCGAAACGGAGTCTAGTGTGGGTGGTGTGGGTCGATTCGCCAGCCAGGGAGATCCTTCGCAACGGCATTGCCACGGCCGCCCGCAACACAGTCATGGTGCCCGCCTGGGACCAACCACACCAGGAGGCTGCCCCACATGTTGCGCATAATCCTGCTGTGGGATCGCCGCTCCGGTTGGTAGCTGGTGTGGGGTAGCGGCGGCCTTGCATCAGGGGGGTTTGGGAGCCCTTCCGTCTGGCGAGTCGGCTCCGACCTAACCACACGGTTCTAGACAAAGCTAGCCCCTGCACTTTGTCACTTACTGCTGCGCCAAATGTCGCCCTGTCTTCACGCTTCTTCTTCAAATCTACAATGGCAGTGCAACAAAAAAAAAGTAAACGTTTCACAGCGGCCCCAGGAAACCCCACAACTTCACTTTTCGAGGTGGAGTTCACTAACATCCGTGGACTCCATGCGAACCTCGATGCCGTCCACCATCACCTTGAGACGGTACGGCCCGCTGTGATGTTCCTCACGGAGACACAAATACGCCGCCCTGACGACACGTCTTACCTGTGTTACTCCGGCTATGTCATCGAGGAACAATTTCTAGACAAAGCCGGGGTGTGCGTGTTCGTTAAGGCGGATGTTTGCTGCCGCTGGTTGCGCTGCCTAGAGAACCCCTCCAATTCCGTCTTTTGGCTGCACATAGACCATGGCTCTATGAGCCAGATCTACGTGTGCTTTTACCGTTCCCACACAGGGGATTCTGAAACAACAATGGACAAACTGGGACTTCAACGGACATCACATTGAATGGCTGGGGTCCCTTAGGACTGATCGTGCGGGTAGGACCGCCCATGCGTTTGCTCTCTCCCACGGTCTGACCCAGATGGTATGCGGGACCACCCGGATACCAGACAGGTCAGATCACGCGCCCGCTCTGCTGTATCTACTGCTGACGAGTCGCAAAGCCCAGTACAGTGTTTCTGTAGGAGCCCCATTGGGTAGTTCCGACCACTGTGTTGTTTACGCTGGCATGAAGGTGTCACCTCCTGCACGCGATGTACAAACGTCACGACGTCTATGGCACTACTCGTCAGCGGATTTGGACGGTCTACGCGATTATTATGCGTCCGTCCCCTGAAGCCAGCGCTGCTTTGTAGGAAAGGCTCCTTCGGATAGCGCTTCTGCGAAAAAACAGTCGGCATATCGCGCCTGGATCAGGGCCTGGGATGTGCGCGACCCGTGCGAAACGTGGGCCACCTCAAAGCAGCGTACAACCGGGCCACAAAATCCTTTAAGAGAGCAGATGCCCAGCGCATCGCGCGGCTTGGTCAGGAGCTCACTTCCCATCCCAAGGGCAGCCGTGGATACTGGCAACTGGCCAAAGCCGTGCAATCTAACTTTTGTCAGTCCTCGCTGCCACCGCTGCGTTACCCAGATGGAACACTGGCTCACAAAGCCCAAGAGAAAGCGGATATGCTTGCACAACTCTTTGCAGCTAATTCTCTGGTCGACGACCGGGGCTTGCAGCCCCGCGCCATCGCCTACTGTGGCCACACTATGCCTGACGTTGTACTCAGGCAATGCGATGTACGGGCAGTGCTGCGATCACTCGACACGCGGAAAGCCAGTGGCCTTGACGGCATTCCGGCGGTGGTACTACGGAAATGCGCAGCTGAGTTGTCTTCTGTACTAACTCGCCTGTACCGCCTGTCTTACTCCACAGGAATCGTGCTGGAGGTCTGGAAGGAGGCGAACGTACAACCGATCCCCAAGAAAGGGGATCGGTCTGATCCAGGTAACTATCGACCCATAGCTGTCACCTCAGTCATCTGCAAGGTGTTTGAGCTCATCATCAATAAGCAGCTCATGCGATACCTCGAAGATCACTCGCTAATAAATGATCGGCAATACGGCTTCAGGCCAAAACGAGCAACGGGTGATCTTCTGGCATTCGTAACGCATGTCTGGTGTGAGGCTATGGAAAGGAACGGCGAGTCGTTGGCCATTAGCCTGGACATCGCCAAAGCCTTCGATAGAGTCTGGCATGCTTCGCTCCTTTCCAAGCTTCCGGCATATGGTCTACCTCCTCAACTGTGCAGCTGGATGGCCAGTCTGAACGAACGCCGAATGCGGGTCCTCTGCGATGGCCAGGCTTCTCGCTTTTTGCAAGTGAATGCCGGGGTACCGCAGGGGTCCGTGCTGTCACCAACTCTCTTCCTTCTGCATATCAATGATATGCTCTCCCTCGGGAACATAAAGGGAACATTAAGCACGGGAGCTACTGGGCTCGTCTGGCGGCGGGGCGGTCGGAGATTGAGGAGGATAGACAACAACTCGTGGCTGATCTCGACAGCAACCTCGACTGTTTCTCTCAATGGGGTACCGAGAACCTGGTCGAGTTTAATGCCCACAAAACACAGGCGTGTGCATTTACAGCGAAGAAATCGCCTTTCCTTCCCCTACTCTCTCTTCAGAATGCATTATTACCAATGAAGGACAACCTTGACATCCTTGGCATAGACATTCGGCGAGAGCTCAATAATAAAAACTACATCGAAAGATGTATAGGGCTAGTTTCGCGGAAACTAGGAATACTGAATAAGGTAAAGCGATTCTTTACACCGGACCAAAGGTGTCTGCTGTACAAGACGCATATTAGACCCTGCGTCGAATACTGCTCTCACCTCTGGGACGGCTCCGCGTAGTATCTGCTGGACGCTCTCGACGCTATGCAGCGACGCGCTATCCGTATTATAGATTGTCCGGAGGTAACGGGAAGCCTTGAGACGCTAGCTCAGCGCCGAACAATTGCTTCCTTGGCCGCATTCTACCGTATTTACCACGGCGAGTGTTCTGAAGAGCTCTTCAATCTGATCCCACCCTCTTCCTTCCCATCTCGAACAACGCGTGCCGGGCAGAGATGCCAGTCCCACACAGTGGATAGCATATTCGCGAGAACCGAGCGTTTTAAGCGTTCGTTTCTCTGCCAAACGTGTTTCCTTCCACACATAATCCTGGGTTCTTTAAGCGGAGCGTGAAGAGGCACATCAGTAGGTCGTCAAGTTGAGGGCCACTCTCTATACTAATGTGTGCTGTGAGAGTGGCCCACAATCGCTAGACGTCGTCACGACTTACCACCAGGCGGGCGGCGTCAATTTGGCGAACGAAATATAAAAAAAAAAAAAAAAGAGTGGCGTTTAACAGAAAAAAATCTTCACCTGTCCTTGTTCTGAGCCGAGAGAGGACATGTGACTTACATAGGAATGTACAAGTGGTGAGTTGAAATTTGTGATTCATATTGTAAAGTTAATCATTTTGCTCATTTTATTTAAAAATAAAGTTTTATTCTTGTATAAAGTTTTAATTGGGAAATAATTTACAGGTATCAGTGATGGGAGCAATGATATATCTGACATGTGTACCCGGAACTGTTATACTAGCAATGTGTGCAGACCGGTTTGGTCGAAAATTCACCATGTTTCTGATATCAATGATGGGAGTTGTAAGTATTGTATTCTTTTCATCTCGACCAATCAAATAACATAAGTCGTCCCGAACTAGCCCTGGCGCAAAGGTTCCCAGAACGCTAATTGCATTATCCCGCTATCTAGCGGGATAATGCAATTAATGCAAAAAAAAATAATAGTAAGCGATGGCCAATATTTGTATCATGAAATGAAATGAAATAATGAAATAAAATTTATTCACGTAATTACACTTACACATAATATATTACTTCTGCCAAACTGTATAACAGTTTGTTGGCAGATGAAGCTCCCTGTTTACATTTTTCTTATCATAAAATTTTATTTCTAATAAATTCTTACTTTCAATATATATACTTACACACATTTACGTAAAGAATACATTTTGTGCCTAGGACGATATCAGATTCGATTTCTATAAGCTATCAAGCTCGGTATAGATATACCATAAACATGACAAACACTGTTAGGTAGGTATATGTAATAGTATAGCCGCTCAAGCCGTGGCTAACCACCGCTATAGTCTGTCTGTTATGTAACAATGTTATTACAAAATGTTTGCAACACGAATTTATTTGTCTTATTTTTAAACATTCTTTTAGTAATATTACTATTTGACAGAGATAGGGGAAGATCAATAAATATTTTTGGCCCCAATTTATGTGTTTCTTTCGCCGTAATAATTATAACAGGGGGGTATTTCCAGCATGTTAGTGCATTGTCTCCTCGGGCGTGTCTTATGTACTTTAAACGTGTCATGCTCTGGGGCAGGACAGTAGACGATTTTGGAATTTTGTCTCGGTGAAAACAATTGTACATAATATGTACATAATTAGTACTACCTTACAATAAATAGCACTTCTGTAATTTAAGAGTACAAAAGCTTCAAATTGGTACTGCTGCGGAGCATCCTCTCCAGCAAACCATAATGCAAATTAGCGCTTCTGTGAATGATTTTAGCACGAAAGTAGTTTAAAAAAAATGTACAGGAGATATATAATCAAACAAAGTATTTGAATTAATTGCAGGCGACGAATAACAAGATTTTTATATTTCAATTTATAATTTGAAACTACGCCTGAGCCTAATATAATGGCAAAGTTTCATCTAGCGTTTTCTTAAACGTAATTAAACTTTTTCACATGAATGAATTTAAGTTCACGGATTATCTTGCAGCAGGAGCGCAGGCCGCATGTCCCGACATGCCAACATTAACGACATTATCGGTCGGGCCCTTGTCACCGCCGGCGTGTTGTATCGATCGACGATATAATACAGCATACAAAACAAATTATGGAATGCTGACATAATTTGTGTTGTTGTATGATAAATTAACAGTATAATAAATTGAAAAATAAAAACCTATTAACGTCATACAATACAAGGATTAAATAAAGTAATTTATAAATAATCAGTTTTTTAATTAAAATTTTACAAACATTAGTACATGTGATTGAGTATTTTTATTTAAATTTCATTTACATACTTTATTTGCTAGATCATCATAACAATACCAGTTGTCTCCTGATTTACAGTGCATTTTGTAATGAGCTAGACCTTCAGCTGGTACAAATTCTGCTACCGACGCCAGATAATATCGTTTGTCGGATTTCAAAACAATGGTTTTTGGAATACCCTGTATATTCACTATATCGTCTACTTCAAAAATTAAAAAGTTATGTGATAATTCATAAGTTTCAGTAAACGTGCTAGTACACTGATTTCTTTTGCATGGTTTTAGTTCATCTTGAATCATTGAATTCGCTGATGCCTCTAAATAAGTAACACCGTTGTCTGATAAAAGAAGAACGTTCAGTGGCAGTATTGGTAGACGCCTTTCGCATTTTATATTACAATCGGAACACTTTTTTGATATGATTGCACTGTAGTATTCATTTAGTAATAGACTTTCAAAAATTTTTGTCACATTACATTGACAATCGACTATCTGTATTGAACCTTTCTTTATAACTTCAAAGAAATTAAGTAATATTTCAGCTCTCAATCTTAAAACATCTACTGAAAAATCATTTTGTGAAACCGCCCTGACTAATTCTGAGAAATTTGATTTCTTGTCATCTATATGTTCACTTATTCCTCTGTTATCAGTATAAACAACAGCAAATCCATGCAGAACTGCATCCAACGCACACGTATTCTGTAAAATAACGTCTTTTATACCTGATCGTGAAATATTTCCATTGGGAATCAATTGTACATTTTTTTTGTTACATTTAGATTTAATTTTTCCCACTAAAGGTTTTTGTTTATTTTTCTCGTGTTTGTTACGCCAGTTTTCTTCTTGTTTCGGTACTGTCATAAATATAGAATTTTCTCTAAAATTTTCACCATTTTTTGTAGATTTTTTTACATATGCAACGGAAAATGGGGGGGTAGTTTTCATAAAAAATGCTCGGCGAAAATAAAAGCATTTAGTGAAACAGGAATGTGTGATGATTGCCAGACGGAGAGTAGCGAAGGTATGCCCATCGTGGTTGATGTGGCGAAGTCCTCTTCCGAAAAAATACTTGCCGAAGTCGATCAAAAACTAGCAATAGCTTTTAATATGAAAAAAACCCTGGAAAGTATGTGCGAGGATATAAGTTTCTACGCGGAAAAATACCAAGAGCTTCCAGAAGAGAAGCAAAAAAACAGACAAAAAAATAAAAGCCCTGGAACACAAGAATATTCACCTGGAAACCAGTAATAAGGCCCTGGAAGAGAGAATTACTTTTATTGAGAACCGTGAGAGGGAAAAAAACGTGGAGATTGTTGGACTAGAAGAGTATGAGGGTGAAAACCTTGGGCATACGATAAATAATATAGCGGGAAAACTGGGAATGGAGACGTTGAAAATATGCAAAGTAAAGAGGGTAAGAGAAATTAAGAAACCGGCGTCCAACCCGTCCAACCGGCAAAAGGAGGTAAAGCCGCGGCCTGTGGTCGTGACGCTTAGTACCTGTGACGCTCATAAAAGATGGCTCGATACCAGGAAAAATATACAGCTGACGAATAAAGATATACTGGCCAACGGGAACGAACAGCGAATATACATTAATGAGGATTTATCGAAGTACACACGCAATTTATTATGGGCTGCGAAGAACGAGCTTAAGCCCACTTATAAATACACTTGGGTGCATAACGGAAACGTGCTGATAAGAAAGGATGACCCCAACGACAGCAGAATAAGAGTGATTCGTACATTGGGAGATATAAACGTACACTCAAATAACATATCTACCAAATGAAATGTCGGTAGGTACAAAATGCATTGCATAAGACGCATTTGAAAAATATAGTTTACGACCGTGATTACACTATCTCAACAAAATTCGATGACAATATAGTGCATATACAATCCAACCATACATTTACAAAATGTCTACACACAAATGAGTGGCAAGAAGAATTAAGAAAGACGGTTTCGAGTTTTAATATTAAACACTTATTATACTATATTATACACAAAATCAAGACACTCTCAAATAATGCATGGCAAGCTGTACCGGGATGGGGAGCGAGTAATGCACATAGTGATAACGTATAAACCACCGAACACGGATAAAACAGGATTTATACAGGAAATAAATCAATTACTGTCTAGCATACCAAGAAGCTGTGAAGTGTTATTTATGGGTGATACGAACATTGACATACTGTGTGAAACCGGTCATAGCATTCCAAGTGTGCATAATATATACATGAATAATATGTACGAGCTAGGATTCGACTATACTATCAACGATGTAACAAGAGAGGAAGTATATGCCGGCTTGGTGACGAGGTCGTGCATCGACCACGCCTGGATTCGATCGCACCGTGTCGCCGCGGCCTACTTGTTAACATGTAAGATGTCGGATCACTATCTCATAGGCGTATGTGTGGATGGTGCAGTAAACAACCGCGTAAGTGAAAAACAAAACATTACAGAAGTGATAAAAAAGTGTTCGAAAACCTTACGGAGGTGTCATGGGACCCGTTAATGGACTGTAAGTGCCCCATTTACTTTTACGATCAGATGTGTTCAATGTTTGTCAGTGTCTATAACGAATCAAATGTACAGTTACAGGTATAAATACTACTGATAGCTTAAAAATATGATTGCAAACAGAGATAGATTATTTAGGTTACGAAAAAGCAAACCAAAAGACATGAACTTACGATTACAATATAATAATTATAGGAATAAAGTGAATAAATGTATTTTTAAAGCTCAAAATGATTATCGAAGGGAGGAAATAGCAAAATGTAACAAGAACGTTAGGAAAATATGGGCTAAGATTAACGAATGGACTGGAAAGGAATCGAAAAATTTAGATAAAACTATTGTGAAATATTTAGGTAGAACAGAGAGTACAATAAATATATGTAACAATTTTTCCAAGTGCTTTACACGGGAATTAATAAATATTAAACATGTATGCGATCATAAGTTCCTTGACAGGGGTGACTATGTCGTCCCCAGCAAGGTGTCGCTAAGGTTCCAAAAAGCCAGCCCGTCAGATATAGAAAAAAATATATGTAACCTAAGCTGTGACAAAGCACAGGGGGCGGATACAATTAGAGTAAAAGATATTATTTTAATTAAAAATAAAATTAGCCCCGTAATTGCCCATTTTATAAATTTATGTGTGGAAATGGGGGTATACCCAGAAAAACTCAAAACAGCGCTAATAAGGCCTATTTTTAAGCAGTGATCACATTGCGACTATTCTAATTATAGACCAATAGCTATTTTATCAGTAATTAATAAAATAGTAAAAAAATATATTGTAAATCAAATAAGTACTTTCTTAGAACAGCATCATATTTTAACTGATATCCAGCATGGGTTCCGTAGGGGGCGGAGTACGGCAACTGTGTTGGGGCGATTCACTGATGACATCAATGAGGGTCTGGGTCAGCGGAAGCAGGTGGTGGTAGTGTACATTGATTTCCGAAAAGCATTTGATACATTGGAAATTAACCAGCTGCTTCAAGCCATGGACGAGTGTGGTGTTGCGGGGCCGCTGAACAAGTGGCTCCGGGCTTATCTTACAGACCGAACACTGCAGACTGTCATTGATGGAGTCAGTGGCGAGCGCAAGCACGTAAACTTTGGCGTATCGACCGGTTCCGTGTTTGGTCCCGTCGGATACATAATACATGTTAACAGCATGTGTAACGTTGTTAGGAACGGTCGCATCTATATGTACGCAGATGACACTTGTTTGGTTTATGCAGGTAGGGACCTCGCTGTAATATAAACTGAAATACAGGAGGATTTTTCTAATATAATAAAATGGGCACATGATAATGGCATTATTATAAATTTGAGTAAAACAAAATGTATGCATATTATGTTCTCCCTACCTCAAAAATGTTAATAGGCGGCCGAGAATAGTCGGACATAGCTTCGAGTGCAATTATTTCTTATGGGGTAACTTGCTATAGTCGTACGTTCATGACTTACTTAGATAATAAAGTCATTGCAAATAAGATTTCTTAAATTGCTAGTAGATAAAAACACAAAAAACCAATGTAAAAATAACTATGACCAGCTTTTTAGGGAATGTAAGATGCTACCAGTGCACAAGAAAGTGTTGTTATTGATAGCAATTGAGCAGCACGCTAGCGATGAGTTTAAAGGTGTCATGCTCTGGGGCAGGACAGTAGACGATTTTGGAATTTAGTCTCGGTGAAAACAATTGTACAAAATATTTACATAATTTGTACTACCTTACTATAAATAGTACTTCTGTAATTTAAGAGTACAAAAGCTTCAAATTGGTACTGCTGCGGAGCATCCTCTCCAGCAAACCATAATGCAAATTAGCGCTTCTGTGAATGATTTTAGCACGAAAGTAGTCTAAAAAAAATGTACAGGAGATATATAATCAAACAAAGAATTTGAATTAATTGCAGGCGACGAATAACAAGATTTTTATATTTCAATTTATAATATGAAACTACGCCTGATCCAAATATTATGGCAAAGTTTCATTTAGCTAAATTGAATATTAATGTAGGCGCTTATCCTTTATTCCATTTTCCTCAAATACAAAATTAAATAATTTTATAATACATAACTAATAAACAAGTTTCCGTTTACAACACATACCCATGTATTGCACTAGTTATATAATTATCACAAGAACAAATGAATATAATGTCATCGTTTATACTTAGATGTAGAGTTCAAAAATATTTTAAACTACCTTCATATTTTCGTATCGTGTTTCAATATTGAAACTAGTTACTTAGATATTAGTTTATTAAAAATGAAGCGCGGAAAAAGACTTACCGTGTGTTTAGAAGAACAAAAGAGTGTATTTCTGGAATACTTGAAAAATATTGAAGACATTAATAGTTTACCACCTTCCGGGAGTGACGTTTACAAAAAAAATTGTAAAAAACTGTGTGCTCGAATGTCTGCGAAGGCATTCTATTTATCTGCAAAAAGAAATTTTGATTTGATCTTTCGTGCAACAGACTCTGAAAAAAGTAACGTTTCAAATAAATTAAATGGAGCAAATGATATTATGCCGTACAACATTACTGATTTGAGCAGTGATTGTAGTTCTCGTCAGAGTGGTGAAGGGAAAACTGATAGTGAGAAATCTTTTACTGATGATTGTGATAATACGAAGTCGGCTTATTTTCAAATCAGTTAAGAAGCGTGGGAGAAAATAAAACCTAGCTATTATGAACCTACAAATGATAAACGTGCGTCTGCAGGAAAAAGTCGTATTAGGATGAGACTCACGCCTGAAAAGTGGACAGATTATATAAGGAAACATATTTGGATCAATACACAGAACCGATGCAATTGGATTTTCAAGAACAACTACGCAACCAATGACTATTGTGTAAAAATGAATGGAAGATGTAATCAATGCACTGGAAATTCATATAAATACAGAAAAAAAAGACTCTTCAGTATCTGTCAATTGTTTTTTTCAAGATGTAGATTTGCAATTGGTACACGAATCCCACAAAGTCAGAATAACGAAGTTCACCAAGAATAAGTTCGCAATTGCAAAACGAGTATCCAGTGATTGTTAGAAACAAATCAATTAATTCTGCTATGACCGACGATGACACCGTCGAACCACCTTATGTCCCTAGTCTTAAAACCCTGCAAAACATAAAGAGTCGAACTAACACTTCAAAATATTTTCATAAAATGGTGGTGCTCTCATAATGGATTATGTCTTTTACGCCACCATACAATGATGTTGTTCGAAATGTTTCCATCCAACCATTCTTCATGTACTATTGGACAAATTTGCAATGTAAATTCTACGAACATTTTTCAAAAACACATTATACTGCCATAAGCCTTGATGCTACGGGATCTCTCTTTAAGAATATATCCACCTTTCGAGCCTTATCATTATTATCAGTCGAAGCATTTGTTTTTATACGTTGTAATTCTTAAAATAAAAAATACATCTATCCCTCTCACTCAGATGATATCGGCTACTCAAACGTTATTTAATATATTTGTTTGGTTAAAAACGTGGATTGGCAGTATGGTAAAGCCTAAAGAAATAATAACTGATGATTCAAGCGCCCTAATTGGGGCCTGTGTTAAGGTTTTCACTTCGTTTAATACAACTAAGGAATATATAGGTCATTGTTTCGCAGTTTTAGATAATAAAACTAATATAATACCTAGTTGCTTCATGCGACTTGATTCATCGCATCTTATAAAAACTTTATACGCACTAAAATGTTTTAAGAAGGTTGATTTACGAGTAAAAAAGTTTTATATCAAATTTTTATTAAAGTTAAAATCTTGCACATGTTATATAGAAGCCAAAGAAATCATCAGAAATCTAGTGATAGTTGCTGTAAACAGATACGATAGGAAAACTCTAGATGGCGAAAAGACAAAATGTGAAATCGCAAAGGAAAAATTATTTCACTTATCATCTTCATCAAAAGAAGAAGACCTTATTGAAACTGAGTTAGCAACGATACGAAAATATGAAGGTAGTTTAAAATATTTTTGAACTCTACATCTAAGTATAAACGAAGACATTATATTCATTTGTTCTTGTGATAATTATATAACTAGTGCAATACATGGGTATGTGTTGTAAACGGAAACTTGTTTATTAGTTATCTAATATATAAAATTCTCGTGTCACAGTTTTCGTTGCCAAACTCCTCCGAAACGGCTTGACCGATTCTCATGAAATTTTGTGTGCATATTGGGTAGGTCTGAGAATCGGACAACATCTATTTTTCATCCCCCTAAATGTTAAGGGTAGTCCACCCCTAAAGCAAAACAACGTTTGCCGGGTCAGCTAGTGTATTATAAAATTATTTAATTTTGTATTTGAGGAAAATGGAATAAAGGATAAGCGCCTACATTAATATTCAATTTAGCTAAATGAAACTTTGCCATAATATTTGGATCAGGCGTAGTTTCATATTATAAATTGAAATATAAAAATCTTGTTATTCGTCGCCTGCAATTAATTCAAATACTTTGTTTGATTATATATCTCCTGTACATTTTTTTAGACTACTTTCGTGCTAAAATCATTCACAGAAGCGTTAATTTGCATTATGGTTTGCTGGAGAGGATGCTCCGCAGCAGTACCAATTTGAAGCTTTTGTACTCTTAAATTACAGAAGTACTATTTATTGTAAGGTAGTACTAATTATGTTAAATATTATGTACAATTGTTTTCACCGAGACAAAATTCCAAAATCGTCTACTGTCCTGCCCCAGAGCATGACACCTTTAAACTCATCGCTAGCGTGCTGCTCAATTGCTATCAATAACAACACTTTCTAGTGCACTGGTAGCATCTTACATTCCCTAAAAAGCTGGTCATAGTTATTTTTACATTGGTTTTTTGTGTTTTTATCTACTAGCAATTTAAGAAATCTTATTTGCAATGACTTTATTTTATCTAAGTAAGTCATGAACGTACGACTATAGCAAGTTACCCCATAAGAAATAATTGAATCTACAAGTGAATAGTACACGGCATACAACGTTGCCCTATCTAATGTAATACTGAGGTGATGGAATTTTACAAGCACTGCTCTTAATTTCTCACATACTGTCGTTATGTGCATCTTCCATGAAAATTTGGAGTCTATACACAGTCCTAGATACTTATAAGTCTCCACCACCTCAACGTTTGGGCACTGACATGTTGCATGCAAGTCATGCATACACTCGTAGCTATGTCCGACTATTCTCGGCCGCCTATTAACATTTTTGAGGTAGGGAGAACATAATATGCATATATTTTGTTTTACTCAAATTTATAATAATGCCATTATCATGTGCCCATTTTATTATATTAGAAAAATCCTCCTGTATTTAAGTTTCTATTACAGCGAGGTCCCTACCTGCATAAACCAAACAAGTGTCATCCGCGTACATATAGATGCGACCGTGCCTAACAACGTTACACATGCTGTTAACATGTATTATGTATCCGACGGGACCAAACACGGAACCGGTCGGTACGCCAAAGTTTACGTGCTTGCGCTCGCCACTGACTCCATCAATGACAGTCTGCAGTGTTCGGTCTGTAAGATAAGCCCGGAGCCACTTGTTCAGCGGCCCCGCAACACCACACTCGTCCATGGCTTGAAGCAGCTGGTTAATTTCCAATGTATCAAATGCTTTTCGGAAATCAATGTACACTACCACCACCTGCTTCCGCTGACCCAGACCCTCATTGATGTCATCAGTGAATCGCCCCAACACAGTTGCCGTACTCCGCCCCCTACGGAACCCATGCTGGATATCAGTTAAAATATGATGCTTTTCTAAGAAAGTACTTATTTGATTTACAATATATTTTTATACTATTTTATTAATTACTGATAAAATAGCTATTGGTCTATAATTAGAATAGTCGCAATGTGATCACTGCTTAAAAATAGGCCTTATTAGCGCTGTTTTGAGTTTTTCTGGGTATACCCCCATTTCCACACATAAATTTATAAAATGGGCAATTACGGGGCTAATTTTATTTTTAATTAAAATAATATCTTTTACTCTAATTGTATCCGCCCCCTGTGCTTTGTCACAGCTTAGGTTACATATATTTTTTTCTATATCTGACGGGCTGGCTTTTTGGAACCTTAGCGACACCTTGCTGGGGACGACATAGTCACCCCTGTCAAGGAACTTATGATCGCATACATGTTTAATATTTATTAATTCCCGTGTAAAGCACTTGGAAAAATTGTTACATATATTTATTGTACTCTCTGTTCTACCTAAATATTTCACAATAGTTTTATCTAAATTTTTCGATTCCTTTCCAGTCCATTCGTTAATCTTAGCCCATATTTTCCTAACGTTCTTGTTACATTTTGCTATTTCCTCCCTTCGATAATCATTTTGAGCTTTAAAAATACATTTATTCACTTTATTCCTATAATTATTATATTGTAATCGTAAGTTCATGTCTTTTGGTTTACTTTTTCGTAACCTAAATAATCTATCTCTGTTTGCAATCATATTTTTAAGCTATCAGTAGTATTTATACCTGTAACTGTACATTTGATTCGTTATAGACACTGACAAACATTGAACACATCTGATCGTAAAAGTAAATGGGGCACTTACAGTCCATTAACGGGTCCCATGACACCTCCGTAAGGTTTTCGAACACTTTTTTATCACTTCTGTAATGTTTTGTTTTTCACTTACGCGGTTTTTTACTGCACCATCCACACATACGCCTATGAGATAGTGATCCGACATCTTACATGTTAACAAGTAGGCCGCGGCGACACGGTGCGATCGAATCCAGGCGTGGTCGATGCACGACCTCGTCACCAAGCCGGCATATACTTCCTCTCTTGTTACATCGTTGATAGTATAGTCGAATCCTAGCTCGTACATATTATTCATGTATATATTATGCACACTTGGAATGCTATGACCGGTTTCACACAGTATGTCAATGTTCGTATCACCCATAAATAACACTTCACAGCTTCTTGGTATGCTAGACAGTAATTGATTTATTTCCTGTATAAATCCTGTTTTATCCGTGTTCGGTGGTTTATACGTTATCACTATGTGCATTACTCGCTCCCCATCCCGGTACAGCTTGCCATGCATTATTTGAGAGTGTCTTGATTTTGTGTATAATATAGTATAATACGTGTTTAATATTAAAACTCGAAACCGTCTTTCTTAATTCTTCTTGCCACTCATTTGTGTGTAGACATTTTGTAAATGTATGGTTGGATTGTATATGCACTATATTGTCATCGAATTTTGTTGAGATAGTGTAATCACGGTCGTAAACTATATTTTTCAAATGCGTCTTATGCAATGCATTTTGTACCTACCGACATTTCATTTGGTAGATATGTTATTTGAGTGTACGTTTATATCTCCCAATGTACGAATCACTCTTATTCTGCTGTCGTTGGGGTCATCCTTTCTTATCAGCACGTTTCCGTTATGCACCCAAATGTATTTATAAGTGGGCTTAAGCTCGTTCTTCGCAGCCCATAATAAATTGCGTGTGTACTTCGATAAATCCTCATTTATGTATATTCGCTGTTCGTTCCCGTTGGCCAGTATATCTTTATTCGTCAGCTGTATATTTTTCCTGGTATCGAGCCATCTTTTACGAGCGTCACAGGTACTAAGCGTCACGACCACAGGCTGCGGCTTTACCTCCTTTTGCCGGTTGGACGGGTTGGACGCCGGTTTCTTAATTTCTCTTACCCTCTTTCATATTTTCAACGTCTCCATTCCCAGTTTTCCCGCTATATTATTTATCGTATGCCCAAGGTTTTCACCCTCATACTCTTCTAGTCCAACAATCTCCACGTTTTTTTCCCTCTCACGGTTCTCAATAAAAGTAATTCTCTCTTCCAGGGCCTTATTACTGGTTTCCAGGTGAATATTCTTGTGTTCCAGGGCTTTTATTTTTTTGTCTGTTTTTTGCTTCTCTTCTGGAAGCTCTTGGTATTTTTCCGCGTAGAAACTTATATCCTCGCACATACTTTCCAGGGTTTTTTTCATATTAAAAGCTATTGCTAGTTTTTGATCGACTTCGGCAAGTATTTTTTCGGGAGAGGACTTCGCCACATCAACCACGATGGGCATACCTTCGCTACTCTCCGTCTGGCAATCATCACACATTCCTGTTTCACTAAATGCTTTTATTTTCGCCGAGCATTTTTTATGAAAACTACCCCAACTTTCCGTTGCATTGGATCACATTGTCTCCTCTCACTTTTGGTAACAGTGTTTTACATATCACTAACTTAAATAATCAAATCTAAGTACTGTCCTCCGTAAACTTTAGTTTTAATAAAAATATTAATAACGGTATGCGAGTGCACGTCGTTGCGTCGGGAGCGAGCGCGAATCAACTACGCCACGGAGATAGAGGCACCTGTCCTTTATTGTAATCTATACTCTTTTATTTTTAACAATGACATTGGTTCCATGCCCCAACTTCCCATTGTCTCGAACGACGTTCTTCTAATTTCTTTACATTTACATTTCTACCTTACCTTACTATACCTTATTTATCTATCTTCTATTTATCTTCTTCTTCTTATTCCTGTTTTCTATTTAGATAAATAAAATAAATTACCATTATTGGGCTCGCTAAAACCCGAGAACGGCTGGACCGATTTGATATTAAAATATTCGTAGAAGTTTCCATCTAAATACATACATTATACAGGGTTACCTGGTAAGTCGTGAGACGGGGTTCTCATCTCGGGTAATTTTTATTACTACTTTTAAGGCTTTTATCAAAGATTACTCCAAGACCTTCAATAGTAGCCTAGCTTGTTATACCTTGTTAAATAGCTAATGAAACTTAGATATTTTTAAGCGTGTCTGCAGCCTAGGTGTCAAAGATTATTTTTTTTACTATTGCTGGTTGAAGTTTGATTTGAACTGATTTTTTATTGATGCAATAACTATCAATCTACGACCCATTTAGTTGAGGTAACTCTAATTTTAATTTTCATTTTTTGGTTGGGGGGCAGGGGTCCAAGGTAAAATTTGTCAGAATTGGTGGGAACTACCGCCCCTGAACGGGGTTCGCATGACTTACCAGGTAACCCTGTATACATAGAAAACACCCATGATAAATTTAACTTGTCTTTATTATTTTTTAAGGGATGCTGGGTTGTAAAACTGTCATCATTGGAGGTTTGGGCATTTATACTTGCTCGTGCTATGGCTGGTATCGTATGTGCTGGATGCTACGTCACATGTCCAATGTATACTAAGGAGATCAGTGAAAACTCTGTCAGGGGGATGTTGGGATCACTTGTAAGTTTTCTACATCTCTATTATTACTGCGAAGCTTGATGAAATTTGATGGCAGACGTTTTGATGTGAGGGCAAGCTGAATGCCGTTACCGGGCACTATATCACAGAATAGGGATTAGTACTTACATACAGCACTTGCACTCCGACGTTAATTAAAGCACATTCTTTTGTTTACTGAGACCATCATTCGAACGTTAGGGTTGTACAGTAAAGTAAAATACATACCAGCATAATTTGACCAATAATAATGACCTTAATGCCTCAATATCAACTCTATGGTCAATGCCGTGTCACAAACAAGAGACAACCCTTACTGACTTACAACTTAAAGTTGTAGCTGACGTCACGTATTTTTTACGATTGTTAGGCGAGTGACATAGCCCTGACTATATACAATGTTAAATCAATAACTAGTATGTAATCCAAACCTAAATTCTAACAGCCAGGGCCGATGTTATACACCTACAATCTCTGCAAACCGAGCTTGTGTTAAGGGCTTTATATTAATTTGCTCTTAGTAAATATTTAACATCACGCAATGTTTTCTAGCAAGAGATGAATTTGGCAAGTAGAATTTCACGGTCATCAAGTTGTAGGGATTCTCCTTGTTTAAATGTCTTCATTATCATTATAATTTTGTATTTCAAATCAATGAGTTTGCTTAAACTATTCTTAAAATATTAAGAAAGAAATTTTAAATAAATCACAAAAATGTCATCGGCAGGACTGGAATCCACGGCCTTTCCCTAACAAGGGGAATGTTTTGACCACTGAGCTACGATGGCTAATACAGACAACATCGAATTTTTGCTTCATATAATCATATTCATAATTTCTAGATCGCGCTATTAAGGTTAACATCGGATCCACCTACCAGAGTTCTACCGAACTAACTTTCATTATCATTGTCGGCCTTCTACTTATTTAGTAAATCTTCATCTTCAATTTTGAACTGTTTATTATCATTTGATTTTCAATTATATTCAAGTTACCGTTCATTTGTTCCATTTTTAGGGTTCCGTAGTTAAAGTCTCCTTATGGTTTTGTCATGTTTATCTACAGCTATTGCTTTAATTTATCTGTTATTAAAATTATATCAACCTATTTCAGTGTTTCTTTATCTGCATAAAATATAATATTTAAATTTCGTTTCAGTTAATCCTGTTTCACACGACTGGGAATTTATTTTTATATATCATAGGTGACATATTAAGCTATCGTACTATTCTGTGGGTTTGCTTATCTTTGCCCACAATTCATATAATTTTGTTCACAATGATGCCAGAATCTCCATCGTATCTTATGAAGAAAGGTGACTTGCAGGTAACTAACCAACAGTTTATAAATATCAGTGAACTAACTGATTCGTAAATATTAATGTGAGCTAGGTTACCCCTAGGCTTGTATGGATCTATGGATAACCAAAGAAACGTAATTCCATCTGAGCATCAAAGACAAGGCATTAAAGGGCACATAAGTTGGTTTTAAGTAAATTACTAACCATTGTTGTGTGGACTCTTACTTATTTTGATGAATACTAGATTGGCTACAAACCATACGGATAAGAAGTAGAAAAATCCTACTCCTGTAAGAACTGGATATTCAAGTATAATTAATTAGCACAGTAGCAAGTACGGGGCTAAACGGGCTCGTGGTCTAGTGGCAGTCGACAATGTTAACACATTGCAAAGGTTAAGCAACATCTAGTCAGGCCGGTCTTAGGATGGGTGACCATTTATTAAGTCATTGAGAACACTCCGTGCCTAGGAGAGCACGTTAAGCCGATGGTCCTGGTTGTTATACGAACATCTATGGCAGTCGTTAGGGGTATTTGGAGCCCTAAAACAAAAATGCGACCGGTCTAACCATAGAACTTCGATATCCCCACGGGTTGTGGAGGTCAGATGGCAGTCGCTTCACGGAAAATATCGAAGTTCAGCCGAATAGCAGTTAGACTGGAAAGCCAAACCCCAATTGAGTTGGAAAAAGGCTCGGTGGATAATGAATGATGAGTAGCAAGTACGGCTAGTTGAACATCATAATCAAGTAATGGCAGTTAAAACCAGTTCTTTACAGTATTTTAATTGAGCATTTTAGCTGAGCATTAGTAGATTTCCAGCTTTAAGTGTTTACTTAAATATAAATAGTTTATTTTTTCTTGTTTTTAGAAAGCGAGTCAAGCCCTCGCTTGGCTTAGATGCAGGAATGTAGATGATGCAACCGTGGTTAACGAATTGAACCAAATGAAAAAGGAACAAGAGAATGATGAAGCAAACAAGAACTTTGCATTAAAAGCCATGTGTAAGTTATATACGATTGGAAAAAACCGCCGAAAAGGGTGTCGGACCACGCATAGAATAGGGTTTCGTAGTCACACATAACAGCTTCTATAACTCTTGAACTAACAAAGCTATAGATTTTGTTCAAAGTTTAGTACCATCATGATTTTTTGCAGGTTCTTCAAAATACAAAAATATAAAGTTCATGATGTTGTATAAACAAATTTAATATTCATTATTTACAGTAAAGGACAAGATTCTTAGAAGAGCTCTGAAGATAGCCATAGCAATTGCTGTAGGCAGAGAGTTTTGTGGAGCCATTCCAGTATTAAATTACGCTGGTGAAATATTCACCAAGGCTTCAGAAGGCACTGGTGGCGGACTATTCCTGAGTCCAAACCAACAGGCTATGATGTTGGGAGCAGTACAAGTAGTTGGATCAATTTTAACATTTACTGTTGTGGAAAACGTTGGCAGAAAGGTAATATGGGTTCTTAGGTAATTATTAACACTATAGTTACAAGTGAAAGTTTTTGAACGCCTTCAAATATTTCTTAGTGAATTGGTAATAATATTGTGTTCCCTTAGTAATTCCGAACGTTAAATCTTAAAATACTGTATAATATTAATTTATCGTGGGCATAAGCAAGTCCCCACATTATATACAATTCGACACTTGGTACTAGTAATTAGACTACTTTCTTTTGCATTTATTTGTCTCTTTTCAAGTATAATTCAAATATTTCTGTTTCTTTACAGATGTTATTATTGGTAACGGCTCTACTATCAGGTTTAAGTATGTGTGGACTCGCAACATGGTTCCTGGCTCACTTGTATAATTATAGTGGACCAGCCTGGATTCCAATAACGACTCTTTGCTTAGCTATATTTTGCGATGCCTTCGGACTTGCGCCTGTGTCCGTTATCATTGCAAGCGAAATAATTTCGTTCAAGGTAAAAGCGTATAGATAAAGATGTGTTTTATCGAGTTTCTTGATGTACAAACTTGATTTGGAATATTTTAGAGATCATCAAAATATATATTTTTATTTTTTTAAATATTCAAGACACTTTATTCCTGACAGGGAAAGTTTCCAATAATCTGGGCTAAATGCTTCACTGAACTGACAACCTTTAGTCTCGGAAAAACTCAGAGAGCGATTCTCTATTTTATTCCTAATCGGACAAAGAGTTTCTACTATGAAAATCTTGACCTTAGAGACTTTAATTATTTCAGAGCATTAAATTATTACTTTTCACAGTAAAGCTATTTAAATGAAGTTTTAAAACAAATTGCAAATAAAGCTAAAGCAGGCCTGCTGGAAGAGATTCCTTTAGAACTAAGCAGTGCCCTGCTACTATGCGTACTGTTCTCTTTGTACTCCTGTATTTTGTTATGTTTCTCTGTGTGTTGTACATACATAATAAATAAATAAAATAAATAAACAAATTCTGTTTCAGTACCGAGCAACTGTAATGGCAGCAGCTATGGCAATGTCTTCATCTACTGCTTTTCTACAAATGTTAGTCTTCAAACCCGTAGTCAGTCTAATAGGAGTGTATATAACTTTTTACTTCTTTGGTGGTGTATGCCTTAGTATAGCTTTGTATACTGTACTAGTTTTACCCGAAACTAAATCGAGAGGATTAGAAGAGATATATGAAGATCTTAAAACTAAGAAGGAGAAAAGGTTAGAGGCTGAAGCTTTAAAACAAAGAAACTGTATTGAAACATCATAGAGTATAAATGTTATTTTAAAAAGATCAAGCATTTTATTTAAAACCATGGAATTATTAAAAATAACAAAGTTAATCCCAAACATCTCTAAGTATCAAAATGACAAATACATTGGAAATATTTACGATCGATTTGTTAAAGCAAATTGTAATATTACAATTACGTAGTGTGCTGTCTGACTTGCTAGTTTCTTGGGAAGTGTGGCATCTATGATAAAAACATTAGATGCGTTCACCTTTTGAAACTGGGCTCGATTTAAACGTAAAACATTCTTGCAAAGTTTTTTACTTCCAACTGTAAAATAGTTAAACGAACCACTTAAACATTATCAATTTCTTTGTGTTTGTCGCACGGTTGAAACTATCGTGATAGCCGTAAATCGTATGTAATAATAATTTATTTCAGCATATCTACAGAGCGGAAGACACCGTGGGCGACCGGTACTTCCACTGCAGCCGGCCCGGCCATGAGGCCAATGGCTGCGAGGCCCCGCCTCGCTGTTATAGATGTGAGGCGGAGGGCAAAACGGCGGACCATTGGGTCGGCAGCCGTACCCGCGCTGCCTCTAGGCCAAAGCCTCGTCCGTCAGCTGGTGGCAGCGGCGGAGCCGCTTCTGCGCGGCCAAGTTTGCGGCGGGATGCTGACATGGACGTCCATTAATGTATGCCCATGTCCGCATCCTGCAGGTGAACCTGAACCCCTGCTGCGCTGCTCAGGATCTTTTGTACCAGAGCATCGCGCAGTGGTCCATTAACTTGGCCGTGGTCGCCGAGCCGTACTACGTCCACCCGGGAAGCCCAGTGGACCAGGACGGCTCGGCCTGTTGCATCTTTGGGGGTTCCACCGCGGACACCTCGCGCCTTGCATTCATTGCAAGAGGCCGGGGGTGTGTTGCGGCGGAATACGAAGGGTTTGCGGTCGTGTCCGCCTACATCTCGCCGACTCTGGACGAGACTCAGTTTGAGATATGGCTCACTTCAACGCCTAGAGTGTGGCGTGGGGCTCCCGGGAAACTAGGGACAAGGGGAGGTTTCTTGAGGACTGGACCAGAACGCGTGGTTTGGTAGTCCTCAACCGGGGGAATGTCGCCACCTTTGGGCGGCGGGGGACGGAGTCGATCGTGGACGTGTCTTTCGCGACCTCTGCCCTCGCCGACCGTAATTCAGGCTGGCGCGTGGAGGAGGGTGTGGAGACGCACTCGGACCACCGGTTCATCCGGTTCAATGTTGCGCCCCCACTTAGCCTCCCACAGCCAGTCGAAAATCCCCCGGATCCGCCTTGGGCACTCCAACGTTTAGACCGGGAGGCTCTCCTGGAGGCGGCAATCGTGCAGGCCTGGATTCCGGGGCCGGACAGGCCTGCCTATGTGGAAGCCGAAGCGGAGTGGTTCAGGAGAGCCATGTCGCAAATCTGTGATGCGGCGATGCCTAGGGTTACACCCAGACTGGCAAGGAAGCAGGTGTACTGGTGGTCACCGGAGATTGCACAGCTGCGCGCAGCATGCATCTCCGCCCGCCGCAGAGTCTCCAGCCGCAGCAGCTGGAGCGGGTCATGGACTCCCTGTTTCCGACGAGCGCAGAGGAGCATGTCCCTCCGCGCATGGCTCCTTCTCTGCCCGACGCGGATAGCACCTCCGAAGACGACGTACCCGAAGTCAGGGTGGGGGAGCTAGGTGCGGCAGTACTCCGGCTTAAACGCCGGAAAATCACTGCCCCCGGACCCGACGGCATTCCTGGCCATGCATGAGTCCTGGCCCTCGAAGAACTCGGGCATCGACTGATGGGGCTCTTTAGCGCATGCCTCGAAAGGGGTCAGTTTCCCAAGGTGTGGAGGACGGGGAAACTGGTTCTGATCCGTAAGGCCGGTGGACTCACTGTCCGGATACCGGCCGATCGTGTTGCTGGACGAGGTGTGTAAGCTCTTTAAGCGAATTATCGCGGAACGCCTCGTCGAGCATCTCACGAGTGTGGGGCCAGACCTGGCGGATAACCAGTTCGGTTTCCGTCGGGGACGCTCCACCGTGAGCGCGATCATGCGCGTGAAGAGCCTGACGGAGGAAGCAGTCTCACAGGGCAAGGTGGTGGTGGCGGTGTCTCTTGACATCGCCAACGCTTTCAACACCTTGCCATGGAGCTGCGTTAAGGAGGCGCTCGTGTATCACGGAACGCCTCTCTACCTCCGTCGTATTGTCGGGGCCTATCTCTCGGAGAGGGCCATAGCTTTCCCCAGCTGGCTCGGGCCAGCTCGGCGAGATGTGTCGTGCGGTGTTCGGTCCTGGGGCCGCTTCTGTGGAACATCGGCTACGACTGGGTGCTGCGAGATGCGTTGCCTGAGGGCGTCGGCGTAACGTGCTACGCCGACGATACCCTCGTCACGGCGCGGGGTGCAACGTACCAGGAGGCAGCACTCAAGGTCACGACGGGTGTTGCTCAAGTCGTGGGTCGGATACGGCGGCTGGGACTGGAGGTGGCCTTGCACAAATCCGAGGTTCTGTGCTTTCACAGACCTCGGAACGGTCCACCTGAAGGTTCCAGCATAAATGTGGGAGGCGTTAGCATCGGCATCAAGCCCTCGATGAAGTACCTAGGGATCGTACTTGATAGCCGATGGAACTTCGGACCACATTTCCGAAGTTTGATCCCTAAAGTGACGGGGGCATCAGTCACGCTTTCGCGACTCATGCCCAACCTGAAGGGACCCATCGCCTCCTGCAGGAGACTGTACCTGGGGATCGTGCGGAGTATGGTCCTATACGGGGCTCCCGTATGGGCGGCGCGGTTGACGGCCAACAACTCAACGCTCCTTAATAGACCGTTGAGGACCTTGGCCGTCAAAACAATAAGAGGGTACCGCACGATCTCCGGAGAGGCCAAATCGAGGACCAGCGGTCCCAACTCCACCAGGATCTCATGGAGTCATGGAGGGTGCTACTTGAGCAACCCAGATGGGGTACCACCATCATCGCGGCGGTGAGACCGATCATGGATGATTGGCTGCAGAGGCAGCATGGTGACCTCACGTATCGTGCGACGCAGATCGTTACCGGGCATGGATGCTTCGGTAGCTATCTGTTTCGCATCCATCGTGAGGTCACACCCCGGTGTCAACACTGCGAGGTTTTAAAGGAAAAAAAAATGCATATCTATTTATTTATTTATTTTCTTACACGCAACAGTCATTACAGAAAAATTCCAATGCGACAGTGCAGCAACATTAATAGATACATTGCAAAATATCACACAGGCAAGTACCACAAACAATCATTTGAAACAATAATCTGAATTATTCCCAATACTACTCCAGCAAAACAATACCTCTTAATCCAAAATAACATTTGAATAACAACATAAACGTAATGAAAATAATAATCAAGTTAGTAAAAATAATAATTCAATAAAATCTCATACATAAAACATCCAATAAAGTCCAATAAAAATAAAACAAAAATTAAAAGTCAATAAAATAACAATTCATCATTTAAAAATAATAATCTATACTTATAATAAATCTGTAGAGAGGTAAATTCTGTACATGAAATATATTTTCAAAATAACTGTCAGGGGGTGATTAGTGATCGATACTGATGCCAAAAATGCACTCAGTAAAATTTTTGTCTGTCTGTCTGTCTGTCTGTCTGTATGTTCGTTATAGAAACAAAAACTACTCGACGGATTTTAACGAAACTTGGTACAATTATTCTTCATACTCCTGGGCAGGTTATAGTATACTTTTCATCACGCTACAGTCAATAGGAGCAGAACAGAGTGAAGGGAAAAGTTGGGAAAACGGGAGAAGTTACTCCATTTTTTAAGCTTCCGTCGCGTGTGCAGCCTTAATGGTTAAAGCTACACAAAAATCACGTACTACGGAAATGTTCCCCTTAAAATTATATAAAAAATATCCCAGGACTGCATATGGCTATCTTTTATGATTGACTTTTATGGTAGTGTTTAAATATTCATTCAAATTATTAATAGTTTAAATTTTATTTCTTTTCAGAGTAGGCAGTAGTAGGTACGCATAGATTTTTAGATACCGATAGGTAGGTTTTGCTAATTTATGTTGTTTTTTTTTATATTAAGTAGGTATAAAGCGTAGGTACTTTTATTAATAGGTAATTAGAGGTAACATTTTTTTTTGAAGTAGGTTTAGATAGATAGTATTGGACAGGCGTTTTAGCTTTATTTTCATTTATTTTTTTGTTATAAGTGAATTTAATTTTGGGTTTAAGGATTTATTTAGGATTAGTTTTATTATTTTAGTAGGCACTTAGATTTGTTTAAGTGTAAGGTAGCTATACTTAAGACCTCTAGCGTAGGTTGTTTTGTTAGGTAGGTATACAGATACCGTCGATTAAAAATTAAAAATAAAATACACTATGCCACCTAAAAAACCATTATCTTTATCTCGACATTCGAAAGAAGCTAAGAGAAGGAGAAATACGCGTTCTCAAGAATCGGCAGAGGAAAGAGCACGTCGGTTAAACTCTATGAGAGTTTCTGCCTCAACTTCTCGAGCCCATGAAAGCTCTCCAGGGAGAGAGATGCGATTAGCAGCTGACAGAGCGAGACGAGCTACATCACGGGGGTCTCTAAGCTCTTCTCAACAAGAGCTGAGGCTCACAGCTGACCGCGAACGGCATGTACTATCCCGTGCATCCGAAACCTTCACTGAGAGGGAATTACGGCTTACAGCTGATCGCGAACGGCATGTACTATCCCGTGAATCCGAAACTTTTACTGAGAGGGGATTACGGCTTACAGCTGATCGTGAACGGTATGTACTATCCCGTGAATCCGAAACCTTCACTGAGAGGGAATTACGGCTTACAACTGATCGCGAATGGCATGTACTATCCCGTGAGTCCGAAACCTTCACTGAAAGGGAATTACGGCTTACAGCTGATTGCGAATGGCATGCTTTTCTGCGTCTGGCAACACTATTGAACAGTCGTAAAATTTTAGCTCCTATAAATTTATTTGTGAAATAAATACAAATTACATCAGATAACTCCAATATCATCATAATAGTAGTGCAAAAATAATCATTTCAAAGAATTTTGTGTATATTAGTGTAAAAATAAGCTAAAAAGTGACGAATCAGCTGACCGTATTGTTCAATGTTATTTCACGTAAATACATAATGTTTCTCCTATAATAGGTAAAATTATTTTATTATACGTGTTTATTCATATACTCAACATTGAAAACAGGCGATCTATTTTCGTAAGTACAGAAAAGTTTTGATTTTAATTTACCGGTACCTAACATAACCTCGAACTACCTACTTGTATTTTCTAAATTGCGTTTAATTGCACTTATTTGTCGAGAATATGAATACCCGTAGCCGTAGAGCCTTATCTTCGCCAGCAGGAGGAGCCCAAACTTCAGCTGGTGTTGCAGGAACTTAAATCTAAAACAGAGCTCTGTTTACAATTAGAAAAAGAAAGAGAAGAAAATGAAAACTTGTTGATAGGTGCTTTAGACGATAGTAAAAAACTAAAATCTGAACTAGCTAGGCTTCATATTAGTTATGATGAAATTGTAATGCAGCGGAACCACCTTCAATCAATAGTAGATAGGTTTCAAGAGTGCAGTGACGAGTATGAAGGGACCTTGAGGAGGACTACCTTGCTGGAACAGAAGCTACGGGATGCCCAGGGGCACATCTTACACCTGGAGTCAGCTGCCGAGCAAGTCGTAGTCCAACAAACGGATAACCTTTATAACGAGCTAATGAGTGGTACTCCGCAGTTTGTTCCTTCTGCAACAGTTCCAAACCTGGACTTGTCTACTATAGATCTTACCAATGACAGTTCATACCAACTGGACAAGCCAGTTTATTTTTGCAGCAGGAATAAACTAAAAAAATACCTAAAAATAAAGAAATTCATTTTAAAATCAAAGAAACAATTAAAATATCATAGAATCTTAATAAAAAAGTGTAAAAATGTTAACTCTAGTTTAAAATTAAGAGAACAAGCTAAATTATCTATGTTAGAACTTAAACAAAGTCATTTAAAATATTACACTGACACACAACGCTTAGAGTCACAAATAAAAAATTTGCAATTTGAATTAGAGTATGTAACTAAAAAATATGAATGGTCTCTAAAAGACTTTAATAAGTGTTCATCAAGTATAGATAAGGTACTCAAAACATCTAATTATAATACTGAGCGCCTTAATACATTTATAAATAACCACTCGTGCAACATCAACTGCACAAGTCCTCATCAATCTTTGGAGCACCAGGCTTCCCTTACAACTTGCTCCCCTTCTACTTCATTAGTGTATGAATTGTGTGACAGTGTAAAAAGTAATAGTCATACTGGTTATACTAAACTAATTTTATTTAGTGATGATATTGGAACTGATTTTGGTTCTTTTCTGATACAACAATTTAATTCAAATTGTTATTCAATTATTAATAACTGTTATCCAGGTGCATCTTTAAATGAAATTATGCAAAAGATATTAGAATATAATTTTGACTCAAACAGTAAAATAATTATTTTCTGCTCAAACAAGGGGTAAAATTAACAAAAATGAACTATCCCTATACTTTGACAAAATGCAAAACTTAAATGTTGAACATGTAGTAATGTTTACATTACCATATATAAAAGGTGTGCCAGACGTGGAAAATTCTCTTAGATATAAGATAAATTTACAACTCAATTTAACTAGCCAATATAATAATAAATTCCATGTAATTGACTTTAATTCTGTTTTTAAGAGAACTGTATATAAATACAATTTGTCAACTTCTGACAGTAAGTTTAACGATAACAAACATATTGTTTATGTAAACAAAGGTAGGTATTTTCTACCAAAGCATTATAAGAGACAAATAGCAAGGTTGCTATTCAATTATTTTTACACTTCAGCCAAGAACTTGGCTGACAAAACTGCTTTTATTGAGCAATGTAGATTTAGTGTTAAGACTTTGGAATCTGTTCCAAGTAATTTAAATTAAGTTCTACGACAACAGAGGCAATATTACCCTTTAGCAGACATAGTCAATTAATTGAATTAAATTTAGTTACAAATATTAATTATGTTAAAAAATGCCCTCCAAATCAAACCAAATCAAAAAATGTAAATTATATCAACATAGGGCATCAAAATATTGGTTGTTTAACACATGGCAAAGAGTTAGAGTTGGAACTGTTAATGAATTCAGATAATATTGATATTTTTTGTATTACAGAACATATGCGTAAGTCGAATGAGCTCATGTTCAATTTTAGTAATCACCGGGTTGGTAGTGCATTCTGCAGGGTGACCACAGTACGGGGGGGATCTTTGATTTTATTAAATAAAAAACTTAAATTTAAAGAACGGAAAGATATTGTGTCTCTTTCTCTAGAGTGTAAAGTCGAACTGTCTTGCGTGGAAATGGAGCAATTCATAGTAGTATGCGTGTATAAACCTGGAACCTCGCCCTTTTCCGAATTTGAGGAAATTATTGACAAAGTTCTATGTAAACTTGGAAAAACTAATAAGTACCTAATAGTTTGTGGTGATTTTAATGTCGATTTACTTGTTAATACGCCTATGAGTTATAATATTTTAAATTTATTTCAATCACACAATCTTACAAACTTATTTTTGGAGCCTACTAGATATTGTGCTACAATAGCCACTTGTCTGGATAATATATACAGCGATATGTTGCCAGAAAGTAAAAGTATTATAAAAAAGCTAGATTCAGACCATTGTGGGCAGATAGCATCTTTTAAAATCACTAAAGAAAAAGTTATAAAACGTAAAATATTATGTAGACCAATAACTGGTGACCGCTTGGAACGTATGAGGGTTGGACTTTGCAATAAAATTCCATTCTTAGACACTGGCTTAGATCCAAATGTAATGTATAAATTATTTTTTGATTCTTTTTACAACGAGTTCAACTCCATATTCAAGTCTAAGGAGGTCATGATTAGTGATAGTCCTACTTTCAGTGAATGGGCCACTGAGGGTATACACAAAAGTAGACAAAAACTTTATGAACTATACTCAGAGAGACAGCTTAATAGATCAGTTGAATTTCTAGATTATTTTAAAAGTTATTCAAAAAAGTTTAAAGCAGATTGTTTAGCAGCTAAATCAAAATATATAAGTGATAAAATTCTCAATAGTGCAGACAAAGTCTACTTGGAAAATTATAAACGCGGAAAGAGGTCAACAAAAATTAAATGATTATAATTTTAAACTTAATATAAATGGTAAAATAACAACATCAGACTTCGAGGTCGCTAACGAATTTGAAAAAAAAAAAAAATTTCTCCCGAATTCCTGTAGATTTGACAAAAACCCTAGGCTCTTCAACCCCCATTGCAGAATCTTTGTTAAAAGCAAACGTTCCTTGTTGTAACGTTATATTTAAATTCAGTAAAGTTAACATAAACACCATCTTAAAAACTTTTAAATCTTTAAATATCAAGAAAACAGCTGATCTCTGGGGCATCTCTGTGTAGGTATATTTAGTAAATTCTTTTGTTGAAATGGTTGCTCCTGAACTAGTAATAATATTTAATAATTGTGTTGATAGTGGTGTGTTCCCTGATTTAATGAAATCTAGTAAATTAATTCCCCTGTTTAAATCAGGTAGTAAATCAGATCCGTCCAATTTCCGTCCCATTTCTGTACTACCTACATTTAGTAAAATTTTTGGAAAAATTATGCTTAATCAAATGCAAAATCACTTTAACGTTAATAAACTATTACATACAAAACAATTCGGTTTCACTCATGGTCGGTCCACCACTGCTGCCGGAATTAAATTATTAGAGTGTATATGCAGGGCCTGGGATGAGTCATATGATGCTTATGGTGTATTCTGTGACTTATCTAAGGCCTTCGATTGCGTTCAACACCAGACTTTAATTAAGAAACTTGATCATTACGGAATCCGGGGGACGGCCTTGAATTTCGTCAATTCTTACTTAAGTGGAGTCTGGACCCTATGTCCAGAAAGTAGTGATCAATGGTAAACAGTCACCTGGTTCTCCTGTAGCAATGGGGGTACCGCAGGGTTCAATTTTGGGACCTTTTCTTTTTCTAGTATATATTAATGATCTCCCTCACCTCATAAGAGACGACCACGAGGTAGTTTTGTTTGCTGATGACACTTCTTTAATATTTAAAGTTAAATTTGGACAGCGCGAACTTGACGATGTAAATATTGCCCTCTCTAGGATAGTCCACTGGTTTTGTGCTAATAATTTATTATTAAATGAAAATAAAACTAAATGTGTAAGATTCACCTTACCTAATGTAAGACTTGTTAAAACCAGTGTTAAGGTTAGGGATGATATAATAGAATTGGATTCGATGACACTGTCTTTCTGGGCATATCGTTAGACTCCAAATTGCAATGGGGGCCTCATATCGGGAAAATTTCGGCCAGGCTTAGTTCAGCAGCCTATGCTGTCAAAAAGATCCGAAAACTTACAGACATTAAAACGGCGCGTCTTGTCTACTTCAGCTACTTCCACAGTATCATGACATATGGCATACTACTGTGGGGTAACGCTGCCGATATTGAATGCATCTTTGTGTTGCAGAAGAGGGCTGTCCGGACTATCTATGGAATGGGGTCTCGGGAGTCATTAAGAGATAAGTTTAAGCATATTAACATCCTTACAGTGTATTCACAGTATATTTATGAAATTTTATTGTATACCCACAAGAACAAAAGTAAATTTGTGAAAAATAGTGATAATCATAATCTAAACTTAAGAAATAAGGATAAACTGGCTGTTCCTAAATTTAGGCTTCATAAAGTGAGTAATTCTTTTGCGGGGAACTTTATTCGAATGTACAATACATTGCCAACCGAAATAGCAAATTTATATGTTAATAAATTTAAAAAACTAATAAAACGTAAATTGTGCCATAACGCTTATTATAGTATTAATGATTTCTTAGATGACAAGGCTGCCTGGTTGTAACACGAATTGCTCCTTTCTAAATAACTCTGTATTAGATTTAAGATGAAATATTTTGGAAAAAAGCCGAACTGAGTTTCTTGAGGGCTCTTCTCAGTCTCGTTGCATTTTGGAACCCTCGGTAGAGTCACACCAACTTTTGACGAATCTAAATAATTTTCTAAAAATTTCAAATATAATAAACGTTATTTTATTTTATTTTATATTTTATTTTATTTCATGTACTATCTCGTGAGTCCGAAACCTTCACTGAGAGGGAATTACGGCTTACAGCTGATCGCGAACGTCATATTTTATCTCGAGAAGCTGAAACTTTTACACAATATGAAGACCGTTTAACAAATTATAGGGTGCACCATAATATTATTCATTCTCTTGAAGATGAACATGAGCATGAACAACGACTAGAGTCAATTAATATTACAAATATTACAATTCTTTGATACAAAAACGATTGATAAGTTTGTCTAATGAAAGATTAAGAATTGGAAATATTCGGTCTCTTGAAACGGACGAACAGCGAGAGGCCCGTCTTACTGCAGACAGATTTCGACATAGTCTTAATGACTTAGATGTACACATAGAAGATCAATCTATAAATTCAGTGACGTGGTCCAACAAATATAAAAGTGGGTTTGCTTATAACCTCACAATTGATTACAGATCATCTTCTGAAATAGGCGATATGAGCGTAGTACGTTATTTTTGTAATGCTTCAAAGTGGAGTAAGGAGTTGGCTGGTTTATGTTGTAGGTAACATAAATTTACCTTCGTTCGAAGACCCACCGGAACCTTTGAAATCACTACTTTTAGGGGAACATTTGCAATCCAAACAGTTCTTAGACAATATTCGTACTTATAATAGTGCATTTCAAATGACATGCTTTGGTGTACAAAAAATCTCAGAAAGTCCTTTCATGCCTACTTTTAAGATACAAGGTCAGGTTTACCATTTGATAGGATCCCTTTTGCCTGAAGAACAACCTAAGTTTCTTCAAATATATTTTGGATCCGACTACAATGAACAGTCAAATATTTAAGATTCACGCTTACAACACTGATGGGATGATTGTAAATACGAGTAGGTACTAGCGATTCTATGAGTGATTAATTGATTGATTGAATATTCTTTAATGTACACCAATACAAGATAAGTACAAAAAAATATACAGGTTTCAGCATGTACAAATGGCGACCTTATCACTAAGAAGTCTTCAGGCAGTTCAGTGAGTGCTGAGTGGTCTGACATGCAATAATTTCTTTCTAAAACCATGCATTATTATATTTCTAAAGTGCATATTCCGGTAATGTGTTAACATGACTATTACACGCAAGCGGAGCTGCGGGAAACAGCTAGTTTGCAATAAATACTCAATTGTCATAACAAATGGAATGTAGGGCAACCTTTATGAATTCGCTCAGGGAACACGAGAACACATCTACTTTTTCTGAAATAATATTATATATCTACAGAACGGTATCTAAATCTAAGAGATTTCTTCTTTATTTTTATATAAAAATATGTTAAAACCGTGCACTATCTAGTTCTAACATATTTTTACTAAATGTAATAATACTCTAGTAAATACATACATATTCTACATAGAAATCACTCAGATTCTCTTACGGATTACATAAAGATTTTCCTGAGTGGGAATCGAATCAGATACTTTCAGTGTCTACAGCGGGTATACCAGGGTATACTACCTGACCCATTGACTACTGATCACGTCTTTGAACCAGTAGAGTCAGGTATGTTGTGGTATAATAGTTTAACAAAAGCGTACTAAAATTAAAGCACAATGAACAGCATTGCATAAATATCATTTCTTACCTAATTCCTGATTAACCATTAACAAATGGCAGCAAGCTTCATCTACCTCTTCAACAATCTTATACAACCTCTCACAATTTAAACAGAAAATACTAATGAGCACCATGTTTTTAAATAGCCAATACACCGTGAACAGACGGAATACTATTTGGTGGTTGGTCTAAATTAAAAAAAGTTACAAATTATAATAAATACAAGCTGATATGCTATCTTATTCTCAAATAATTTTACAAAATGTATCACAAAAACTATATTCTTGGTGTAGTGGTGTCTTTGTCAGTTGGTAGAAGGTTCCTTCTGGAAAAAGGATCAGTCGCTGGTTCGAGTCCAGCCCAAGACTATAGTTTTTGTGATTCATATTGTAAATTTATTTGAAATACAAGTGGATCATCGCTGCTTTGCCCGCATTTTGCCCAGATTTCTCGTTCCCAAATCCCACTCAAGGATAATTCAGCTACATAACAATAAAATAATGTTTAAATCAGGAAAGATTCGATTGTTTGTTTGTTTGAATTGAACAGGCTCCATAACTACTGCATCTTTATGATATTATACAAATATACCTACGTAGTTTCGATACATTAACAAATGTATCACTTAATTATGTATTTGGGAATTTGAGAGTATAACTGATCACTACATATTATAAAACAAAGTCGCTTCTGTCCGTATATAATCTATATATAGAAATGGGGAAAGTACCCCCCTTAGCTCTCGAGAACTGCCTATGCTCCAATGATGGTTGACCCCTCTATGGATAGCCCTCGATCTGGAAGCAAGCCAAATAATCGAAAATTTGACCTAGCCCTAAGGGGTCAAAAGTTATAGGCCAAAACCTATGGCGTAGTGCGGCGCGAAGCACCGCGCAAGACACCGTACTAGTACGGACAGAAGCAGCTTAGATACAACTAAGATCTTACTGTTTTAGAAGTCGATAACCGTTTGTGAGTCTGTGATAACTTTCAAACTATATCAATAGCATTCAGTTTATTGTAAAGAGAGTTACTTTGGCATACAACAGGAAAATGCAAAAATTGTGATATAATAATAATTTTGATCAATACCTATTAAATGCTAAGTTTATCGAATTTACATATTAAAGAGTAACATGTATTTTTTTTTATTCTTTATTGTATGATTTACAAAACACAAAACAAACAATAACAATATGTACAGTCAGCTTCAGATAAAAGGAACCCTCCTTGATAATGACATGAAAGCATTAAAGTTTTTTGAATCATTGTGTATATGGCATGTTGGTCTAGTGGTTATGATCGCTGCTTTGTGGACACGGCAACCGAGTTTCAAATCCTCGGTCACAAGTTCTTTTTTTATTCATATAATTATTTTTTTATTTTCTTAAGCACTTTTTGTTAATTAATATTTACGGAATCAAATTTTATAGTGAGGTTTGTAAGAAAAGATAGGCTTATTGCATAAACAATATTTTTTTTTTTAATTACATTTCTAGGTTTTTTTCTTTCCTCTTTCCATTCCTGGTTGAGTATACAGTTTTTCTATCTGAGTTAAATTGGGGTTACTTATTTTTAAATTTTACGTGACCTAAATTTATTGACTAAATACTATACCCTAAGTGAAGTATAAAATGTTTACTTAATATACTGAATATCGCCGCGTCACATGACTCACGAATGACGTCACGTGATGCGATCGTTCGCTGAGCTGCGAACGAGCGAGCAGCTTCATCTGCCTTTTTTTTGCATGTTCATATTTGGTGGTTGGTCTAAATTAAAAAAAGTTACAAATTATAATAAATACAAGCTGATATGCTATCTTATTCTCAAATAATTTTACAAAATGTATCACAAAAACTATATTCTTGGTGTAGTGGTGTCTTTGTCAGTTGGTAGAAGGTTCCTTCTGGAAAAAGGATCAGTCGCTGGTTCGAGTCCAGCCCAAGACTATAGTTTTTGTGATTCATATTGTAAATTTATTTGAAATACAAGTGGATCATCGCTGCTTTGCCCGCATTTTGCCCAGATTTCTCGTTCCCAAATCCCACTCAAGGATAATTCAGCTACATAACAATAAAATAATGTTTAAATCAGGAAAGATTCGATTGTTTGTTTGTTTGAATTGAACAGGCTCCATAACTACTGCATCTTTATGATATTATACAAATATACCTACGTAGTTTCGATACATTAACAAATGTATCACTTAATTATGTATTTGGGAATTTGAGAGTATAACTGATCACTACATATTATAAAACAAAGTCGCTTCTGTCCGTATATAATCTATATATAGAAATGGGGAAAGTACCCCCCTTAGCTCTCGAGAACTGCCTATGCTCCAATGATGGTTGACCCCTCTATGGATAGCCCTCGATCTGGAAGCAAGCCAAATAATCGAAAATTTGACCTAGCCCTAAGGGGTCAAAAGTTATAGGCCAAAACCTATGGCGTAGTGCGGCGCGAAGCACCGCGCAAGACACCGTACTAGTACGGACAGAAGCAGCTTAGATACAACTAAGATCTTACTGTTTTAGAAGTCGATAACCGTTTGTGAGTCTGTGATAACTTTCAAACTATATCAATAGCATTCAGTTTATTGTAAAGAGAGTTACTTTGGCATACAACAGGAAAATGCAAAAATTGTGATATAATAATAATTTTGATCAATACCTATTAAATGCTAAGTTTATCGAATTTACATATTAAAGAGTAACATGTATTTTTTTTTATTCTTTATTGTATGATTTACAAAACACAAAACAAACAATAACAATATGTACAGTCAGCTTCAGATAAAAGGAACCCTCCTTGATAATGACATGAAAGCATTAAAGTTTTTTGAATCATTGTGTATATGGCATGTTGGTCTAGTGGTTATGATCGCTGCTTTGTGGACACGGCAACCGAGTTTCAAATCCTCGGTCACAAGTTCTTTTTTTATTCATATAATTATTTTTTTATTTTCTTAAGCACTTTTTGTTAATTAATATTTACGGAATCAAATTTTATAGTGAGGTTTGTAAGAAAAGATAGGCTTATTGCATAAACAATATTTTTTTTTTTAATTACATTTCTAGGTTTTTTTCTTTCCTCTTTCCATTCCTGGTTGAGTATACAGTTTTTCTATCTGAGTTAAATTGGGGTTACTTATTTTTAAATTTTACGTGACCTAAATTTATTGACTAAATACTATACCCTAAGTGAAGTATAAAATGTTTACTTAATATACTGAATATCGCCGCGTCACATGACTCACGAATGACGTCACGTGATGCGATCGTTCGCTGAGCTGCGAACGAGCGAGCAGCTTCATCTGCCTTTTTTTTGCATGTTCATATTAATTTGTAATTTTCTGATATTTTTCGTCTTTCGGCTCAATTCTATTTTTTTTTTTTTTTTTTTTTTATATTTGGTTCGCCAAATTGACACCGCCCGCCTGGTGGTAAGTCGTGACGACGTCTAGCGATTGTGGGCCACTCTCACAGCACACATTACTATTGAGAGTGGCCCTCAACTTGACGACCTACTGATCTGCCTCTTCACGCTCCGCTTAAAGAACCCAGGATTATATGTGGGAGGAAACACGTGCACAGGCAGGGCGTTCCAGGCCACTATCGTTCGGCAGAGAAACGAACGTTTAAAACGTTCGGTTCTCGCGAACATGCTATCCACTGTGTGGGGGTGGCATCTCTGCCCGGCACGAGTCGTACGGGATCGGAAGGAAGAGGGTGGGATCAGATTGAAGAGCTCTTCAGAACACTCGCCGTGGTAAATACGGTAGAATGCGGCCAAGGAAGCTATTTTTCGGCGCTGAACTAGCGGCTCAAGGCTTCCCGTTACCTCCGGACAATCTATAATACGGATAGCCCGTCGCTGCATAGCGTCGAGAGCGTCCAGCAGATACTTCGCGGAGCCGTCCCAGAGGTAAGAGCAGTATTCGACGCAGGGTCTAATCTGCATCTTGTACAACAGACACCTCTGGTCCGGTGTAATGAATCTCTTTACTTTATTCAGTATTCCTAGTTTCCGCGAAGCTAGCCCTATACATCTTTCGATGTAGTTTTTATTATTGAGCTCTCGACGAACGTCTATGCCAAGGATATCAAGGTTGTCCTTCATTGGTAATAATGCATTCTGAAGAGACGGTAGGGGAAGGAAAGGGGATTTCTTCCCAGTAAATGCACACGCCTGTGTTTTGCGGGCATTAAACTCGACCAGGTTCTCGGTACCCCATTGAGAGATACTGTCGAGGTTACGGTCGAGATCAGCCACGAGTCGTCGTCTCTCCTCCTCAATCTCAGATCGCCCCGCCGTCGGACGAACCGAGTAACTCCCGTGCAGTGTGCTGTCATCTGCATAGCAATGAATGTTCCCGAGGGATAGCATATCATTGATATGCAGAAGAAAGAGAGTTGGTGATAGTACGGACCCCTGCGGTACCTCGGCATTCATTTGCAAGAAGCGAGAAGCCTGGCCATCGCAGAGGACCCGCACTCGGCGCTCGTTTAAAAAGCTGGCAATCCAGCTGCACAGTTGAGGAGGTAGACCATATGCCGGAAGCTTGGAAAGGAGCGAAGCATGCCAGACCCTATCGAAGGCTTTGGCGATGTCCAGGCTAATAGCCAAGGACTCGCCGTGCCTTTCCATAGCCCCACCCCAGACATGCGTTACGAATGCCAGAAGATCACCCGTTGATCGCTTTGGCCTGAAGCCGTATTGTCGATCATTGATTAGCGAGTGATCCTCTAGGAATTGCATGAGCTGCTTATTTATAAGGAGCTCAAGCACCTTGCAAATGACTGAGGTGACAGCTATGGGTCGATAGTTGCCTGGATCGGACCGATCCCCTTTCTTGGGGATTGGTTGTACGTTCGCCTCCTTCCAGACCTCCGGCACGAGCCCTGAAGAGTATGACAGGCGGTACAGACGCGTTAATACTGGAGACAACTCAGCTGCACATTTTCGTAGCACCACCGCCGGAATGCCGTCAGGGCCACTGGCTTTCCGCGTGTCGAGTGACCGCAGCACTGCCCGTACATCACATTGCCTGATAACAATATCAGGCACACAGGACGTGCAGGAGGTGACACCTTCATGCCAGCCTGAACAACACAGTGGTCGGAACTACCCAGTCCTACCGAAACACTGTACTGGGCTGGGCGACTCGTCAGCAGTAGATCCAGCAGAGCGGGCGCGTGATCTGACCTGTCTGGTATCCGGGTGATCCCGCATACCATCTGGGTCAGACCGTGGGAGAGAGCGAACGCTGGGCGGCTCTACCCGCATGATCAGTCTTGAGGGACCCCAGCCATTCAATGTGATGGCCATTGAAGTCCCCCAGAAATACTAGGTCAGCGTTCGGGAACCGCACCTGCGCTTCATCAGCCGTCTCGCTGAGGTACTGGAAGAGCTTTGTTGTCTCAGAATCCCCTGTGTGGGATCGGTAGACGCACACGTAGATCTGGCTCATAGAGCCATGGTCTACGTGCAGCCAAAGGACGGAATTGGAGGGGTTCTCTAGGCAGCGCAACCGGCGGCAGCAAACATCCGCCCTAACGAACACGCACACCCCGGCTTTGTCTCGAAATTGTTCCTCGATGACATAGCCGGGGTAACACAGGTAAAACGTGTCGTCAGGGCGGCGTATTTGTGTCTCCGTGAGGAACATCACAGCGGGCCGTGCCGTCTCAAGGTGGTGGTGGATGGTATCGAGGTTCGTATGGAGTCCAAGGACGTTAGTGAACTCCACCTCGATATATGAAGTTGTGGGGTTTCCTAGGGCCGCTGTGTAACGTTTATTTCTTTTTTGTTGCACTGCCATTGTAGATTTTGAAGAAGAAGCGTGAAGACAGGGCGACATTTGGTGCAGCAGTAAGTGACAAAGCGCAGGGGCTAGCTTTGTCTAGAACCGTGTGGTTAGGTCGGAGCCGACTCGCCGGACGGAAGGGCTCCCAAACCCCCCTGATGCAAGGCCGCCGCTACCCCACACCGGTTACCACCCGGAGCGGCGATCCCACATCAGGATTATGCGCAACATGTGGGGCAGCCTCCTGGGGTGGTTGGCCCCAGGCGGGCCCCATGACTGTGTTGCGGGCGGCCGCGGCAACGCCGTTGCTAAGGGTCTCCCTGGCCGGCGAATCGACCCACACCACCCACACTAAACTCCGTTTCGCCCCCACTGGTCCCATGCCTGCTGCACCATACATCGCCCCGGGCCCGGCGGTGCAGCTGCTGAACCCCTAACGCAACCCAGCCTGGGCTGGGTTACTTGGGGGGCTTTAGCACAGCTGCACGGTGGTACCCCTCCGGACCAACACTGTTGTACCACCTGGTACCCACGTAGGGGCCGAAGCCACTCCATAGGTACCGTAAATTAACGAGCCTCGTCCGTTTATCAGCAGGTGCGCCACTAGCAGGTGAGGTCGCTGGGGCCCTAAAGATGTTGGTAGAGCCCCTTTGCACCCAAAATACAATTATTATTATACCAAGATACAATTTACTCACAAAAAAATACCACATTAATTTATGTGCTGTTTGAGGATACGAACTCGCATCTCCAGTGCCAGCCGATCACCTAGGCCGTGCCTTATACCACTAGGCTATCGGTTCACTTGATAATATTGGCGAAAATATGAATAACATTACTCCTTTTATCGAACAAAGTTGATTACGGTGTAATTTTTTAGACCTTAAGGTTTAAATTTCAACTTTCACCATATGTGATAATAATAACTGCTCAATAGACTAAAAGATGAGGTTGAAATTAGTATAGATTTCTCGTTTAGTTCAATAGATTACGCTTGATACAGCTTGTTGCACTACCGTCATGTTTTACTTCAAAAACTTATTTGCTGTATGAGCTGCGGCTATAGTATTATAATATCTGTGACAGCGCGCTAAGGTTGCAATTAGAATACTTCTTTGCCTTATTTACTAAACTGTGATTGAAGGTAACTTTATAATTCGTGGTAATTTGCATTGGTGTTAATCCTCCTCGTAATATTATTCAATTTATAAGTTTTTGATCAGTTTTTTGAGTAAATTGAAAGTATGGTTCGATTAACAACATTTTTGAAAGCTAAAATTATTGTTCTCTGGGAGCAAGAACAAAGCATAAAGAAAATAGCACGAGATATGGGCATAACGGTAAGAGTTACGATAAAAATATATTATATACCTATTTATTGCTTAATCATGTTACATTTTCATTTCCAAGTTAGTTTTTTGGAATTTCTTTTATTTATTATCATTTTCATTACAGAGAAATACAGTGCGTAGATGGATTCGAAGGTATCAAGCGACGGGTGATATAAAATGTGAACGCCAAGGACCTCACCCAGTTACTTACACTCATGAATCAGAGCGGCACCGTGGTATTGTGGATGTTCACTCAGTGGCACCCTTCAAAACTACGCGCTCAAGTGCTGAAACTTTTGGAGCGTCGCTGAGTACTGTTCGACGACATCTACACGCTGCGAATATCCATAATTATAAGCCAGCCAGAAAGATTCAACTTACGGACGATCATCGCACCAACCGTGTAAATTTTGCTACTCGTCATTCAAATTGCGACTGGGAAAACGAAATTGTTATATTTACCGACGAATAAAAGAAGAAGAAGTGGCCAAAGGCACCCTAAAAACGTATTAGACTTGAGAACAAGCGGGCGGTTAACATTAGGTAAGTAAATGATTATATTCTTTAACATAAAATAAATTAATAATAACATAAAACTAATACATACATATATCAATATATATATATACATATATATAAATATATATATATATATACATATTTCTAATTATTATTGCTGCTGACATTGATTTACATATTGCAACAGATTTGAAAAGGTTTATTATTTTAGTTTACTGGGGATGGATGTCTTCAATGGGCCCAAGCGAGCTAGTGGAAATAGGTGCCCGCATGGACAGTGAGCGATACCTTGAAGTGTTGAATGACGTAATGCTGCCTTCAGTGCGGGTCGCATATCCAGAAGGACAAATTTACCTGGTTCAGGATAACTCTTCAGTGCATCCGTCCCGAATTGTTCAAGACTGGCTAAATGCACAAGAAGATATAACCGTGTTTGAGTGGCCGGCTAAAAGCCCGGATCTTAACCCTATAGAAAACTTATGGGGTCAGATGGTTTTAAACTGGGACTCAAGTGAAATAAAGTCAAAGCCGCATGTTTTAATATGGTGTCGGGGATGAAAAGTCGTCTTCAAGAAGTGATAGACAGTGAGGGCCATCCTCTCCGTTATTAATGCAGTTTATCGATTCTTACCCAGGACAAATCTTTGTGTGCTGAACACGATTATTTGTTATGTGTCTGGGTGTAATTAATATAAAAAAAATATTTAAAATAAGTATTATATCCGTTGTCTAGTATCCATATCACATTAAGTGCTTATTTTAGGCTAGATGACGCAGTGTATAAAGTGTCCTAACATTCATAATAATAAAATTATATTACTATTACCTAATCCCATTACAAGTTTTTGTTTACAAGTTTAGTAATCTTCTAATGTGTTAACGATGCACCATCTGACCTCACATATTTTTCTAATGTTGTGTTAAAAGGGTTACCTACTTAGCATTTACTAAAATATTTTACCTTTAATCTACAATAATACAAAAATATCATTCAAAACATAATAAAAGTACAAATATATATCTATAACAAAAAAATCAGCATGAAGAAAATCCGGAAAAAACACAAACAAATATTTTATAAATTATAGTACACTTTGACACATTATGTCAGTGTAACAAACTGAAAATGATAATATGAAAATAAGATGATAATCAAGAAAAAATATAATGTTGACCAGAGCTGGCGCCAAAAAAGCACAATTACCAACCCCGGACTTGTCGCACAGCTCCGCCTTACAGTCGTCGACAACTGTGACTACTGGTGAGGCGTCGAGCTCAAGCAGCGACGAGTTTTTCTCTCCGCCGACGTCGCCTCTACCTGTACGTCGGCAGGGGAGAGGCCGGCCACCGACTGGCTTGGGACCCCGAGGCCCTCCGGCTTCGATTACGGACCCCGCTACCGGTGGTAATGTGCACCGCATTCGATGGAACTTCGGTATGAATGAAAACGTGATGCGGGCATATTTTGTGGCTACAGAGGGGGGAACTAACCTCACTGCGTACCGTGTTCGCATGCTACCTCTGTTTCAGGTACTTGAACCAGATGTCAACGTATCGGCACAACGCCTATCGGATCAGGTGCGCGCCATACAACGCTGTCACCTGTTGGATGACGCTACACTTGAAAGGCTACGCTTAGAAGTGTGTAGTGGTATCACGCCTTCTTCATTGCAACCATTACCTGTGCCATTACAAAGTAACCGTAATGAAAGAACGCAAGAAAACATCATCTCACATGTTGGTGAAGAAGTGAGTGATGCTGCTATACCTGTAAGTACTCAATACAATGAGGAATTAAGGAGCGCTTTGGAGCGAGCGATTGGTGAGTTTCAATCTGTCCCTATTGAGTGTAGACCGCGGCTTCCGCGTTTGCCCACACATAAAAAAAACGTGGCGCTAGTGTGTGCCCTAGACTCGATGTTAACATCGTTTTTTAACAACTGCAGAAACATTACTGATGCCCATTCCATTCTGTACTGTGCAGCTGTTGCAGTATGTCGAATAGCTGGTGTTAAATTTTTTAAACAAGAAACAGCTATTCGACCAAAGCCTGCTATACCAGCTTGGCAGTGCAGAATTGAACGGCGCATCAACGAGGCTAGGGTGCTCATTGGCAAGCTACACTGCTTCAGGACGGGCAATACACGCCCGAGAGTCATGCGCTTTGTGACCCGTGCATTCGTGGGAACTAATATTAGGCCCTGTGAATACTCTGTTCGGGTCACAGAGCGCATCGATTACCTGAAGCAGAAAGTTTATGCGTGGGCGAACCGCATAAGGCGGTACAAAAAAAGAGTGGACAGATACACTCAGAATCGCTTGTTCCAAAAAAATGAGAGGTGGGTATATAGAGGGTGGGAGCGACCTAACTCGGATGTGACTGATGGGAGTCTACCTGATGCTGTTTCTACAGTTAACTTCTGGAAAAGCATCTGGTCGACGCCCGTCAGTCATACACAGGATGCGTGGATTAGGGATGTTGAGCGGGCGTGTGAACCAATTCCAGCTATGGAACCTATAACCATATCTGAAGAAGATATTGGTTGTGCAGTTCGTTCGTTGCCAAATTGGAAATCTGCTGGACCGGACGGACTGCACAACTTTTGGTTAAAATGGTTCCGTAGCTCACACGCTTGCTTGGCATCTTGCTTCCAGTCATCCCTTGAGTCATCGTCGCTTCCAGCTTTTATGACTACCGGAGTAACCCACCTCCTATACAAATCTGGTAGTACCACAGACCCCAAAAATTATAGACCTATAACTTGTCTACCTACCATATACAAACTTTTTACATCCATCCTGAGAGTAAAAATATATTCACATGTACAAAACAATAACATCTTGTCAATCTCTCAGAATGGATGTAAAAGTGGGGCACGTGGTACGAAAGAGCTCCTTATTATTGACATGGCTGTTTGCCAGCAGGTACGCCGCAACCGAAAGAACCTTGCGACATGCTGGATTGACTATAAGAAAGCGTACGATTCTGTGCCTCATACATGGCTTCGGAGGGTGCTAGAGCTGTATAAAGTTGATGCAACTCTATGCACCTTTTTGGGGTCATGTATGAGACAATGGAGTACGGTTCTTGTTTATCCAGGGTGTCGTCAGGTTCTAGGAGGTGGTGTACCAATAGGGATTGAGAGAGGTATTTTCCAGGGTGATAGTCTGAGTCCGTTGTGGTTTTGTCTAGCACTAAATCCTCTCAGTACGTTACTAGAGGGTTCAGGGTTAGGCTATCGGATGCGCAGAGGGGGTCAAATTTTGTCCCACCTTTTTTACATGGATGACCTAAAGTTATTTGCCCCTAATGGCCCCGATTTGATGGCTTTGCTAAAAGTTACTGAAACTTTTAGTAAGGCCATCAGTATGGAGTTTGGGGTAGATAAGTGTGCGGTCATGCATGTAAAAAGGGGCGGGATTGTGGAATCTGAAGGAGTCAATCTTTCAGATTTCACACGATTTGGGTCGCTCTCCGCAACCGAAACCTACAAATATCTAGGTATGTCTCAAGCTCTGTGTATTGCTGAGACTGACATGAAACAGAAGTTGCAGGATCGTTTCTTTGGCCGCCTGAAAAAAATACTGAAAAGTCTTTTATCAGGCGGTAACAAGGTGCGTGCTGTCAACGGCTGGGCCATGCCAGTCTTAGTTTACTCTTTTGGCATACTTAGATGGACTCAGACGGAGTTAGAAGCTCTGGATAGGAAGGTGCGTTGTCTATTGACTTCATATCGAATACACCACCCACGTTCGTCAGTAATGAGGTTGTATATACCACGGAAATGTGGGGGTCGAGGATTTTTAAATGCCAAGACTCTCCATAACCGTGAGATATGCAACCTTAGAGAGTATTTCCTACAGGTGGACGTGGATGTGCATCGAGATGTTGTGGCAATAGACAACGGACTGACCCCGCTGTCCCTTGCGAAACAGAACTGGCGCAAACCTGTAATATTAAGTGTATCTGATCGGAAGGAAATATGGAAGAGCAAGGAACTGCATGGTCGATTTTATCGGGCTCTAAATGGGCCCGATGTTGATTCAATAGCATCGGTATCCTGGTTACGATTTGGTGATCTCTTCGGAGAAACTGAGGGTTTTATCTGTGCAATCACTGACGAAGTCGTGATGACGAATAACTATCGGAGATTTATTGTCAAAGATGGGACGCTAGACATCTGTCGGGCATGTCATCGTCCCGGAGAATCTTTAAGACATATTATCTCTGGTTGTTCCCGTCTTGCGAACGGTGAGTATTTGCACAGACACAACCAAGTAGCCAGGATAATCCACCAGCAACTTGCTTTAAAGTATAACCTTGTCGACGTGGAGGTACCTTATTACAAGTATGTGCCCGACCCAGTTCTTGAGAACGGTCATGTCACATTGTATTGGGATCGATCTATTATCACTGATAGGACTGTTATAGCTAACAGACCTGATATAGTGATAATGGATCGATTAAAGCGCCTTGCAGTAATTGTCGATATCACTGTGCCACATGACGAGAATCTCGTGAAAGCAGAAAAAGATAAGCAAATTAAATATTTAGACCTAGCTCACGAGATTGTCGACATGTGGGATGTTGATTCGGCGATTATTGTTCCGATAGTCGTATCTGCGCATGGTCTAATAGCCAAGAGCCTCGACCTCCACCTACAGAGGCTCGCGTTAGGCAGCTGGGTCAAGGGCTTGATGCAGAAGGCGGTTCTGTTGAATACGGCTCGTATTGTGCGGAAGTTCCTGTCTCTGGAGCCCTAACCACCGGTAGCTTGGTCCCTGTACCCGATGCCGGTGGGTTACTGTTTTTTATATTTTTAAATGTATTTTTTATAAATCTATTTAAAAATGTAATAAATATGTGTTAAGTGTTAATAAAGAGAATAATAATAATAATTTTTTATATTTTTAAATGTATTTGTTTTTTTTTTATAAATGTATTTAAAAATGTATAAAATAAGAATGTAAAGGAATAAACGAAATAATAATAATAATATTAACCTGGCAACACCACTATCAAGAGCCGTCAATTTTTTTTCATCCTATTGTTTAAATAATTTGCTAAAGTATTTACAGTTTTACATCACAATAAACAAGAAGAATAGCTAAAAAGTTTCCAAATAATTTGTTTCAAAAGAAAAACCATGAAAAACCTACAGGAAGATCTTTACCAAATATACTACATTTTTTTGCTGAAAATGACGTCTGTCATACTGAAAAGCCTAATATAATAACAAACAATAAGCTTGAAACATGTTGACTAGAGCTCGTACCAGGGCACAAACTGCACAATTACCAACCCCGGACTCGTCGCAAAACTCCGCCTCACATTCGCCGGAAACCGTGGCTGATGGTGAGGCGTCGAGCTCAAGTAGCGACGAGTTTTTCTCTCCACCGACGTCGCCTCCACCTGTACGTCGGCAGGGGAGAGGCCGGCCACCGACTGGCTTAGGACCCCGAGGCCCTCCGGCTTCGATTAGGGACCCCGCTACCGGTGGTAATGTGCACCGCATTCGATGGAGTCTCTCTATGAACGAAAACGTGATGCGGGCATATTTTGTGGCTACAGAGGGAGGAATTAACCTCACTGCGTATCGTGTCCGCATGCTGCCCCTGTTTCAGGTACTTGAACCAGATGTCAACGTAACAGCACAACGCCTATCGGATCAAGTGCGCGCCATACAACGCTGTCATCTGTTGGATGACGCCGCACTTGAGAGGCTACGCTTAGAAGCATGTAACAGTATCATCCCTTCTTCATTACATAGTAACCGTAACTCCACTACAGTAGAAAATGAAATACCTCCCGTCTTAACAGTTAATGAAGAAGTAAATGATGCTGCTACATCTGTAAGTATCCAATGCAATGATGAATTAAGGAGTGTTTTGGAACAAGCGATTGGTGAGTTTAGATCTGTCCCTATTCAGTGTAGACCGCGGCTTCCACGTTTGCCTACGCATAGAAAAAATATAGCGCTAGTGTGTGCCCTAGACTCGATTTTAAAATCTTATTTTCTCAATTGTGATGATCTCACTGATGCGCATTCAATCCTGTATTGTGCGGCTGTTACAGTATGTCGAGTAGCTGGTGTTAAATTTAATAAGCAAGAATCAGCTGCTCGACCAAGACCTACAGTACCAGCTTGGCAATGCAGGATTGAACGTCGCATTACCGAGGCTAGGGTGCTCATAGGCAAGCTACACTGCTTCAGGACGGGCAATACACGCCCGAGAGTCATGCGCTTCGTGACCCGGGCATTCGCGGGAACTAACGTGAGTCCCCGTGAATACTCTGTACGGGTCACGGAGCGCATTGATTTCCTGAAGCAGAAAATCTATGCGTGGGCAAACCGTATAAGGCGATATAAAAAGAGAGTAGACAGATATACACAAAATCGCTTGTTCCAAAAAGACGAGAGGTGGGTATACAGAAGGTGGGAGCGACCTGATTCAGATGTGACTGATGGGAGTCTACCTGATGCTGATGCTACAGTTGCCTTTTGGAAAAGCATTTGGTCGACACCCGTCAGTCATACGCAGGGTGGGTGGATTGGGGATGTAGAGCGGGCGTGTGAACCAATACAAGCTATGGAACCTATAACCATATCTGAAGATGATATTGGTTGTGCAGTTCGTTCGTTACCAAATTGGAAATCAGCTGGACCGGACGGACTGCACAACTTTTGGCTAAAATGGTTCCGTAGCTCACACGCCTGCTTGGCATCTTGCTTCCAGTCATCCCTTGAGTTAGCGTCGCTTCCATCTTTTATGACTACCGGAGTTACTCACCTTCTTTATAAATCTGGTGGTACCACAGACCCCAAAAATTACAGACCCATTACTTGTTTACCAACTATATACAAACTTTTTACATCTATTCTGAGAGTCAAAATGTATTCACATATAGAAAACAACAATATATTGTCCATCTCTCAGAATGGATGTAAAAGTGGGGCACGTGGTACTAAAGAGCTCCTTATTCTTGACATGGCTGTTTGTCAGCAGGTACGCCGCAACCGAAAGAACCTTGCGACATGCTGGATTGACTACAAAAAAGCGTATGATTCTGTACCTCATACATGGCTTCTAAAGGTGCTGGAGTTGTATAAAATTGATGCAACTCTGTGCACCTTTTTGAGGTCATGTATGAGACAATGGAATACGGTTTTGGTTTATCCAGGATGTCGTCAGATTCTAGGAGGTGGTGTACCAATAGGGATCGAGAGAGGAATATTCCAGGGCGATAGTCTGAGTCCGTTATGGTTTTGTCTAGCACTGAATCCTCTCAGTACGCTACTAGAGGGTTCAGGGTTAGGCTATCGGATGCGGAGAGGGGGTCAAATTTTATCCCACCTTTTTTACATGGATGACCTAAAGTTATTTGCCCCTAATGGCCCCGAATTGATGGCTTTACTAAAAGTTACTGAAACTTTTAGTAAGGCTATCAGTATGGAGTTCGGGGTAAATAAGTGTGCGGTCATGCATGTGAAAAAGGGCGGGATTGTGGAATCTGAAGGAGTCAGTCTTTCGGATTTCACACAATTTGAGTCGCTCTCCGCAACCGAAACCTACAAATATCTAGGTATGTTCCAAACTCTGTGTATTGCTGAGATTGACATGAAACAGACGTTGCAGGACCGTTTCTTTGGCCGCCTGAAGAAAGTATTGAAAAGTCTCTTGTCAGGCGGTAACAAGGTACGGGCTGTTAACGGCTGGGCCATGCCAATCTTAGTATACTCTTTTGGCATACTTAGATGGACTCAGACCGAATTAGAAGCTCTGGATAGAAAGGTACGTTGTCTATTGACTTCATACCGAATGCACCACCCACGTTCGTCAGTAATGAGGTTGTATATCCCACGGAGATGTGGAGGTCGAGGATTTTTAAACGCTAAGAGTCTCCATAACCGTGAGATATGCAACCTTAGAGAGTACTTCTTGCAGGTGGATGTGGGTCTGCATCGAGATGTCGTGGCAATTGATAACGGACTGACCCCACTCTCCCTAGCTAAAGAGAACTGGCGCAAACCGGTTATACTAGGTGTATCTGATCGCAAGGAAATATGGAAGAGCAAAGAGCTTCACGGTCGTTTTTATCGGGCTCTACACGGGCCCGATGTTGATTTTACAGCTTCCGTATCCTGGTTACGTTTCGGTGATCTCTTTGGAGAAACTGAAGGTTTCATCTGTGCAATCACTGACGAAGTTATGATGACGAATAACTATCGGAGATTTATTGTCAAAGATGGGACGCTAGACATCTGTCGGGCATGTCATCGTCCCGGAGAATCTTTAAGACATATTATCTCTGGTTGTTCCCGTCTTGCGAACGGTGAGTATTTGCACAGACACAACCAAGTAGCCAGGATTATCCACCAACAACTTGCTCTAAAATATAACCTTGTTGACTTAGAGATACCTTATTACAGGTATGTGCCCGACCCAGTTCTTGAAAATGGCCATGCTACATTGTATTGGGATCGGTCTATTATCACTGATAGGACTATTATAGCCAACAAACCAGATATAGTGATAATAGATCGATTAAAACGCCTTGCAATAATTGTCGATATCACTGTGCCGCATGACGAGAATCTCGTGAAAGCAGAAAAAGATAAACAAATTAAATATTTGGACTTAGCTCACGAGATTGTCGACATGTGGGATGTGGATTCGGCGATTATTGTTCCCATAGTCGTATCTGCTCATGGTTTAATAGCCAAGAGCCTCGACCACAACCTACAGAGGCTCGCGTTAGGCAGCTGGGTCAAGGGCTTGATGCAGAAGGCGGTTCTGTTGGATACGGCCCGTATTGTGCGGAAGTTCCTATCTCTGGAGCCCTAACCACCGGTAGCTTGGTCACTGTACTCGATACCGGTGGGTCACTATTTTTTATATTTTTAAATATATTTGTGTTTTTTATAAGTTTATTTAAAAATATAGTAAATATGTAATAAAATGTAATAAAGGGAATAATATTAATAGACTGGCAACTCTAGACATCTGTACATACGTCATTTTCATCTATAAAATATTTTAATATTTTTATCTAAAATAATCTTGCCTCAATTTATAAAATTCATACAGATTTCAAAATATTATTACCAAAAAGTTCATTATATATTATATTTCAAAATTTATTACAAGAATCACAACAACAACAAAATCTACAAATATGAAACGAAGCTTTGACAAACGTCAACCATCAAAATATCAAAAATTGTTTCGAAAAAATTAACAGGATGAATTATGAATAATGTATAAAGATGATAACAAGAGCCAGGAGTAAGAATGCACACCCAACACCCCCGGACTCATCACTTAGCTCCGCCTCGCAAGCGCCGGACCGCACACCTGCGACACAAGTGCTTGCTGAGGCGTCGAGCTCATCGTCAAGTGACGAGTATTTTTCCCCGCCGACGTCGCCAACACCTGTACGCCGGCGAGGGAGAGGCCGGCCGCCGAGCAGTTTGGGACCCCGAAGCCTACCAGCTTCGAGTAGGGTCCCCACTACCGGTGGTATTGTGCACCGCATGCGATGGACTTCATCCATCAATGAAAATGTCATGCGGGCATATTATGAGGCTACAGATGGGGAAACCAACCTGACTGCATACCGTTCAAGGATGCTCCCTTTGTTTCAGGCTCTTGAACCAACAATAACCGTTGCCGTACAACGACTATCGGATCAAGTGCGGGCTATCCAACGATGCAAGTTGCTGGATCAACCTGTGCTTGATCGACTTCGCCTGGAAGTGTTATCTACTCGACCAGCTCCAGCGTTAACGAGTGCACCATCATCTGCTACACACACGGTTGCAACTAGTGCCACTTTAGTTGAGACCGTGCTCGACGCGGGAGATGATACGAGTAATATATCTATCCAGGTAAGCGAGCAATTAAGGAGTACTTTGGAGGATGTGATCTCTCAGTATAGGTTTGCACCTAATTCTAGGCCACGGCTACCACGCTTGCCCATGCATAGACGAAATCTGGCGTTGATGGGAGCCCTGAATGCGTTGCTAGATCCGTACTTACGGACTAGCAATGATTTGCTAGATACCCACTCGATTCTTTACTGTGGAGCTATTACCGCTTGTCGTGTTGCACGCGTTAAATTCCCTGAATTTAACCGTACACCACGATCGGGTGGTGTGCCCGTATGGCAGGCAAGAATCGAGCGACGTATCGGCACATTTAGGACTCTCATTGCGAAGCTTATCTGTTTTAGCCGGGGAAATAATCGTCCACGGGTCATGCGTTTCGTGACTCAGGCATTCGCTGGGACCGGTATTAGCTCCCAGCAATACTTAGCTAATGTCACGGAACGTATTGACTTTCTAAAGCAGAAAGTATATGCATGGGCGAGTCGTATTCGTCGCTATAGAGAGCGTGTAGACAGATACTGGCAGAATCGTATCTTCCAAAGTGACCAAAGGAAGGTGTACCGAGAGTGGGAGGGAACTGGACAACGTTTGAGCGACGGACAACTGCCCGATGCTCGCGCCATGAATCAATTTTGGCGTGACATATGGTCGATGCCCGTCGAACATTCGGAGGGTGATTGGATCCGTGTTGTCGAGCGTGAATGCGATGATATCGAGCCCATGGAGTCTATTACAATAAACTCCGAAGACGTTAGTTGCGCAATACGTACGGCACAGAACTGGAAAAGTCCTGGGCCGGACGGATTGCACAACTTTTGGATCAAGTGGGTTCGAAGCTCGCATGAACGCTTGGCAACACAGTATCAAGAAGCCCTCGAGTCTGGTTCCTTACCCGCTTTTATGACCACTGGCATCACCTTCCTGCTCCATAAATCAGGTAGTACCACGGAACCTAAAAACTATAGACCTATCACTTGCTTACCTACTATCTACAAGCTCCTTACATCTATTCTGAGAACTAAAATAAATTCACATATAATGTCAAATAACATCTTAGATAGTGCTCAGAATGGATGTAGGGCTGGGTCACGTGGTACTAAGGAGCTACTCCTTTTTGACATGACCATTAGCCAACAAGTTAAGCGGAGTAGGGGCGCCCTCTCTACTGCCTGGATTGACTACAAGAAGGCCTATGATTCGGTGCCTCATTCATGGTTGGGGAGGATTTTAGAGTTGTATAAAATTAATCCGACTCTTAAATCCTTCTTAGTCTCATGTATGGGGCAGTGGACCACAGTACTTCGTCAACCAGGTAGTGGTGAGTGCGCTTCTGGTCCGCATGACTTGATAAGGATTGAGCGTGGTATATTCCAGGGCGACAGTTTGAGTCCATTGTGGTTCTGTTTAGCACTGAATCCACTTAGCACATTGCTGAAGGATTCAGGGCTAGGCTATCGGTTTCGTAGAGGGGGTGAGGTTATTTCTCACCTGATGTATATGGATGACCTCAAACTGTTCACACTGAAGCACCAAGATTTAGTGACATTACTAAAAACTACGGAAGTTTTTAGTAATGCCATTAAGATGGAGTTCGGTGTTGATAAGTGTGCGATTATGCATGTACAGCGGGGGAAGGTTGTAAATTCACCGAATTTACAACTTTCTGAGATAATAACTCTCAGATCTCTCTCCGAGACCGAAACATACAGATACCTAGGTATGTCAGAGTCATTGGGTATAGCGGTAGAGGACATTAAGAAATCGGTGAAAGAACGTTTTTTTGGCCGCCTGACAAAAGTTCTTAACAGTTTTTTGTCCGGCGGTAACAAAATACGGGCTTTCAACGGTTGGGTGATACCTTTATTGTTATACTCCTTTGGCATACTTAGGTGGACTCAAACGGAACTAGACGCCCTGGATAGGCGAGTCCGTCAACAACTGACATTGCATCGAATGTTACACCCACGATCTTCTGTCATGAGACTGTACATTCCGCGGAAGTGGGGGGGTCGAGGCTTTTTGAATGCCAAGAACCTCCACAACCGTGAAGTGTGCAGTCTGAGAGATTACTTTCTACAGAACGGGTCTGACATTCATTGCGATGTCGTGATGGTTGACAAGGGCCTGACACCTCTTTCCTTGGCTAACGAGAACTGGCGTAAACCAAAGGTGCTAGGTACTGAAGACCGTAGGGACGTATGGAAGAGTAAGGAGCTACACGGGCGGTTCTACCGGGTCTTAACAGGACCCGACGTAGACCTGCTCGCTTCGGTGAACTGGCTGCGTTTTGGGGACCTCTTTGGGGAAACTGAAGGTTTTGCCTGTGCAATTGCAGATGAGGTTATCAAGACGAACAACTATCGGAAATACATCATGAAGGACGGTACGGTCGACATTTGTCGAGCATGCCACCGTCCTGGTGAATCACTTCGCCATATTATTTCCGGTTGTTCGTATCTTGCTAACACCGAGTACTTGCATAGGCACAATCAAGTAGCCAGGATCATCCACCAGCAACTTGCTCTTCAATATGGCCTTATTGAGTTTGAAGTACCGTACTATAAGTATACACCAGTGCCAGTTCTTGAGAATGGTCGTGCATTGCTCTACTGGGACCGATCAATCATCACGGACAGGACTATTGTTGCAAATAGGCCCGATATCGTGTTGGTTGATCGGACCCAGCGTCGGGCAGTGCTCGTCGATATCGCCGTCCCGCATGACGAAAATCTCGTGAAGGCAGAGAAGGACAAACTTAGTAAATACCTTGATCTGTCCTTCGAGATAACCGCCATGTGGGACGTAGACTCGACGATCATTGTCCCGGTGGTTGTTTCGGCAAACGGATTAATAGCGAAGAGTCTCGATCAACATCTCAAGAGACTCTCGTTAGATTGTTGGATCAAGAGTCAGATTCAGAAGGTTGTTATCCTCGACACGTGCCGTATTGTTAGGAGGTTTCTTAGTCTGTAGCCTCCACCGCCGGTAGTTTGGGTCCTACTCCGCTACTGGTGGGTCACTATTTTTTATATTTTTAAATGTATTTGTTTTTTTTTTTATAAATGTATTTAAAAATGTATAAAATAAGAATGTAAAGGAATAAATTTTAATATTTTTATTTATATATTATTACCTAAATTTATACAATTACTTCAGATTTCATAATAATATCAGCAAAAAGTCAATACATAAAGGATTTTATAATATTTTAGAACTTTAGAACAATAAACATAGTCTACAAAATATGCAACGAAGATTTGACACATGTCACTCAATGAATTCAAAAATATCAACATCACATTCAATATTATGGCCAAACAATATGATGTGATTGTGAGATGCAAACAAGAGCCAGAAACAGAAATGCGCAAATAACACCCCCGGACTCGTCACTAAACTCCGCCTCGCAGGCACCGGACCGCACATCGCTGACACAGGTGCTCGCTGAGGCGTCGAGCTCTTCAAGTGACGAGTATTTCTCTCCGCCGTCGTCGCCAACACCTGTACGCCGGCGAGGGAGAGGCCGGCCGCCGAGCAGTTTGGGGCCCCGAAGCCTACCAGCTTCGAGTAGGGTCCCCACTACCGGTGGTATTGTGCACCGCATGCGATGGACTTCATCCATCAATGAAAACGTTATGCGGGCATATTATGAGGCTACAGATGGGGAAACCAACCTGACTGCGTATCGTTCAAGGATGCTTCCTTTGTTTCAGGCTCTTGAACCAACAATTACCGTTGCCATCCAACGACTATCGGATCAAGTGCGGGCTATCCAACGATGTAAGTTGTTGGATCAATCTGTGCTTGATCGACTACGCCTGGAAGTATTATCTACTCGTACAGCTCCAGTGTCAACGAGAGCACCGTCACCTGTGACACAGACGGTTGCTACAAGTGCGACGTTAGCGGAACCCGCACTCGACGCAGGAAATGATACGAGTGATACGTCTATCCAGGTAAGCGAGCAATTGAGGAGTACTTTGGAAGATGTGATCTCGCAGTATAGGTTTATACCTAATTCTAGACCGCGGCTACCACGCTTGCCAATGCATAAGCGAAATCTGGCGTTGATGGGAGCCCTAAATGCATTGCTAGAACCGTACTTACGGACTAGTAGTGATTTGCTTGATACTCACTCGATTCTTTACTGTGGAGCGATTGCCGCTTGTCGTGTTGCACGCGTTAAATTCCCTGAAGTTAACCGTGCACCACGACCGGATGGTGTTCCCGTATGGCAGGCAAGAATCGAGCGACGTATCGGCACATTTAGGACTCTCATTGCAAAGCTTATCTCTTTCAGCCGGGGAAATAGTCGTCCCCGGGTCATGCGTTTCGTGACTCAGGCATTTGCTGGGACCGGTATTCGTCCCCAGCAATACTTAGCCAATGTCACGGAACGTATTGACTTTCTGAAACAGAAAGTGTATGCATGGGCAAGCCGTATCCGTCGTTATAGAGAGCGTGTAAATAGATACTGGCAGAATCGCATCTTCCAAAGTGACCAAAGGAAGGTGTACCGAGAGTGGGAGGGAACTGGACAACGTTTGAGCGACGGACAACTGCCAGATGCTCACACCATGAATCAATTTTGGCGTGACATATGGTCGGTACACGTCGAACATTCGGAGGGCGACTGGATCCGTGTCGTCGAGCGTGAATGCAGTATCATCGAACCCATGGAGTCTATTACCATAGACTCCGAAGACGTTAGTTGTGCAATTCGTACGGCCCCGAACTGGAAGAGTCCTGGGCCGGATGGATTGCACAACTTTTGGATAAAGTGGGTTCAGAGTTCGCATGAACGCTTGGCAACACAGTATCAAGAAGCCCTTGAGTCTGGTTCCTTACCCGCTTTCATGACCACTGGCATCACCTTCCTGCTCCACAAATCAGGTAGTACCACGGAACCTAAAAACTATAGACCCATCACTTGCTTACCTACCATCTACAAGCTCCTTACATCTATTCTGAGAAGTAAAATAAACTCGCACATAGTATCTAATAATATCTTAGATAACGCTCAGAATGGATGTAGGGCTGGGTCTCGTGGTACTAAGGAGCTACTCCTCATTGATATGGCCATTAGCCAACAAGTCAAGCGGAGTAGGGGCGTCCTCTCTACTGCCTGGATTGACTACAAGAAGGCCTATGATTCGGTGCCTCATTCATGGCTGAGGAGGATTTTAGAGTTGTATAAAATTAATCCGACTCTTAAATCCTTCTTAGTCTCGTGTATGGGGCAGTGGACCACAGTCCTTCGTCAACCAGGTAGTGGTGGGCACGCCTCTGACCCGCAAGGCTTGATAAGGATCGAGCGTGGTATATTCCAGGGCGACAGTTTGAGTCCATTGTGGTTTTGTTTAGCACTGAATCCACTTAGCACATTGCTGAAGGATTCAGGGCTAGGCTATCGGTTTCGTAGAGGGGGTGAGGTTATATCTCACCTGATGTACATGGATGACCTCAAACTGTTCACATTGAAGCACCAAGATTTAGTGACATTATTAAAAACTACGGAAGTTTTTAGTAATGCCATTAAGATGGAGTTCGGTGTTGATAAGTGTGCGGTTATGCATGTACAACGGGGGAAGGTTGTAAATTCACCGAATTTACAACTTTCTGAGATAATAACTCTCAGATCTCTCTCCGAGACCGAAACATACAAATACCTAGGTATGTCAGAGTCATTGGGTATAGCGGTAGAGGATATTAAGAAATCGGTGAAAGAACGTTTTTTTGGCCGCCTGACAAAAGTTCTTAACAGTTCTTTGTCCGGTGGTAACAAAATGCGGGCTTTCAACGGTTGGGTGATACCTTTATTGTTATACTCCTTTGGCATACTTAGGTGGACTCAAACGGAACTAGACGCCCTGGATAGGCGAGTCCGTCAACAACTGACATTGCATCGAATGTTACACCCACGATCTTCTGTCATGAGACTGTACATTCCGCGGAAGTGGGGGGGTCGAGGCTTTTTGAATGCCAAGAACCTCCACAACCGTGAAGTGTGCAGTCTGAGAGATTACTTTCTACAGAACGGGTGTGACATTCATTGCGATGTCGTGATGGTTGACAAGGGCCTAACACCTCTTTCCTTGGCTAACGAGAACTGGCGTAAACCAAAGGTGCTAGGTACTGAAGACCGTAGGGACGTATGGAAGAGTAAGGAGCTACACGGGCGGTTCTACCGGGTCTTAACAGGACCCGACGTAGACCTGCTCGCTTCGGTGAACTGGCTACGTTTTGGGGACCTCTTTGGGGAAACTGAAGGTTTTGCCTGTGCAATTGCAGATGAGGTTATCAAGACGAACAACTATCGGAAATACATCATGAAGGACGGTACGGTCGACATTTGTCGAGCATGCCACCGTCCTGGTGAATCACTTCGCCATATTATTTCCGGTTGTTCGTATCTAGCTAACACCGAGTACTTACATAGGCACAATCAAGTAGCCAGGATCATCCACCAGCAACTTGCTCTTCAATATGGCCTTATTGAGTTTGAAGTACCGTACTATAAGTACACACCAGTGCCAGTTCTTGAGAATGGTCGTGCAATGCTCTACTGGGACCGATCAATCATCACGGATAGGACTATTGTTGCCAATAGGCCCGATATCGTGTTGGTTGATCGGACCCAGCGTCGGGCAGTGCTCGTCGATATCGCCGTCCCGCATGACGAGAATCTCGTGAAGGCAGAGAAGGACAAACTTAGTAAGTACCTCGATCTGTCCTTCGAGATAACCGCCATGTGGGACGTAGACTCGACGATCATTGTCCCGGTGGTCGTTTCGGCAAACGGATTAATAGCGAAGAGTCTCGATCAACATCTCAAGAGACTCTCGTTAGATTGTTGGATCAAGAGTCAGATTCAGAAGGCTGTTATCCTCGACACGTGCCGTATTGTTAGGAGGTTTCTTAGTCTGTAGCCTCCACCACCGGTAGTTTGGGTCCTACTCCGCTACTGGTGGGTCACTATTTTTTATATTTTTAAATGTATTTGTGTTTTTTATAAATGTATTTAAAAATGTATAAAATAAGAATAGAAATGAATAAACGATATAATAATAAAAGTTCTTAACAGTTTTTTGTCCGGCGGTAACAAAATACGGGCTTTCAACGGTTGGGTGATACCTTTATTGTTATACTCCTTTGGCATACTTAGGTGGACTCAAACGGAACTAGACGCCCTGGATAGGCGAGTCCGTCAACAACTGACATTGCATCGAATGTTACACCCACGATCTTCTGTCATGAGACTGTACATTCCGCGGAAGTGGGGGGGTCGAGGCTTTTTGAATGCCAAGAACCTCCACAACCGTGAAGTGTGCAGTCTGAGAGATTACTTTCTACAGAACGGGTCTGACATTCATTGCGATGTCGTGATGGTTGACAAGGGCCTGACACCTCTTTCCTTGGCTAACGAGAACTGGCGTAAACCAAAGGTGCTAGGTACTGAAGACCGTAGGGACGTATGGAAGAGTAAGGAGCTACACGGGCGGTTCTACCGGGTCTTAACAGGACCCGACGTAGACCTGCTCGCTTCGGTGAACTGGCTGCGTTTTGGGGACCTCTTTGGGGAAACTGAAGGTTTTGCCTGTGCAATTGCAGATGAGGTTATCAAGACGAACAACTATCGGAAATACATCATGAAGGACGGTACGGTCGACATTTGTCGAGCATGCCACCGTCCTGGTGAATCACTTCGCCATATTATTTCCGGTTGTTCGTATCTTGCTAACACCGAGTACTTGCATAGGCACAATCAAGTAGCCAGGATCATCCACCAGCAACTTGCTCTTCAATATGGCCTTATTGAGTTTGAAGTACCGTACTATAAGTATACACCAGTGCCAGTTCTTGAGAATGGTCGTGCATTGCTCTACTGGGACCGATCAATCATCACGGACAGGACTATTGTTGCAAATAGGCCCGATATCGTGTTGGTTGATCGGACCCAGCGTCGGGCAGTGCTCGTCGATATCGCCGTCCCGCATGACGAAAATCTCGTGAAGGCAGAGAAGGACAAACTTAGTAAATACCTTGATCTGTCCTTCGAGATAACCGCCATGTGGGACGTAGACTCGACGATCATTGTCCCGGTGGTTGTTTCGGCAAACGGATTAATAGCGAAGAGTCTCGATCAACATCTCAAGAGACTCTCGTTAGATTGTTGGATCAAGAGTCAGATTCAGAAGGTTGTTATCCTCGACACGTGCCGTATTGTTAGGAGGTTTCTTAGTCTGTAGCCTCCACCGCCGGTAGTTTGGGTCCTACTCCGCTACTGGTGGGTCACTATTTTTTATATTTTTAAATGTATTTGTTTTTTTTTTATAAATGTATTTAAAAATGTATAAAATAAGAATGTAAAGGAATAAACGAAATAATAATAAAAACTTTATTTCAGACCAGAGATCCAATTGTGTTAGTAACATAAACCTTAAGAGCTATTGTTAGTTAATCTTAATCCTAGTACCTACATAATATAATCCGACTGACACTCTCCGACACTCACCTCACTGCGTGTAGTTCCACCCAATGCCTGAGCATCGGTGAGTCCCACCGGTCAGCCAATACACACAAGATGCTGTTGGAACTGGATCGCAGCCGTTCAAGCATGGAGGCAGCACGCTTTCGCATTATTGCGGCAAATCCATCGATGCTTGCCTCTGCAAACATACCTGACGCACTGCAGAACCGTGGTAGTCCCATCAGCACCCTGTAGGCATTGTTATACTGGACTCGCAGATCGCTGTACGTCCGCCGCGTGCAGTTGACCCATAAACTGCACGTGTAGAAGGACTGGCAGTATGCTTTGAAAAGTGTCATTTTAACTTGATCACTACACCGTGCAAATCTACGTGCCAACATATTGCACCGAACAGCCAACGACCTGCGCTCCCTTTCGATGTCCATGTCATCTCGCATATCGTCAGTGACCCAATGGCCCAAATATTTAAACTTTTTCGTTCTATTAATTAAAGCACCAGACAGGCGAATATCCGGCACATCATCATAACATTTATTGCCTGCCTTGAATACCATGAACTCACTTTTAGTTGGAGTATATCTAAGCCCATGGGTCACAGCGTATGATTCACAAATATTTAGCAGTCGTCTCAGAGCACTGATCGAGGGGCTCAGCAGCACCATATCATCCGCGTAGCTGATATTATTAATACAAACCCCGTCAACATGACACCCAATCCCGGTTCTGCTGAGCTCCCCCATCAGCCCATCCACATACAGGTTGAATAGGCGAGGAGAGGCCAGCCCGCCCTGCCTCACTCCGCACCTCAGTCTGTACTCATCCGAGAGAGTGCCGGACCATCTTACACTATTTCTCTGATTGTTGTACCAATGCTCCAACACAGACACTATCTCCTCAGACACCGTTGTATTACGCAACTTTTCCCATAGTATATTATATGACACAAGGTCAAAAGCCTTGGAAAGGTCAAGGTAGCAGGCATACACCGGTGTTTGCCGTGATGTATAATACTGGACAGTCTGCTTGAGAGCCAGGATCGCAGTTTCCGTTGAAAGACCAGCCCTGAAACCAAACTGTCCATCACTCAATCTAATATGCTCCCCCAGGTGTCTGTCAATCAGACTGTCCAGAACCTTGGCTATAATCGTAGCCAGGGAGATCGGCCTATAGTTGGAGACATCAGAAAGATCACCAGTTTTATTTTTGGCTATTGGTATGACCACTGTTCGCATTAGTTTATCAGGCAAATAGGAATGATTTAAACACAAGTTAAAAAACATGGCCAGTACTCTTGGCAAATGCACACCTGCATACCTCAAATGCTCAACGCTGAGACTGTCATGACCCGGAGATTTTCCTCTGACCATACGCTTCAACACGGAGGCCACATCTTTAGCGGTAAATCTTACACTTAACTCCGTGTCAGATGCCCCAGCGCTGGGCATCATTGGCTCCCGTGGACGGTGACCCAGTGGAGATTCCACTCTAAAATGTCGCAGAAAAACATTTGCTATGTCCCGGGGTTCATGTAACCCTCCTACACTCACTGGAAGAGTAGGCCTATCATTATTTTTACATAGTTTCCAAAAGTCTTTAAAGTTTTTATTGGCATGCTTTTCTGCAATAATATTCATTTTTATTTGTAGCTCATTATTTTGACACCATTTAAGTTTGGATTTAAAAATCCGCCTTGATTCGCACATATCATCATATACCTGACCTTGAAGAGGTTTATTAAATAGTAACCAAGTTTTATATCGGAGTCGGGCTCTCTCGTGAGCGCTTCGCACATGCCTATTCCACCCAGTAACGCGACCAGCTTTACGCTTGGAGTTCACAATACATGCATTTTCAGCTGCCTGAGAGAGTACTGACACGATCTTGTCATACATTTCATTTAAGACTATTTTATGTTCGGGGTTGTCACACATTTTATCAGCACAGGACACAAAAACCGTGGGCAAGTCAATGTCCCTCAATTTAGAATGACATAAGTCGGTATAGAGATTAGTCTGCACAATATCACGGTCACCCCATTTAACTCTGTCAACAAAATTATCTGACAAAGATACTTTAGAATTTAATAAGATAAAATTACACTGTAATACAATAGGTAAGTGGTCAGACCAATAGTTATCATAAAGTACCGAACAATTTACAACGGACTGCTGTGCTGCCTCAGTCAGTACACAGTGATCCAGCCAACGCAAGCTACCGTGAACATCGCTTACAAAAGTATGTGTATTGCTATGTAACAACTGCATATCTATACATGACCACGACTGCTCAGTACAGAAACTTAACAATTCAGTTGAAAACAACTCACCAGGGTGTGCGTTAAAGTCACCAAGCACAAATACAGATTCCACATTTTGACTCACAATTATGGCATTAATTTCACTTAAACACTCTGTGAACAATATTAAGTTGTCTCTGGAATCTGTTGGCATGTACACAGTTATAATCAAGGCCGAACTGTCGCCCACTGTAACCTTTATAGCCGCCAACCGTGCACTATTACAGTTCACTAAAGCAACCATTGGGAAGGTTGTTCTTTTCCAAAGTATGGCCACACCCCCAAAACTGCGTCCTCTTAGTACCCCAGCAGATAAGTCCACAGCACTAGTACCCGTGTAGCTAAATTCACTGTCGATGCCGCCAAGGTACCCGATCTCATGGGGTAAAAGCCACGTCTCCTGCAGACATACAATGTGTGCAGTTCGGCACAACTTTCTAACACATTCCACTGATCTTTTGACATTTTTACAGTTGAAACTAACTAGGTTTACTTTCTCCATTAGTCCACTTTAATATCCTTCGCGTCACTCTGTTCTCCTTTTTCACTACCTTCTTCATATTTACGCCTATTAAAGTAAATAAACTATCGAAAACGTATTCCCTCCGGCCAGAAACAATCGTCCAGAAACAACGGTAACTTGGTGTATGGTACAAAGAGTTTGTATGCGTCGTACGACTTTCGAGTTATCATATTTATTTTCTTTAGTGATACCGTTATACTGGTTTTCTGGTAGATGTAATCGATTATATCACCTTCACTAGTCCCCTTGTCAACGTTATTTATAAATAGCGGGATTTTATTGTCTGCTGCCTTGAATTTCGACGTTGTTTCCGCTTTTCCTTTCGATCCCAATAATCGATTAGCTAATCGTTTATTTTGTACCTTAATCCATTCCCCATCGGGCTCCACATGTTTCCAATTTCCACTGTCAGCTACCGTAGACGCAAAAGTTTTTGACTTGGGGCGGTCATTAGCGCATATGTCATTGTCATCGGTCGTCAAGGTCACTTCTTGTGATTGAGTTACTTGCGGTACAGAGACGCCGCTATGGACCTTAGACAGGTGCGACCGAAACAGCTCGTTTGTGCGAGTTCCATTGCATGCACCTGGTTCGGATGTTGTACTTCGATTTTGACGGTTTGGCGTATTGTTCAAATCACTGATATTTTCTTCGATGTGGGGTAATCCAAACGGTCCACTGTCCAAACAAAAACTATCCAGTACTTTGCTACTACCTCTTTTTCTATTCACATTCAGGTCGAAATTATTAACTATTGATGCATGTTTCAGATTATTCACTTCGTCTTTAATTTCGTCTAACTGTGATTTAGTAACATAGGATTCACGCAACGTAGTAATCTCTCTCTGCATAATCAATAAATCTTTCAGCAATTTTGTCACGTCTATGTGGTCAAAGGTAATCGGGGGCAATAGCTGTAAATTTTTTGCCACAAATATAGGAACCTGTTCAGGATCGGTTTGCTTGAAAAGGGACACTATATCATAGAGGTCACGATTCGCTTTACCAGTTCTTTTACGTACTATGTTCCTGTGTTTCGTAGAAACAGCACTAAAAAGTAGATTTTTGGCTATTTCTATGTCCGCGGTTGTAAAAGCACTGGCACACAATCGTACTAAACTTTCCTCGTCCATTACATCCAGTTTGTTTTGGATGAAAACTAACACTTCACTAATAACAAGATTGCAGTTTTTACATTTTACTACGTTAGTAGCCATTTTGAAACAAGTCGTCACTACAAACTACTACGTACGTGCGCACGCGTGCTTTCGTCACCGATGCGATGACGCGACATATTGCTATACTGTTATAGTTTAGCATGTTGGTTCTTTCTTTGTGATTCACAGCAACAAATAAAATTTCATTTTTCAACCATTCTTTTATATTAAAAGATTATACAGAGTGTAAAAAATTAATGTTTGCAACTTTAAATAAATAAGTAAATAAATATTGTAGTTATGTTTCTAGAATTATCTAATATTAAGTAAACATTTTATACTTCACTTAGGGTATTGTATTTTGTCAATAAATTTAGGTCAGGTAAAATTTAAAAATAAGTAACCCCAATTTTTAGTCAACCAGGAATGGAAAGAGGAAAGAAAAAAACCTAGAAATCTAATTCGAGAAATAAATTAATATTGTTTATGCAATAAGCCTATCTTTTCTTACAAACCTCATACCTACTATAAAATTTGATTCCTTAAATATTAATTAACAAAAAGTGCTTAAGAAAATAAAAAAATAATTATATGAATAAAAAAAGAACTTGTGTCCGAGGATTTGAACCTCGGTTGCCGTGTCCACAAAGCATCGGTCATAACCACTAGACCAACATGCCATATACACAATGATTCAAAAAACTTGAATGCTTTCATGTCATTATCAAGGGGGGTTCCTTTTCTCTGAAGCTTACTGTACAAAGGCGTGCTTAAGCCAGTAATGGCTTTTCTTCCAGCAGACCTTAGAGGTATAGAGGAGATAAATAATATTAAAGAGAGAAGAGGAAAGTGTAAACACGTACACATACAACATTACATATAATACAAGAAGAAAATTAAACTAATCTATCTTCTTCTTCTATATATATAAAAGAAAGTCGTGTTTGTTACAACACTTATAACTCGAGAACGGCTGGATCGATTGCCATGGTTTTTGATTTGTTGGATTTGTTTCCGTCACGAATAGCAGAATACATATTAAAAACAATGAAATAGATGCTGATTTGTTTATTACATGTAAGACATTAGTTGTACAATCCTGTCAAATAGTGTAAATACTATTTTGTTTTTTGGAGCTTATGGCCTGGTTGCTGAGAACTTTGAGCAAAAAATTTATTTTTTTCTGAAGACATCATGTGTGCGTTCAGAAATTTATTTGTTGTAAAATGTCTACAAAGTTCAGGTAGTGTTATATTTGTTTGTTTTAGCCAATAATTTTCGAAAATTATTTATTAATTATTTAATTTTTAATTCCAGAAAATAATACCTAAGATTTATTCTACAGTAAAAACATAAAATCATCGGAAAGGAACAAAATAAAAAAGAATAAAAAATCAGTTGGTAAAGGTTATAAGAATAAGGAAAAAAAAATCTACAGGTTAACAAAAGTGTAAATGTCTTTTTATAGGTTGTATATGATTTTTCTTGAAAAGATATTCATACGTAGTGGTTATATACTCTTTGAGCTATTGTCTATGTCTCGAAAGTTGTCAATGTAATTATATTAATCGACACCAACAATTTATACTACGCTAACTCGAATTTTAGGTAAATTAGTTTTTTCATGCCAAAGTGCTTAAAATGACCGGTGTGAAGTTGGCAGCCAATTTTAGCAGCCTATAATCCGACTAAATGAAGATGGTAATTTTTGTGAAGTTAGCAGCCTTCGTTATTTTTAAACGATTTTCTAATGTTGTTGTACAATTTATTAATCAAACTATTCAAGCGATTGCTAAAGCATCAATTAGGATCATTTGCAAGCGATAATTTCGTAAAATGTAATGTACATTATAGTAATTTTTCCAGAGTTAATTGATCATGGCTGCTGGTGTTGTTAGCATACTAAACCCCATTTATTTGGATGTTTTAGGCATAAAATCATTAGACAGGTATATGTCGCATCGAAAAGATGTATTTTCAAGGCGGCAGTTTGAGATCTTAAAAATTTTCAATACTTATTCAGAGTTAATTGATCATGGCTGCTGGCCTGTGTGAAGTTGGCACCGCAAAGTCAAAAATTTAAACGTTTCTCAAGAGTTCCGTTTGCACAACATTTAGTTCTATAGTTCTTGATAGGTTTTATTAATAGTTCCGGCGAAAAAGATCAAAAAATTAAGTTTTGAAAATTTGCGGTGCCAACTTCCCGTAGCACCGCAACATGTTAAAAATATCATTAAAATCAAAGAATCTGATAGTTCTCGATAAGTTCTACAGTTCCTGATAGATTTCAGGAATAGTTCCGCCCTTTAAATATTTTTAAACATTTTTTTAAATCTGACCACCCATTTCTCTGGCACCGCATTTTCTAAAACTTTGTTGTGCTCGTTGTTTTAATGGTTAAAATGACAGTTCCCGACAGTTCTCGTATAGTTCCCATCGTTACGATGCATTTTAGCCACAGTTCCGGCCTTAGAAGGCCTTAATTTTTTTAAGAATAGCATTCTTAACTTTTTGTTAACCCTAGCACCGCATTTTCTAAAACTTTGTTGTGCTCGTTGTTTTCATGGTTTAAGTGACAGTTCCCGACAGTTCTCGTATAGTTCCCATCGTTCCGACGCATTTTAGGGCAGTTCCGGCCTTAAAATACCTTAACTTTTTTTAAGAATAGCATTCTTAACTTTTTGTTAACCCTAGCACCGCATTTTCTAAAACTTTGTTGTGCTCGTTGTTTTAATAGTTAAAATGACAGTTCCCGACAGTTCTCGTATAGTTCCCATCGTTACGACGCATTTTAGGCACAGTTCCAGCCTTAAAATGCCTAAACTAAGTCTAGCACCGCATTCTTAACTTTTTGTTAAACCTAGCACCGCATTTTCTAAAACTTTGTTATGCTCGTTGTTTACATGGTTAAAATGACAGTTCCCGACAGTTCTCGTATAGTTCCCATCGATACGATTCATTTTAGTCACAGTACCGGCCTTAAAATGCCTTAACTTTTTTTAAGAATAGCATTCTTAACTTTTTGTTAACCCTAGCACCGCATTTTCTAAAACTTTGTTGTGCTCGTTGTTTTCATGGTTTAAGTGACAGTTCCCGACAGTTCTCGTATAGTTCCCATCGTTACGACGCATTTTAGGTACAGTTCCGGCCTTAAAATGCCTAAACTAAGTCTAGCACCGCATTCTTAACTTTTTAATAAACCTAGCACCGCATTTTCTAAAACTTTGTTGAGCTCGTTGTTTACACGGTTTAAATGACAGTTCCCGACAGTTCTCGTATAGTTTCCATCGATACGATTCATTTTAGTCACAGTTCCGGCCTTAAAATGCCTTAACTTTTTTTAAGAATAGCATTCTTAACTTTTTGTTAACCCTAGCACCGCATTTTCTAAAACATTGTTGTGCTCGTTGTTTTCATGATTTAAATGACAGTTCCCGACAGTTCTCGTATAGTTCCCATCGTTACGATGCATTTTAGCCACAGTTCCGGCCTTAAAAGGCATTAATTTTTTTTAAGAATAGCATTCTTAACTTTTTGTTAACCCTAGCACCGCATTTTCTAAAACTTTGTTGGGATCGTTGTTTTCATGGTTTAAATGACAGTTCCCGACAGTTCTCGCATAGATCCCATCGTTACGACGCATTTTAGGTACAGTTCCGGCCTTAAAATGCCTAAACTAAGTCTAGCACCGCATTCTTAACTTTTTGTTAAACCTAGCACCGCATTTTCTAAAACTTTGTTGTGCTCTTTGTTTACATGGTTTAAATGACAGTTCCCGTTGCGGTGCCAGAGAAATGAGTGGTCAGATTTAAAAAAATGTTTAAAAATATTTAAAGGGCGGAACTATTCCTGAAATCTATCAGGAACTGTAGAACATATAGAGAACTATCAGATTCTTTGATTTTAATGATATTTTTAACATGTTGCGGTGCTACGGGAAGTTGGCACCGCAAATTTTCAAAACTTAATTTTTTGATATATTTCGCCGGAACTATTAATAAAACCTATCAGGAACTATAGAACTAAATTTTGTGCTAACGGAACTCTTGAGAAACGTTTAAATTTTTGACTTTGCGGTGCCAACTTCACTTCATGATCAATTAACTCTGAATAAGAAGTATTGAAAATTTGTAAGATGCATTTCGAAGCACTATATCTGGGTCAAGATATCAAACTGCCGCCTTGAAAATACATCTTTTCGATGCGACATATACCTGTCTAATGATTTTATGCCTAAAACATCCAAATAAATGGGGTTTAGTATGCTAACAACACCCAGCAGCCATGATCAATTAACTCTGGAAAAATTACTATAATGTACATTACATTTTACGAAATTATCGCTTGCAAATGATCCTAATTGATGCTTTAGCAATCGCTTGAATAGTTTGATTAATAAATTGTACAACAACATTAGAAAATCGTTTAAAAATAACGAAGGCTGCTAACTTCACAAAAATTACCATCTTCATTTAGTCGGATTATAGGCTGCTAAAATTGGCTGCAGCTTCACACCGGTCTTAAAATGTGCTATTGTATATTGTAAAAAAAATCAACGAGAAAATATACAAAAACAACGAAGTTACCAATTTTATATAACGCTAAGTATAGGTAATTTTTGAAATCGCTCGATTTAATTTACGCTAACTAATATTGCCGGAGTGTGCGCGCGTAGGGGACGCACCGCTTGTTTGTTTACATTAGTCCAACACTACTTGGCGCTGTGTTGAATGTAAGTGCGCGGTTTTAAATACTTTATTAGTTTAATGATAATTAATAGAGTTATTGTTACATGTTAATCTAAATAATAATAGTGTTTGTGTACTTTAGAAAAATTACACGCCAACGGGCTAAATATTTAGCGCAATTAACAAAAAAGGAGGATTATTCATTGAGGAGTGTTGATGAAAATGATGAGATTCCGCTTTATACTGGTGAAAGAGGTAAGTTTACTGTGCTATTAAAGATAATAATGTATAATAAAGTATATAAATGTGGTTATAATAATTTACTACATGTTTTTGAAAGTTTGTACCACTTTGCTCACAGTCCGTATAACACTACGCTAACATTGACTTAGCGTAGTTTAACGCGTTCAAGTTTACTTTTTCGTTTGGTCATGCACAAGTTAGTGACTCTTATTACATGAATGTCTAAATCAAATCTCATAATATTATTAAGCTATATTATAATAATACTTCATTTACAGTTGCTTGACATTTTTATTTGTAGTTTTAACTACCTGCATGCTTTATTATAATAAATAATGAAAATATAATAAAATAAAATAAAATAACGTTTATTATCTTTGAAATTTTTAGAAAATTATTTAGATTCGTCAAAAGTTGGTGTGACTCTACCAAGGGTTCCAAAATGCAACGAGACTGAGAAGAGTCCTCAAGAAACTCAGTTCGGCTTTTTTCCAAAATACTTCTTCTTAAATCTAATACAGAGTTATTTAGAAAGGAGCAATTCGTGTTACAACCAGGCAGCCTTGTCATCTAAGAAATCATTAATACTATAATAAGCTTTATGGCACAATTTACGTTTTATTAGTTTTTAAATTTATTAACAGATAAATTTGCTATTTCGGTTGTCAATGTATTGTACATTCGAATAAAGTTCCCCGCAAAAGAATTACTCACTTTATGAAGCCTAAATTTAGGAACAGCCAGTTTATCCTTATTTCTTAAGTTTAGATTATGATTATCACTATTTTTCACAAATTTACTTTTGTTCTTGTGGGTATACAATCACCGCTAGATGGCGCTGAATAGACAATACACAGAAAGTTGTGCTCCGTATTATTTTTAATCATAATAATTGTTTACTACATATGGATTTCAGTGATTATGTGCTTGACTAGTGTGTTCCTAATCCGTTACCCGGTGAAAGTGTTGTCGTGGCGATAACTTTCCTATCTGCATAGTATATAAATACATTCAGTGCCAATGTGAAAAAAAACTCTAAAAAACACTAAAAAGCTTCAAAACATTGTGTATTATTATTTGATTAACACTTTTATCAGTAAATTAGCATCAAATCAAGCAAATTGTGACATATTATGTTAAAAGTGAATAATAAAATTGATCTAGTAATGAACTTAGCGACACCCGACTCGGATAGGAATGTGAAAAATTCCAAGTTAATGAGTCACACTCACTGGTGTTTTGAATTTAAATGTTTGTACGAATAATACTGCTTGCCAATTTCGAGACAGGTTTTAAAACTCAACGTGGCCCAGTGGCTGGAGAGTCGGACTCGGAGCGGTGTTGTATGAGAAGTGGTCGGTTCGAATCTCAGTGACTAGACATTGTCTTTTTGTGATTTCTAATCTAATAAAATATATAAAACAAGTTCATCGGCACCCAGAATACCGGGGCTGCAGTTCTTGTCGGTGTGATATACATCTTTGGTGCCTTTGGATCATCAGTGCCAGTGTTGCGTCGAATTTGCGAGTCACTGTAATTTATGGGAGGTTGTCAATCACCGACATCTGTCAACTACGCTTGGAACTATCTGTCTGCATTCCTTGCTAGCGACTCGCACTTGTTAATCAATAGTTGACAGCTTCGGGGGATCTTTGGATGATTCCAGCGGCGGAACCTGGGTGGCGTTAGTGGTTACGTTTACCTGCTTTATTAATTGCCACTGTGTTGTGTGACCGTCACTGTTAGTATTTATACACCAATATTATTTGTTGTATTACCGCTTCTGGTTGGATCATCGTATGAATATTCGTATCAGGAAGGTATCTGCCATTTGCCCTTAATATGAATTGCTGCCGGGGAGAGCCTACTATCAGTGATACCATCCTATTATGCAGGGTATGCGCAGGGAAGTATCATTATGAATGCCTGAACATGACAACCGGCGAATTCACTTCGTTGAGTTGCGAGTATAAAGCCGCGTGGAAGTGTCCGTCGTGTAGCAATGTCACCAGGCGTACGAATAAGAACGACAACACGCCGGTTCGTAAGTACACGGATCTTGCGATAAACGATAACTTCATGGATATGTCATGCGATGGCTTGGGGGAGCTCACACGTCCTGTGGATATTCTTCTGTTAGCACCCATGCTGCGCCGGTGAACTCGCGGCCCGTCTCGAGTGTATTTTGAGTCTTTCACAAGAAACCTTCACCAAACCCTAGACCAATGGCGGAGCGCGATGAACAAGGATCTACTTCGAATACGTGATGATATTAAGTCTTCATTGGTAACTATGCAGGAAGAGATTGGTGTACTGCGTGTAGAACAGACCAGTTTAAAGCAAAATTTATCTACTCTGCGTGATGAGTTTGTTGGCTTGCAGGGAGTTACCCAAGATCAGGCTGTACAGTTGGACTTTGTCAGAAATCGTGTTGATGAATTGGGTGGCTCTGGATCAGCGAGGCTGGAGATGTCGGTCGACGCTCTTGAGAGCAAAATTGAGACATTGGAGCAACAGGCACGTCAGTGCAATGTGGAAATAGGTAACCTACCCGAACGCCGCAACGAAAACCTACCTGCCGTCATAGAGGCTATTGGCCTTGCACTTAAATCTCCAGTCTCCGCGCAGAATATTGTGACGGTGCATAGGGTGCCACACGCACATCAGCAAAATAGTAACCCTAAAAATATCATCGTAAAATTTTCATCCAGTCTGCACAGGGATAATTTGCTTAGTGCTTTCCGTAAGGCGCCTTCACTCAAGACGAACCAAATTGGCCTCGCTGGAACATTATCATCCATATATATTAATGAACACCTAACACTTAAAAAAAAGCAGTTGTTTCGTAAAACCCGGGAGGTGGCCAAGAACCATAGTTACCGATATGTATGGATCAGAAATGCGACAATACTTGTTCGAGAACGCGATGGCGCGCCGTCGTTCGCAATACGTGAGGAGAGAGATCTTAACAAGATTAAAATTAAAACCAGAGATTGAGTCTGTCTACCCTTTATTTCTCCACATAATGAGGTCTAAATTAACTATTTTTTTTTAATCTAATCTTTATTGGTATTGTTGTGTTATTTTTATTCATAATGTGCGTGTATACTATAATTTTAACAACTATTTTATATTTCTCAGTCAAGGTATTTTTAATTGGTTTATACAGTGCAGTAGCTGTATTTTGTAAGTGTGTCATAATGTGTGTTTTTATTATAATTGTAACAAATATTTTATATTATTCAGTTAAGGTATTTCTAACCAGTTTATGTAATGAAATAGCTGAATATTGTGAGTGTGACAATTACACGGCCTGGGCATGCGGTGATGCATATCTGTGCATTATATGTATGCATATCTATTTCGAGCTCAATAGTATACCTGGAAGATTCCACGGGTCTCCAAAATATACCTGGCACATAATGTGCATAGTCTATATGTATTTAATCTTAGCAAGGACTTTTAATGGCTAGCACAGATAACATATCTATATATTATCAGAACTGCAGAGGCAGTAGAACAAAATTGAACAAGTTGTTTGTTAATATTTTGGCATCTACATATGACATAATCATATTAACTGAAACGTGGTTAGTACCGGACATAGATGATAACGAGTTCATAGATTCGCGGTATGAGGTATTTCGGTGCGATCGCAATCGCGTCTCCACAGGGAAGGATGATGGGGGAGGCGTGCTAATTGCGGTATTGCGACAATTTCATGCGACTGTTTTGGACACTCTCGGTGGCCCACGGTACGGGGTCCCTCCAAGCATTGAGCACCTTATAGTCTTATTACCTAGCAGGTGTGACCACCAAAGGTCTCACGCTGTGAGTGCAGCTTACTTACCACCTTGGACTCCCTCCGATGCTTACTTATCCCATTTTGAAACGCTACAAGACATTCTAAACGAACCTAATATTAAAAATATTTACATTGCAGGTGATTATAATTTAAAAGATATTATATGGAACGCGACACCCTTTGGACAGACCGGCAACATGACATGGTCCGGCTACTGTGCCAAACACTCGGGGCTATCGTATCTCATTTCCTCGCTTGATGCACAGCAGTTCAATTTTGTACCTAATTCTGACGGTAGGATCCTTGATCTTTTTATTTCCAACACCCCTTGCTCGGTGGGTCCCTTTACCGACCCTCTACTGCTTGTTGATGAGCGCCACCCGCCATTTGTAATGATATCACCTGTAGATTTATCGCCTCGGGTGATGAAGGCACGACCAATAACTAAACTTAACTTCCGTAAAGCCAATTACGACCTCATCAACCACCATATTGATGAAACCGATTGGTCACAGCTGCTCAATGATCTTCCATCGGAGGAAGCTGTTAAAGTATTTTATGCCAAGTTGAACAGTATAATTAAATCATACACGCCCGTTTCTAAATCTCGATCACTTGAATTCCCTGTCTGGTTCACACCGCAACTAATTAAGAAATTCAAAGAGAAACAAAGACACTGGGTTAAGTGGAAAAAACATAGCAATAGATCTGACTTCAAAGCAATGTGTAAAACTTGCTACTCTACCTATATTAACTCTGTTGAAGATAACCTTACTTCTAATATTAAACATTTTTGGTCGTACATTTCCAATCGTAAAAGTAAGTCCGCTATGATGCACTATCAGAACATGAAGTCAAGTGATCCAGATTTTGTCTGTAATATGTTCTCAGATTTTTTCTTGTCTGCTTTCGAGCCTGTCTCTCCATCGCTATCTGCGAGGAAACCGCCTCAGTCTTTCAGTGAGCACAGTAATCTGATATGTGACCTGCACATTGATAGGTCTGATGTGCTAAAGGGACTGAAGCAAATCGATCCCACTAAGGGGGCTGGACCCGACGGTTTGCCACCCCTATTTTTTAGGGCCACAGCACTCTCTGTATATGAACCACTCTACATCATATATAACAAATGCTTACAAGAGGGTGTCTTCCCTTGTGTATGGAAGCAAGCCAATATTACTCCAGTGCACAAGGGTGGTTCGAGGCAGGATGTTGAGCAGTACAGACCTATCTCCATTTTGTCGACAATGTCTAAACTCTTTGAAAGGCTGATCCATAATGCAATCTATCCGCTGCTGCACAGCATTATCATTCCTGAGCAACATGGATTTGTCAAACGTCGGTCGACGGTGTCTAACTTGCTGATATTTTCAAACTATATGTTTGAAAATGTTGACAAGCGTGTGGAAGTGGACGCTGTAAATACTGATTTTAGAAAGGCGTTTGACAAAGTCGACCATGAAATATTATTGGATAAAATTGCATTCAATGGAATCCGGGGTAATTTATTACGTTGGTTCAAGTCCTACATTGAGAATTGAACACAGAGGGTTGTAATAAAGGGTCATCAGTCTACTGCTGTGCACGTGACTTCGGGAGTTCCGCAGGGTTCCATAATAGGACCACTATTATTTGTGATTTACATTAACGATATCAAAACATGTTTCAAAAACTCCAATTTTTTGATGTATGCTGATGATTTAAAAGCCTTCAAATCTGTTAGCTCTTTAAATGATTGCCTATCGTTTCAGGAGGATCTGGACAGACTATCTACCTACTGTACCCAGAATAAACTACATCTGAGTTTACCAAAATGTAACTATATTCATTTTACAAAAAAGAAATTTATCGTTAATTATAATTACAGTCTCTGTGGATCTGCCCTGAGTAGCGTGTCTGCCATTAAAGACCTAGGTGTGCTCTTTGATTACAAATTGTCCCTAAACGACCATGTTCATCAGGTGGTGAACCGTGCATTCAAGATGTATGGTTTCGTGATGAGGTCTTCCTCTGAATTTAGGCGTCCTGCTACATTCCTTTATCTATACAAAATGCTTGTCCGCTCGCAGTTGGAGTATGCCGTCCCTATCTGGAACCCGTTTTACCAGAAGTATGTGGCAGAGGTTGAGGGTGTCCAACGCAGGTTTCTGCGTGCTATGTATTACCGGTGCCATAGGTCTAGGTGTTATTTGTCATACTCACAACTCCTGAGTGAGTATAGGGTTGTTAGTTTAGAGGACCGGCGCCAGTATCTGGAGGTCAATATTCTATACGATATTGTCCACAGTCGCCTTGAAGCATTAGACCTTACCAACAAATTATGTTACGTAGTGCCTCGCACTGTAAATGTGCGCAGAGTTCGTACGGTAGCCCTGTTCGCTGTTAGGCTGTGTCTCACCAACTCTGGCCTGCGTAGCCCCATTTATCGTATGCTGGAGACTTACAATGATAAGTTCATACACATTGATATATTTGTATGCTCAAAGTATGAATTTAAATCTAACACGCTCAATTTTTTTATTAATTGGTAAATGAAAATATTTTACAACACTTTACAATACTTAGTTTATTTTAATTGTATCTAGGGTATTTCTTAGTCTGCTATTGCATAATTTTAATTTAATATACTTAATATAATTTATTTTAATTTCATTCAGCACATTATTTTATAAATTTTCTAACTGTGGTAAATATTAATATTTTAAAAATGTATAATTATTATGATTGTATTATTATTATACATTATAAATTGATTGAGTTTGATATACTTCTAACTAGTGGCACCCTCTGTTAATCTTTATATTACGCAGTGGGTTGCGATATTGTATACTTTTATAAATGTTAATTTTGAATTATTGTAACTATATTATATCGTAACTGTTTGTTGTCCCTAATCAAATAAAATAAAATAAAATAAAATAAAATAAAATAAAATAAAATAAAATAAAATAAAATAAAATAAAATAAAATTTCATAAATATACTGTGAATACACTGTAAGGATGTTAATATGCTTAAACTTATATTTTAATGACTCCTGAGACCCCATTCCATAGATAGTCCGGACAGCCCTCATCTGCAACACAAAGATGCATTCAATATCGGCAGCGTTACCCCACAGTAGTATGCCATATGTCATGATACTGTGGAAGTAGCTGAAGTAGACAAGACGCGCCGTTTTAGTGTCTGTAAGTTGTCGGATCTTTTTGACAGCATAGGCTGCTGAACTAAGCTTGGCTGAAATTTTCCCGATATGAGGCCCCCATTGCAATTTGGAGTCTAACGTTATGCCCAGAAAGACAGAGTCATCGACCAATTCTATTATATCATCCCTAACCTTAACACTGGTTTTAACAAGTCTTACATTAGGTAAGGTGAATCTTACACATTTAGTTTTATTTTCATTTAATAATAAATTATTAGCACAAAACCAGTGGACTATAGAGAGGGCAATGTTTACATCGTCAAGTTCACGCTGTCCACGTTTAACTTTAAATATTAAAGAAGTGTCATCAGCAAACAAAACTACCTCGTGGTCATCTCTTATGAGGTGAGGGAAATCATTAATATATACTAGAAAAAGAAAAGGTCCCAAAATTGAACCCTGCGGTACCCCCATTGCTACAGGAGAACCAGGTGACTGTTTACCATTGATCACTACTTTCTGGACCCTATCACTTAAGTAAGAATTGACGAAATTCAAGGCCGTCCCCCGGATTCCGTAATGATCAAGTTTCTTAATTAAAGTCTGGTGTTGAACGCAATCGAAGGCCTTAGATAAGTCACAGCATACACCATAAGCATCATATGACTCATCCCAGGCCCTGCATATACACTCTAATAATTTAATTCCGGCATCAGTGGTGGACCGACCATGAGTGAAACCGAATTGTTTTGTATGTAATAGTTTATTAACGTTAAAGTGATTTTGCATTTGATTAAGCATAATTTTTCCAAAAATTTTACTAAATGTAGGTAGTCCAGAAATGGGACGGAAATTGGACGGATCTGATTTACTACCTGATTTAAACAGGGGAATTAATTTACTAGATTTCATTAAATCAGGGAACACACCACTATCAACACAATTATTAAATATTATTACTAGTTCAGGAGCAACCATTTCAATAAAAGAATTTAATAAATACACAGAGATGCCTCAGAGGTCAGCTGTTTTCTTGATATTTAAAGATTTAAAAGTTTTTAAGATGGTGTTTATGTTAATGTTAACTTTACTGAATTTAAATATAACGTTACAACAAGGAACGTTTTCCTCACCTGCAACGTTCAATGATAGTGACTATTCTGCCGTATCAACTCCAAAAAATAATAAACGTAGATCTAAAAAAAGAACTGATATGGGTATCAAACGTTTTAAGCTTGAATATGAGTGGATAGTGAGGAAGAGAAAACGTCTGTGTAACAAAGGATTGGAGTATACACGTACAAAGGAAAAAAAAAGCTGCAAGAAGCATGAAAGGCAGCTGTGTCAATTGTCGTCTGCAATGCTATAATAAAATAAGCCAAGAAGTTCGTGTTGACTTGTTTGATAAGTTCTGGGGTACTGGTAATCACGCAAAATAATGGCAAATCATCGCCAAGTATGTCATACAAAAAAATAAAAAGACTGCCACTAATGTTGAAAACGAATCAAGTCGTCGATCACACACTTTATATTATCATCTTCCTATAAACTCTGACAGTGGCATCATATTACAAAAAGTTTGCAAAACAATGTTTTTAAATACCTTCAATATTAGCAAAGATTTCGTTTACACTGCAATACGAAAAAACGTAATTAATAATGATTTTACTGATGTTACTGATGACAGAGGTCGCCATAAAAATCATAAATGTATCATTTCTAATGAAATGAAACAAAATGTCATAGATCACGTTAATTCTTTCATCCCTGTTGAGTCTCACTATGTTAGGAAACGTTCGAGTAAAAAATATTTAGATCTTTCTTTATCTTTTTCAAAAATGTTTAAGCTGTATGTTGATTGGTATACCGATAATAATTTTAATGTTAGAGTCCAAAGTGTAAGACAGTATAGAGATATTGTCAATAGTAATTTAAAGATAGGCTTTCATTTACCAAAAAAGGATCAATGTGACCTCTGTCATCAGTACAAAAATACATCAAACCCTGCAGATGAATTGAAAGAAAAATTTACTAAACATCAAACAGAAAAAGAAAATCCCGTAAATCAAAATTAGAGTGTAAACTATTAGCTGTCTTTAATAATGACGTAGCCTGTGTTGTATTCGATTTTCAAGTGTTTATTATTATAGACGTAAGCTCAATGTATATAATTTTACAATTTACAACATGGGATCAAAAGAAGCATTTTGTTATATGTGGGATGAGCAAACGGCTAAGCGAGGGGCTAATGAAGTGGCTAGTTGCTTATATGACTTGATTTTAATAAATTAGCTTCAAAGGGAGTTCACGAAGTCAACCTATGGTCGGACAACTGAAGGGGACAAAATCGTAACCGTATAGTCTACTATATGTACTTATTAGCTACTAAAATGTTTGAAATGAAGATTAGCCACCATTTCATGGAAAAGGGCCGTACACAGAATGAAGGCGATTCAGTCCACGCTTTAATAGAAAAGACTGCAAGAGGTAGAGATATAAATATTCGCCAGATGAACGGTATTCACTAGTACGATGTGCTAAGGTCAATGGGAATCCATATAATGTTATCGAGGTCAATCAAAATATGATATTTGATTTTAAAAGTAATATTACCAAAAAAAATTGGACTAAAAATTTAAGTAACGAAAAAATTATGTGGAACAAAATTAAAAAAATTGAAGTTTCTCCTGATAATTATGGGTTGTTGGATTATAAGTATAGTTTAGGTGATAACGAAAGCAATAAATTGCAATGTTTTAAAAAGACTTCTACTCGACTCTCCCACTTGGAGCCTTTTCCCGAAAAAGCATACAAAAGCTTACTCAAAATTAATGTAGCAAAATATAAAGATTTAAAATATTATTGCGATAACAATATCATACCCGAAAAGTACCACACATTTTATAAGGGTGGGTGGTGGGTGCAAAGGGGCTCTACCAAAATCTATAGGGCCCCAGCGACCTCACCTGCTGATAAACGGACGAGGCTCGTTAATTTACGGTACCTATGGAGTGGCTTCGGCCCCTACGTGGGTACCAGGTGGTACAACAGTGTTGGTCCGGGGGGGTACCACCGTGCAGCTGTGCTAAAGCCCCCCAAGTAACCCAGCCCAGGCTGGGTTGCGTTAGGGGTTCAGCAGCTGCACCGCCGGGCCCGGGGCGATGTATGGTGCAGCAGGCATGGGACCAGTGGGGGCGAAACGGAGTCTAGTGTGGGTGGTGTGGGTCGATTCGCCGGCCAGGGAGACCCTTAGCAACGGCGTTGCCGCGGCCGCCCGCAACACAGTCATGGGGCCCGCCTGGGGCCAACCACCCCAGGAGGCTGCCCCACATGTTGCGCATAATCCTGATGTGGGATCGCCGCTCCGGGTGGTAACCGGTGTGGGGTAGCGGCGGCCTTGCATCAGGGGGGTTTGGGAGCCCTTCCGTCCGGCGAGTCGGCTCCGACCTAACCACACGGTTCTAGACAAAGCTAGCCCCTGCGCTTTGTCACTTACTGCTGCACCAAATGTCGCCCTGTCTTCACGCTTCTTCTTCAAAATCTACAATGGCAGTGCAACAAAAAAGAAATAAACGTTACACAGCGGCCCCAGGAAACCCCACAACTTCACATTTCGAGGTGGAGTTCACTAACGTCCGTGGACTCCATGCGAACCTCGATACCGTCCACCACCACCTTGAGACGGCACGGCCCGCTGTGATGTTCCTCACGGAGACACAAATACGCCGCCCTGACGACACGTCTTACCTGTGTTACCCCGGCTATGTCATCGAGGAACAATTTCGAGACAAAGCCGGGGTATGCGTGTTCGTTAGGGCGGATGTTTGCTGCCGCCGGTTGCGCTGCCTAGAGAACCCCTCCAATTCCGTCCTTTGGCTGCACGTAGACCATGGCTCTATGAGCCAGATCTACGTGTGCGTCTACCGATCCCACACAGGGGATTCTGAGACAACAAAGCTCTTCCAGTACCTCAGCGAGACGGCTGATGAAGCGCAGGTGCGGTTCCCGAACGCTGACCTAGTGTTTCTGGGGGACTTCAATGGCCATCACATTGAATGGCTGGGGTCCCTCAAGACTGATCATGCGGGTAGAGCCGCCCATGCGTTCGCTCTCTCCCACGGTCTGACCCAGATGGTATGCGGGATCACCCGGATACCAGACAGGTCAGATCACGCGCCCGCTCTGCTGGATCTACTGCTGACGAGCCGCCCAGCCCAGTACAGTGTTTCAGTAGGAGCCCCACTGGGTAGTTCCGACCACTGTGTTGTTCACGCTGGCATGAAGGTGTTACCTCCTGCACGTCCTGTACAAACGTCACGACGACTATGGCACTACTCGTCAGCGGATTGGGACGGTCTACGCGATTATTATGCGTCCGTCCCCTGGAGCCAGCGCTGCTTTGTAGGAAAGGCTCCTTCGGATAGTGCTTCTGCTATTACTGGCGAGATCAGTTTAGGGATGGATTATTACATCCCTTTCACTGATGACGCCAGTATCCGCAGAGCCCGTCCCTGGTTCGGGCGAGATTGTGCCAAAGCTGTTCGACAAAAACAGTCGGCATATCGCGCCTGGATCAGGGCCCGGGCTGTGCGCGACCCAAACGTGGGCCACCTCAAAGCAGCGTACAACCTGGCCACAAAGTCGAGTAAGAGGGCCTTTAAGAGAGCGGATGCCCAGCGCGTCGCGCGGCTTGGTCAGGAGCTCACTTCCCATCCCACGGGCAGCCGTGGATTCTGGCAACTGGCCAAAGCCGTGCAATCTAACTTTTGTCAGCCCTCGCTGCCACCACTGCGTTACCCAGATGGAACACTGGCTCACAAAGCCCAAGAGAAAGCGGATATGCTCGCAGACCTCTTTGCGGCTAATTCCCGGGTCGACGACCGTGGCCTGCAGCCCCCCGCCATCGCCAACTGTGGCCACACAATGCCTGATATTGTTATCAGGCAATGTGATGTACGGGCAGTGCTGCGGTCACTCGACACGCGGAAAGCCAGTGGCCCTGACGGCATTCCGGCGGTGGTGCTACGAAAATGTGCAGCTGAGTTGTCTCCAGTATTAACGCGTCTGTACCGCCTGTCATACTCTTCAGGGCTCGTGCCGGAGGTCTGGAAGGAGGCTAACGTACAACCGATCCCCAAGAAAGGGGATCGGTCCGATCCAGGCAACTATCGACCCATAGCTGTCACCTCAGTCATTTGCAAGGTGCTTGAGCTCCTTATAAATAAGCAGCTCATGCAATTCCTAGAGGATCACTTGCTAATCAATGATCGACAATACGGCTTCAGGCCAAAGCGATCAACGGGTGATCTTCTGGCATTCGTAACGCATGTCTGGGGTGGGGCTATGGAAAGGCACGGCGAGTCCTTGGCTATTAGCCTGGACATCGCCAAAGCCTTCGATAGGGTCTGGCATGCTTCGCTCCTTTCCAAGCTTCCGGCATATGGTCTACCTCCTCAACTGTGCAGCTGGATTGCCAGTTTTTTAAACGAGCGCCGAGTGCGGGTCCTCTGCGATGGCCAGGCTTCTCGCTTCTTGCAAGTGAATGCCGGGGTACCGCAGGGGTCCGTACTATCACCAACTCTCTTTCTTCTGCATATCAATGATATGCTATCCCTCGGGAACATTCATTGCTATGCAGATGACAGCACACTGCACGGGAGTTACTCGGTTCGTCCGACGGCGGGGCGATCTGAGATTGAGGAGGAGAGACGACGACTCGTGGCTGATCTCGACCGTAACCTCGACAGTATCTCTCAATGGGGTACCGAGAACCTGGTCGAGTTCAATGCCCGCAAAACACAGGCGTGTGCATTTACTGCGAAGAAATCCCCTTTCCTTCCCCTACCCTCTCTTCAGAATGCATTATTACCAATGAAAGACAACCTTGATATCCTTGGCATAGACGTTCGTCGAGAGCTCAATAATAAAAACTACATCGAAAGATGTATAGGGCTAGCTTCGCGGAAACTAGCTACTGAATAAGGTAAAGAGATTCTTTACACCGGACCAGAGGTGTCTGCTGTACAAGACGCAGATTAGACCCTGCGTCGAATACTGCTCTCACCTCTGGGACGGCTCCGCGAAGTATCTGCTGGACGCTCTCGACGCTATGCAGCGACGGGCTATCCGTATTATAGATTGTCCGGAGGTAACGGGAAGCCTTGAGCCGCTAGTTCAGCGCCGAACAATAGCTTCCTTGGCCGCATTCTACCGTATTTACCACGGCGAGTGTTCTGAAGAGCTCTTCAATCTGATCCCACCCTCTTCCTTCCGATCCCGAACGACTCGTGCCGGGCAGAGATGCCACCCCCACACAGTGGATAGCATGTTCGCGAGAACCGAACGTTTTAAACGTTCGTTTCTCTGCCGAACGATAGTGGCCTGGAACGCCCTGCCTGTGCACGTGTTTCCTCCCACATATAATCCTGGGTTCTTTAAGCGGAGCGTGAAGAGGCACATCAGTAGGTCGTCAAGTTGAGGGCCATTCTCAATAGGAATGTGTGCTGTGAGAGTGGCCCACAATCGCTAGACGTCGTCACGACTTACCACCAGGCGGGCGGCGTCAATTTGGCGAACCAAATATAAAAAAAAAAAAAAAAAAAAAAAAAAATATAAGAATATACTGACGACTGAAAATGATCAGGAGAATGTAAGTGATGATGAGGATTGAAATTGAATGTTATTTAAGTACCTATTTACCTACTTATTGTTAAATTATGTGATTTACGAGTACCTACAATAGAAGTTGTTAGAAGTTTTTTTAAGTACCTAAGTATAACACAATTATGTGTAATTTGTGATTTAAATAATACATACCTAATGTTACTAAGTCGAGCTGTGATTGATCGGATCTCTTATATTGTTAATTAAAAATAAAAATAAATAGTAAAGTATTAATAAGTAATTGTTGTGCCATTTTTGTTACTAATTATTTTTGATAGAAATTTTAATAAACAGCAAGGTTGATTACTATCCTATTTTTGTTTTAATCATAATATTTACCTACATAAATTAGTTCTATCTACTCAATTTCATCTAGAATTTATAAATTTCAACATTATAATATCACGACGAAATTTATGAATAGTAGAATTAAATCTAAATTTATAAATTATTTTTCTAGATGTTTTTTATGAATCGCTAACTTGTGGCACAGGTGGATGTATAGTACGCTATATATAAATTAGCGGTTTTTAATATTATGTACATAAGTAACAAGTTTACCGTTTAAATAAAGCTATCTTTAATAACTTGGTATATAGCATATAAATTTATAACAATATACTTGGATAATAAACATACAAACCTAAAATTAGAATTAATGCATAATATATTTTATGGTAACCATTATAATCGAATAAAAATTACACTTGTTTAGTATTGTGCTCGCCCGTAGTACACTACGCTAACGGTAGTTAGATGTGTATAGTGCGTGAAATATTATTCAGGAATTACGTCTATACACGGCTAACTTGCGCTAAATAAAAAAATATGAATACTTAAGGAAAAATAAATATGAGGAATTACTATGAATAAATCAAATATGAATTGTGCCAAATTACAAATCAATATCTTTGTTAATATAAAAGTTATCACGATTTTCCTTTCTTAAGCGTCTACTGTAAACTGCACTTTTGCGAGTTAGCGTAGTATAAATTGCTGGTGTCGTTTGGTGGTTTTATGCGAGTGCACATTTTAATAACAATGCCGCGTCCTAGAAGATCTAATCTTTCCCAGCGAAGCCGTTGCAATTAGGCAACGTAATATCGCGAGTCAATTATCTGATGGAGAACGAGAAATTGCACGAGAACAGCGCCGCGTTAGTATGGAGCAGAAGAAGGGCCTTAATTCGTGCTTCTCAAACACAAGAGCAAAGAGAGGCAGCCCGTGAAACGGCTAGGTTAGAAACGAGAAATCGTCGAGCTTATCGTACAGATGAACAGAGGAATAATCTTTGAAGTGCAAGAAGAAATGGTTCAAGTATTGATTTGATTGATGTGGGATATGTGGTAGTGAGTTCCATAATCTGACAGCCTGGATTGTAAACAAATTGTCATAATAACTAGAGGCATGAGCAGGAGTTCGAAGAAGTAGGGATAAGGGTACGGATACGACATGCTTTGTCTCTAGGCACCAAATACTCAAAACGCTCACGCAGATAGGCAGGAGAATTAGGATTGTGAAGGATAGTATAGAGAAGAGAAAGGATATGAGCTTTACGACGTTGCCGAATAGGAAGCCACCCCAATCTATGCCGAAATTCAGATACGTGCTCGTATTTACGAAGGCCATAGACGAAGTGGATTCCCAGATTCTGCAAGCGCTCAAGCTTATTGACAAGCTCCTCCGAGGCATCCAGGAAACAGACATCAGCATAGTCTAACAATGATAGAAGAAGAGATTGCGCAAGAGTCATTTTAGTTTGAAAAGGTAAGAGTTTCTGAAGAGATTTTAGAGATTGAAATGAGTAGTACACCCTCCTACTTATCTCAGCAATTTGTACTTCCCATGAAAGATACTAATCTATATGAAGACCCAAATTCTTGGCACTGTTAGAGTACTCGATAGGCTCAGAATTAAATATAACTGAAGGCAAAGACTCATAATCCAGGAGACCAAGCATATACCGGCCACCAACAATTAGTGCCTGTGATTTACTGGGATTAACTAACAAGCCAAAGGATTTGGCCCAACTGTAGACATTTTCAAGGTCACCATTGATGGCAGCAACAGTTTGGTCTATTTCGTCAACCCTAAAATGTCGATATAACTGCAAGTCGTCTGCGTAAAGATGATAATTTGAGTTCAAGACTCTTGTGATGGCGTTAATAAAAACAGAGAAGAGAAGAGGAGAAACTACACCACCCTGAGGAACACCCGCCGCAAGATCACACCAGCTGGACGAGGTCTCGGCTGCACGAACCGACTGCGAACGTCCCTGAAGATAGGATTTAAACCAAGCGGCAACAGAGGCGGATACATTTAAGGATTTCAAGATTCCTAAGAGTATGTCAAAATCAACCGAATTAAATGCACTGCTAAAGTCTAGTAGCACTATAATGGTAAGTTGTTTGTGTTCCATGGCGAGCCTAATGTCATCGGTTATTTTCACCAGAGAGCTGTTACGGTACTATGTCCACGGCGAAAACCAGACTGGAATTGACTTACCAGGCAGTTAGAGGAAAGATAGCGAGATAGTTGATCATGAACAATACTCTCAAGAACCTTGGACAGGATAGGAAGAATGGATTTAGGTCGGAACTGGGAGGGAGAAGTAGGATTAGGAACTTTAGGAAGCGGGATGACATGGGCCTTTTTCCACGATGACGGGAAACAATTGGATAATAAAGAACAGTTGATGATGTGGGTAATAACAGGAGTAATATAGTTCAATATGGGTTGGACCATTTGAAGTTGGAGCCCATCATCACCAACAGCCTTAGAGTAAATAGACCGCAGTTGTTTCTTAATATCCGACTCTGAAACCGGGTGAAATGAGAAAGAAGTATTTAACGGCGATTGAAGAGATGACAGGTGATTTAAGGTCAACAATTTATCACTATCAGAGATACACGTCGGAGACTTCGAGAAATGAACATTCAGTCCATCAAGATCCATGTTGGAAGTAATGTCACTTTCCCTGGCCCTACCAACACCAACAGTTTTGAGGAATCACCATACTTCACCCGAGTTAAGGTCTTGAATTGAATGGTGGATGTGGTTACGTTTAGCATCCCTACACAGACGACAGCAACGGTAACGTAATTTCTTGTACATGTCCCAATTCTCCACAGTAGGGTATTTGCGATACCTGCGCTTTGCCTTGTGTCGTTCGGCCATGGAAGCTCTGACTGATGTAGTCAGCCATGGTGCAGGTAGATGTCTAACCTTCACTCTCCTAAGCGGAGCATGCACGTCGTAAATATCCTACAAAGTACGAGTAAAGGCTGTCACCTTCCCATCTAGGTCATCACAGCCGTAGACGGAAGACCAGTTCAGATTACCTACGTCAGCCTCCAATCTCAATCGCAGAAAGCTGTCCATGTGTTGCGACTTTGTGGGAGTCGGAAACTAGAATGAGGTCGATAAGAGAAGGTAAACAGTTAGGTTGTCTGTGCGTGATATCCAAGGGCAAGATATGCATATCAACAGAGGAGACAAGGGCCCGAAGTTTGTTAATACGAGAGTCACCATTGAGAAGACAGGTGTTGAAGTCTCCGAGGATAATTCGATGTTCGTATAAAGAGGAAAGATTTTCAAGTGTCGTTACAAAAGCAGAGAAATAGTTAATCATGACGGGCTGTAGTATACACCCAGGAGTGTCTTAATGTGTTTAAAATCAATTTCGAGAAACAGATGTTCAGCAAAACCAGAATAAACCCCCGGAGACTGATCAACCACGCTGTAAGAGATGTCGCTACGAAGATATATATGGCAACACCTCCATATCCCTTACACGTCCTATCATTACGCACCAACTTATACCCAGGAAGACAGACTTGAACAGAAGGAATTCCAGGTTTTAGGAAAGTTTCAGAAATTATAAGTTTATAATTAAAAGAGGATAATAGATCGGAGTAATGAGCCGAAACGCTTTGAACATTCATGTGGACAACATTAAAATAGTTAGGATAGTGAGAAAAAATAGAGGAAAGTTGGCTGCCAAGATTAATGGAATCATCCCCACTATCCGCGCTACTAAAACTATCATCGGACACACTAGAAGAAGAGCAAGAGGTGAAGGCGTCACTAAGATCTTCCAACATAAAAAGCAAAAGAAAATAAGTATATATATATATATATATAAATATACATGGGGAACACTAAAAGTTTTGCACTTCTAGCTAATCGGAACTATTTGAATTTCGAATGTTATATTTTTTTAAACGTTACAACCTACTTAGTAATAAAAAAAAACAATTGGCGGGAAATCCTTTGTCAATTGTTTTTTATCACACATCAAAGTTCTACGTATGCAACGAAAATGGAATTAAGTCGAAAAGATTTTAGAGCGATGATTTTTTATGATTTTAAAAGTTCTCTCTCTCTCCGCAAGACTGTACCGCTCGTCTTCAAAATGCTTTTGGGAGAGAAGCACCTTGTTAGAGCACCGTGAGGCGATGTCGAGGTCGAGTTTCTTTACATGACGAATTTCGTTAAGGGCGGCCTTCAACTGCCGTCAACGAAAATAATGTGGCTACTGTTAAGCGGTTAATTGAAGAAAACCGCGGATTACCTATGAGACAATTCGAGGAGTATTGGGGATTGGTATGAGTCAAATCCAGAAAATTTTACACGAAGAATTGAAAGTTCGAAAACTTTGTTGTCGTTGGATCCCTCATGAACTGACAGCTGAGCAGAAGCTGGCTCGCGTGGAATGGTGCTCACAGATGCTACTGAAGTACGACCACGGACATTCTAATGCTGTTTATGACATTGTCAAAGGAGATGAAACGTGGATTTATTCTTTTGAACCCGAAATAAACAGCAATCTTGTGAATGGGTGTTTGAAAATGAGAACAAGCCAACAAAAGTGAGGCAGGCGAGAAACGTTGGTAAAAAAATGATCGCTTTTTCTTCTCAGCTACGGGTCCCATGTGTACCAATACAATTCCACTTGAAGATCAAAAGAGTGTTAATGCGGAGTGGTATTCTACCATTTGTTTACCCCGGGTGTTAGAAAAACTTCGCGAAAGACGACCCAAAAGCCGCGTTCTCCTACATCATGACAACGCTTCTTCACACACGGCCAACAAAACAAAGTCATTTTTATCTTCCGTAATGTACAACTGGTCACCCATCCTGCGCATAGCCCCGACCTAGCACCCTGTGATTTCTGTATTTTCCCTAAAATCAAAGATTTGATGAGAGGTTTCACTTTTACCAACTCCGAAGAGGCAGTGATAGCGTATAATCAGCACGTAGGAAACATGCCTTCAGATCTGTGGTCCTCCTGTTTTAAAAAATGGTTCGATCGCATGAAAAAATGTTTAAAATGTAAAGGAGAGTATTTTGAAAAGCAATAAACATAATATTTTGGTTTTAACATGTTGTTTTTTTAAGTTACGCAAAACTTATAGTGTGACCTACGTATATATATATATATATATATATATATATATTTTTTATATTTAGGTCGACAAAATGACGCCACCCGCCTAATGGTAAGCTGTGGCGACGTCTGGCGATTGTGGGCAACTCTCACTCACAGTACACAGGAATACTATAGAGAGTGACCCTCAACTTGACGACCCAGTAATGTGCCTCTTTACGTTTCGCTTAAAGAACCCAGGGTTATATGTTGGAGGAAACACGTGCGCGGGCAGGGCGTTCCAAGCCACCATCGTTCGGCAGAGAAACGAACGTTTAAAACGCTCAGTTCTCGCGAAGACGGTTTCCACGGTACGAGAGTGACATCTCTGCCCGGCACGCGTTGTTCGGGATCGGAAGGGAGAGGGTGGGATCAGATTGAAGAGCTCTTCAGAACATTCACCGTGGTAAATACGGTAGAACGCGGCCAAGGAAGCAATTGTTCGGCGCTGGGCTAGCGGCTCAAGGCTTCCCGTTACCTCCGGACAATCTATAATGCGAACAGCGCGTCGCTGCATAGTGTCGAGTGCGTCCAGCAAATACTTCGCGGAGCCGTCCCAGAGGTGAGAGCAGTATTCGACGCAGGGTCTAATCTGCGTTTTGTACAGCAGACACCTCTGGTGCGGTGTAAAGAATCGCTTTACCTTGTTCAGTATTCCTAGTTTCCGCGAAGCTAGCCCAATACATCTCTCTATGTATTTAGTGTTATTGAGCTCTCGACGTACGTCTATGCCAAGGATGTCAAGATTATCCTTCATTGGTAATGTTGCATTCTGAAGAGTGGGTAGGGGAAGGAAAGGGGATTTTTTCGCTGTAAATGCACACGCCTGTGTTTTGCGGGCATTGAACTCGACCAAGTTCTCGGCACCCCATTGGGAGATACTGTCGAGGTTACGGTCGAGATCAGCCACGAGTCGTCGTCTCTCCTCGTCAATCTCAGATCGCCCCGCCGTCGGGCGAACCGAGTAACTCCCGTGCAGTGTGCTGTCATCTGCATAGCAATGAATGTTCCCGAGGGATAGCATATCATTGATATGCAGATGAAAGAGAGTTGGTGATAGTACGGACCCCTGCGGTACCCCGGCATTCACTTGCAAGAAGCGAGAAGCCTGGCCATCGCAGAGGGCCCGCACTCGGCACTCGTTTAAAAAGCTGGCAATCCAGCTGCACAGTTGAGGAGGTAGACCATATGCCGGAAGCTTGGAAAGGAGCGAAGCATGCCAGACCCTATCGAAAGCTTTGGCGATGTCCAGGCTAATAGCCAAGGACTCGCCGTACTTTTCCATAGCCCCACCCCATACATGCGTGACGAATGCCAGGAGGTCACCCGTTGATCGTTTTGGCCTGAAGCCATATTGCCGATCATTGATTAGCGAGTGATCCTCCAGGTATCGCATGAGCTGCTTATTGATAAGGAGCTTGTAACGGATCTCTACTCACACGAGTAGATCCGTATGATAAATTTATGTCTGCAACGCTAATTCTTCTTGAAGAAGACCTTCAAATTGGAAACATAAAATAAAGAATAATAAGATTCGATTGTTTTAATTCCCCTTTAAAAAAATATCATTCTTAATTGAATAAATCTCATTTTGATATGATAAAAATTATTTATAACTGCCATCTGCTGGCAATTAACAATTACATTTAAAATCAATGTCGGATACACTATATTCTCTAAGCAAATAGTACTTAGTTCATCCTATTATCACTAGATGGCGCTAATTATAAATTTTAAATGAATCAATTTATTAAATTTTAATAATTTACTTATTTTCAGCATGTCTAGTTATTAAACGTAAGTATAAGTAAGAGACAGTACCTTAGGGGTGATTGGTTCATTAGTTGTCACTTTATAGCCAATGTAGAAGTAGAATTCGTAAATCTGGAAATGCATATATTAAGTTTAGGAAGGGAATTAAGGTTTATGTTGGATTTCAAATTATTGATAGATTGGCAATGATTGATGTTAGAATATTGATTGTGCCAGTACCTACGACTACCATTCAAAATATAACATTAAAATTCCAATTAATAATAAAGTTATGATCAAAAATATGAAAGTATTGAATAGAAAAGACAGTCAATTTAGTCTAACTTAGACCCTAGGTATAATTTTGAATACAAGTTATTATTGATGTATGTTTCTATTAAATAAGTAAATATATACTATGTATTATGTAAATTCAATTAGAATGCCAAGTACCAATTAAGTTATGTAGTAGAAACATTGAATCCCAAACATTCAAAATTCAGGATAAGTAAGCTATAAAAATATCTTAAAATTTCACATTTAACCAAAAGAATATGCTGAAAATGAGATAAATTCTACTCCTATAAGTTCATGAGGTATCACTGTTAGTTATAAACATGAGTTTGCTTAAGAATTGATAAATTCACATTATACTTAAAAATATTGGTCCAGTAACATAGTGAAAATTCAATCTGTTAAAACTATGCTAATGCCTGTAATTATTATGAAATACTAACATATCTGAGGAATGTAGACTACATATAAAGTAGAATATAGCAGGGAAGTAGGAAATATTAGGAGTTTAGTGGTAGAAAATAAAGATTAATTTACCAAAATTTTAACAATTTATTACAATTGTTTCTTCAAATTTGAGGTGTCCCATGATGAAGAGTGACAAGTTCTTATAAGTAGAATCTATGTAGATATCAGAATAATAGGTAGAAGCCAGATAAACATTAATTTAGATAGAAAATTTAGATTACCAAAATTAATAACTTCAATACAGATTAAAATGTTACAATATTGTATTGTTAGAATACATCATAAAGCCTAATATTCTTAAAAGTGGTTGAAATACATATCAGATAGGTTTATATCAAGTTATTATTGCTAGAAATAATATACATGTATGAATGAAATTTCTTGGCACTAAATTTAGATAAATAGTAAATTAATTGATATAACGTTGGACTTTTCACAATTCTTTAGAGATCGTACTAGAATATTCCAAAAACACTTATTCATAAATATTAATTTTATTAGAGAAAGATAATGAGGTATTCTAAACCATTATTATATTTATTAAATTTATTTAGAATTTAGGTACATTTGAATGGGTTCTGTATGTTTAGATTATATAATTAAGATTTAAAGTTAGTTAATGGTTATTGGAATTGTTGGAAGTGGGAGGGAGTGTAGATCGGTGTTGCTAGGTTATAGAATGGGTTTTACGGGAAAAGAACGAATGATACGGATATGGGAGGTGGTTTAGGAAAAGGTTATAAAAACGAGAGTGCGGGATTCTCGTCCTCTTTTCTTTTCGCAATTTCGATAGTATCGGAACTCTGCTTGTCCTCTGAGTGGTCGGTATCACCTAGTGCGCGTTTCGACCGTCGACATGTGAGTATCTTAGGTACCTGCACAATACACCTACCCCTACAATTATTTATTATATATATGTATTTATTTTATTATACGCCTTTGTTTAGAGTCCTGGCCAGATTCTATTCAGAGGGATACACACACATTTTACTCAAGCATTTATCGCTTCTAAGACTTCTGGGGATAGAAATGAATAGATATTTTATATCTATTGCATTTGGGAAAGAGATTGAGTCTGGTCTCTTGGCGATAAGTGTACGACAGTACATACTAGTCCGCGCTATGAGACTAGCACTAATTTAAGTGATTCAAGATGCAGCTGCAGAGCAACGAGGAGTCGAGGAAGACGTCATTTTGAGGTCAGATCTTTTCATTCTATTAAAATCGTTGTGAATTATTTTACCCAAATACCCTCCATGTATTGACCAATGTCATGAAGTTTACCCACATATTTTTGATAATTTAGAAATTGGTCACACCGTATGGACAACGAACTGACGAATGATTTCTAGAGTTTTAGCGTGTAATCTGATGAATATGGTAGAATTTATGGTAAAATTTGTCTAAGGGCTCGGAATGCGTACATGAACGATAAAGTAAGGATAAAATCATGATTCAGTGTAATTGTCGTAAGACAAGCGTCCATTTTGTTCAGATTGAGGATGTGTAGGTGCGATAAATCCAGTGTAGTTTATAGACATCCAGCGTTATTTAAATGTTTTATATTGTCCTGGCGTACAACATTCTAGGTACATTCTAGTTAAATGACTGTAACAGCATAATCGAATCTCCAGTGTCAATTCTAATTAGGTCTGTTAGCGCGTGTAGTAATGACTAAATAATCACTACTTAGCCAATTTTAACGAGATAATTTTGATGAAATCGTCTTGAACCGAAGTAGGAAGCGTGGTAGGAACTACCCGTAAATAATGGTCATATTATCATACTTACTACCTACTACATATCTACCTACCTACCTACCTAATTAATGAATATTGTGAATCGAAAAGTTGTCCAAAATTGAATATATTTACAATGCTGATTCTAATATCTTTATTGTATATTACCTACATACATATTATATTTCATACCGTTGCTTGACCACCCTGAACTAACCAGCGAATAACCTGAGGTGTATGAACAGAGTCATAAATCATTAGGAGGATTGATCTGAATTACATATATACTTTAGTGTACCACATTCGCTATATCATTCCTGTATTGATTGGTAATCCTCGTCCGTAATCAGAAGCACCTAGGTGAGGTTGAAACAAATTATGTTAGCATACTTGAGTGTGTCTATATTCGCCAAATCTTTCATGCAATGATTGGTAAAACCAGTCCATTGTCGGAGCTATGCCTAGGATGGCATAAACTAAATTAATTTATATTAGTAACCTTTACTGTGTGATACCTAATTATATATTTGGTGAATCATGGTAATAGGTGAGGTAACTTGGTTCATAAGCCTGTGGGAATTCCTTCTTGAATTCATCTCGCATACCTTTATTATTGAAACCGCTAATGGAATGATAGTATCAGAATAATACTACCCCCCATGTGTTTTATTATAGGAATTTCCAATTTTGTAAGATTTTGGATAGCGGATGGTTTGAGATGGAAGCATTTTAATCTTGGGTTAAATTGTTTCCTGGTATGCTGAACAAGCTTCAGTTGATATACATGAAGATGTAGCTGTATTTGCTCATCTCAGAAATCGATTAAATCTTGGTCTACTAAGCGTTTGGCGCTTGCATATTTTCAAGGTTATAACATACCTGGGTATCCTCCAGTCTACTCGGAGCTATGTCTCACCAGAGGAGATTGGAATTTATAAGAGAAGCCTAAGTAGTTCTAACAGCCTGGTTCGTTTAGAACTCCGATATCCAAGTCAGACTAGCTTGATATTACTTGGTGGAGCAATGGAATATTGAGTGAACTCCTACCCAACTTACCCACTCCTTATAGTACTTATTCTGATCTATCCGTAGAATGTAAATAACAATTACATAATACATGTCAAGAAGGCTATTCTACATAGGTGAAGGTAATTATTCAATAAATACTCTATAATAAATATGGTTGTTTTATTATACCTACTTTTCCCATTGTGGTCAAGCAAATGTATAAACTATAATCATAAAACCATACTTACTTATCCCTTCATCCTATATTAATCCTACTCGGGTTACCAGAAGCTAATTCTTAAATACTTGTATCTATCTGCTAAAATAGTTCAGAATGGATTTATGTTACATTAATGATAACTATCTTGATGTATATCTGAGTGTTTGTGGTACGGACATTCATATGATTACAACTTCAACCACTTTGCTGGCATGGTTGCAACTTGGCTTACCGATGGTCCGGACTCTCTTGGCCTAAGGGCAAGACGAGATAGACTGTATCGTGTATTGCTGATTGTATTTCATGGGCAGCCTTTGTGAATTTGAGCACTGCTCCGGACGCACTGGATTTCCTTGACTGGACCAGATTGAGATAGAGTTGATGTATCATTGGATCAGGGTTTCTACGGTAGATGTATCCTCGGATCTTCTACAATTCGTCATTTTATAATTCATGAGACTGTTTGTATGAACATGATCTCAGATATACCAATAAGCTTTGGAGGTTCTTGCCAAGCATAACTCCTAGCTGAACTATTATGGCTATCACTGGGTATACTTACCTATTGATAATATTAACATCAATTTTGTGGATCTGGAACTCGTTCTAATCCCTTCGTGATCAGCTGTTCAAGCTGCTTCATCATCCAAAATTATCTTCACGAGGAAAAATGGTGTATGTGTTGTTTTCCAGTCGGTCTCTGCGTGGCTGGGGCAGTAAAAGACCTTTTCCAACCCCACATTGTTACCTAATTATCTACAGTCCATTACCCCTCCTAATTATCATGACCATTCGGTAAACATTTAATTATTGCAACTAGTCTGTATGCTACATCCCTAGGTTCTATAATAACCACTATAATTCAATATATTATTATAAATAAATAGATACTCACTTGTTGTTAAAGCTTTAATAATTTATTACAGTAATCCAGAATAATATTATCAATATTAATGTCACTTTTAGGTTATGTACACGATTGACACTAAAATACCTTTCATCTATTACTGATAGGACAATCTGAGTTACTAGAACAACTTGTCTAGGTTTAGGAAATTAAAAGCACTAGTTAGGTCTAACAAATAATTTAGAATCACTATAAGATATTAACTTCACTTATTTAGGATTGAAATTAGAAGCACTATTTAGGTCTTACATTATAGTTCTGAGCGCATAATCACAAAAAAGAATCCGGTTTGCTATGACACAACGTAGAGTCCTACCACTAATCACTAGACGATCGATCACTTTGGCCAATCTTCAGTAAAAGTTCATATTAGAAGTACTTTATAGGTATTCTAAATGGAACTATATAGTTGATATACTATCATCTTATCAGATAGACTAGTATAATCATTTTAGACGATTATAATGCAGCTTTCCATGTATTTCAGATTCTCCGTCCAGAATTGAAAAAAAAAAATATAATCCATGTTCAATTTATTCTAGATATAATTCCTTCCATATTCTAGGTTTTCCTTCTTCTTAGTCTTTCTTTCTTCTGTATATATTTCCTTTCTTTCTTAGATAGTTATTTAGATAGTTATATAGAAAGGTAGTTATATAGTAAGATAGGAGGTAGTAGGGGTTTTTTACAAGCTCAAGCACCTTGCAAATGACTGAGGTGACAGCTATGGGTCGATAGTTGCCTGGATCGGAGCGATCCCCTTTCTTGGGGATCGGTTGTACGTTCGCCTCTTTCCAGACCTCCGGCACGAGCCCTGTAGAGTATGACAGGCGGTACAGACGCGTTAGTACTGGAGACAACTCAGCAGCACATTTTCGTAACACCAAAGCCGGAATGCCGTCAGGGCCACTGGCTTTACGCGTGTCGAGCGACCGCAGCAATGCCCGTACATCACATTGCCTGATAACAATATCAGGCATAGTGTGGCCACAGTTGGCGATGGCGGGGGGCTGCATGCCACGGTCATCGACGCGGGAATTAGGCGCAAAGAGGTCTGCGAGCATGTCCGCCTTCTCTTGGGCTTTGTGAGCCAGTGATCCATCAGGAAAACGCAGTGGTGGCAGCGAGGGTTGGCAAAAATTTGACTGTACGGCTTTGGCCAGTTGCCAGTATCCACGGCTGCCCGTGGGGTGGGATGTGAGCTCCTGACCAAGCCGCGCGACGCGCTGGGCATCCGCTCTCTTGAAGGCCCTCTTGCTGAACCTAGTGGCCCTATTCTACGCTGCTTTGAGGCGGTTCACATTCGGGTCATGTGCCGCCCGAGCCCTGACCCAGGCGCGATACGCCGACTGTTTTTTCTGCCTCCACGAAGCTGAGCGCGCAGCTGACAGTGCGCCCACGTGAAGACAAGCGTGCGGCAGTATGTAGCACATCACCACATAGTTTCTCTTCTGAACTGTACTTTCAAAACTTCACTGCTTGGAGTAAACTGTAACAATACTCGACATACTATTATCGTATCCACCATTCACGCTAGCTACTATGCCAGTGTGACATGGCAACCCTTTGCCACGGCACCAGGTGGACGACAAACGTACCTACACGTCCACCGACGTACTACGTCCTTCGTTCACTTCTGTGAACACAAATCATTAGACAGAAAACACAATGCTGTTATTCATTACAGTCTACTAGGTCTCTAGAAACATTGTCTAACTTTGATTTTTACGACTGTAGGTAGCACTATCGTTAATGTATGCGTGCACTCATACATTCGCGATCAGCACCTATCTACCGTCACCAAATCTAAAACAAGCCAAGGTGGCATCTTACATTGAGTTTAAGCACACCTTATTAGTCGTTACTGCCATCAGGCAAACGTAAGAAGATATCAACAAGAAGAAATACACCCCATGGGTAGGTATCATCAGTTAAGCTGAGCGGTTATCACAACCAAGCTCACTCCACAAGTAGTTGCCGCAAGGCAAGCGCGACTAGCTCCCTAAATAACTCACCACTATTGAGAACACCTCACAAGTCCTCGGAGCTCACTCACCACACCACTGAACCACTAGTTCAGCAGCGGTTTAGGTCCTCCTCGCACAGGCACCATAGCCGCTCGAGAAACGCACCACTCGGCATCTCACACGAACCAGCCATTCCAATTTGTATCGGTCGTGTGAATTCGTGTGGCAGCACGCGCCCAACCTTGCAGGGGAGTGCACGCCCGAGTCCAGCAGTACACAGAACTGTAACATTAAAAGTCGAAGCAAAGTACACAGAACTAAACTTTTATAGTCGGAGTACAGCACACAGAGCTGTACTATTTAAAGTTAACACCTTTCGAAACGTTTACATTAAACTACACTTTTAGTAATATTCAAAGTTACCTTCATCTTTCATAAGATATCGAACCACTTAGGGTTACCCCTTATGGCTTACTTCCATTCACAGCACGTCGACATCCGTCCGACAGTACCGCTTTCCTTTCTCACGGTGCATCTCCGGCGTGTGTGTATGTCACAGTGTAGCTCCATAATCCAATCACAGACGATGGTTGATGGAAACATAAAACAACAAAGTCAGCATTAAGAAATACACACTTCAATTCTCAGTAGTCTTATCTATACAAAGCACATAATAGCTCACAGAACATGTAATAGTACTAGTGGTGGGTACATAGAAAACAAATCTTCTTCCAGGAGTTGCATGATATACAAGAAATCATTAGACTCATATTACCTTAACCAAGAACATCTGCATTTACTACAACAAATGATGTTTGTGATTTCATCAAAGACTAATTTGACTTGACCCTGATAATCGTACTGCACTAGGTGGTAACAATATTTCATACAAAAGTCATTGAGGTAGGTAGGTACCTACTAATTTAAAAATTAAAATTATCTCTATGACAAAGGGATACGCATATCCTACGAGAGCAACGTGACGCAAGTTCTTTTGCCTCACTAGGTAGGTACCTATATACCGTAGTCGTTGTAGTAACAGTTTTTCGTCAAGTCCATAGTACACAGATTTGTGTCAAGTCTTAATGGACAATTGTTCGCCTTATCAAAACAACGCAACTCGCATTATGCTGCTTACAGTTTTAGGTAGAAAGCTAGTACTTACTTGATCTCGGTTTTACCGATCATGTTTAATAACCTTACCCAGGTATTCGACGGCGCTTCACATAATGTGAACGCGATGTAGGGTACTACGTAATACTAATCCACGTGAGGTAGTAACGCGATGAGCTAAGTCGCGAATCGCTACGTTTCAACGATCAACTGGGTGTACCTCCAGTACACCAATTATGCTCGGGCGACTTCCTGAAGTACCTACTAGACTTCACATTGCTACGCGATTTAGTAGATACGCACCAATCAATCACTATCACTTATAACACAACACAAAACGCAAAAGCAAACGGCAAGTTTAGTAATTGTTACTTGATATGAAACAAAACAAAGAAGTAAGTGTGGACCTTTATCCCACTTCTGATGTTAGCAATCAAAAGCAGAATAAATTAAAAGAACCTTTTATTCACAAGAAATAAGTAAGTCAGTATTTTATACAAAAGTACCCATTACATTTATTAGCTTTAACAGTAACAATTACACAACTTGTATTTGCAATATCCGATACTAACGTGGACTACACGTAAATGACTCTAGATAGGGTCACGTGACCTTTATAACAACCGACAGCAATTACTTAAGACATGTTATCGCTACGAGAGTTGGAAAACGACTGCCCGACCTATTCTTGACACTACGTTTTTATAGAAACGGAGGGGGGTATGCCGCGTGCGAAACTACCTCCTAACAATATATATATATATATATATATATATATATATATATATATATATATATATATATATATATATATATATATATTATATATACATACATACATACATAACATCACGCATCTCTCCCAGTGGGGTAGGCAGAGACCACGGATTTCCACCTGCTACGATCCTGGCATACTTCTTTCGCTTCCTCAACTTTCATTAATGTCTTCATGCATGCTCGCCGGTTACTGGTACTTTTAACCTGGCCTTAGGATATCTGCGATTTGGTCGCAGTATGTTCGCCTTGGTCGACCCTTAATAGCTTGTCCATTTACACTCGCTTCATGTATCTGTTTTGTCAATCTACTGTCATCCATCCTCTCTACATGTTCGAACCATCTAAGCATCCCTTTTTCCACCTTGGTTACTACATCTTCTGACATACCACAACGTTCTCTTATCACACTGTTTCGCATTTTGTCCATCAGAGTCACACCAACTATACTTCTCAAACTTCTCATTTCGACCGCAATTATTCTACTCTGATGCTTCTCCTGCCACACCCAACATTCACTACCATACATTAGTGTAGGGATAAGCACTCCTCGATGCACAGCCATCCTTGCCTTATGAGACACGTTCTGGCTGTTCATAAAGCTATATAGTGCCCCATTCACCTGATTACCTGCCACAACTCTTCGCTCAATATCACTGTCATGCCTTCCATCTCTTGAAAACTTACATCCTAAGTATACAAACTCTTCCACTTGTTCCACTCTTTCTCCTTCAATCACAATCGAACAGTTCGACGTACTTTCTTCTCTTTCAAAAATCATTACTTTCGTCTTACTTACATTCACTTTCATTCCTTTCTTTTTCAAAGACTCGTTTAGCATACCAACCATCATCTGCAACTCCACCGCCGATGATGCAAGTATTACCTGGTCATCAGCATATAAAAGGCATTTGACGGTCAGTTCATTCATTCTCAACCCATACACACTTTCTTTCAACTCTTTCAAACAGTTGTCAATGAATAGATTGAACAGCACAGGAGACGCCACACAACCCTGTCTAACACCTCTTTCAATGTTAAACCATTCTGTGTAAGCGCCGTTAATTCGGACACAGGCACTGGAATTCTCGTAGAGTGATTTCAGTGCCCGTATCAGTTTGCTGCTCACTCCATACAATGCCAATGTTAGCCACAGTTCACTCCTCACCACTCTATCATAGGCCTTCTCTAGGTCTACAAAAGCACAGTAGACTTTTTGGCTTTTCGCCAAGAACTTCTCCGTGATGCAGCGTAAAGAGAAGACCTGATCCATGCATCCTCTTCCTTTCCTGAATCCTGCCTGAACATCCCACATCTTTTCCTCAGTTTCATTCGTCACCCTTGTAACCAACACCCTTGCATACAATTTGCCGACGATGCTGAGCAAGCTAATTCCGCGGTAGTTTTTGCAATCACGCTGTGACCCTTTCCCTTTGTACAATGGCACAATGACGGCATTGCACCAATCTCTTGGTACAGTGCCGTTCCTCCAGCAAAGGTTAAAAAGGCAGTACAGCTGATTTACTACTACGCCTTGTCCCGCTTTTAGCATCTCGGCTGAAATCCTATCACACCCAGCTGCTTTTCCTACTTTCATACTTTTCAATGCGTTCATAATTTCTGTCACGCTGATTTCATTGTCATCTCCACTGTCATCCATACCCTCAATAGGGTTTATCACTTGCGAATTCTCTTTCTCAAATAAACTTTCAAAATATTCTTTGCACCTCTTTAACACACTTCCCTCCCCTGAAGAACTTCCATCCTGGTTTCTGACTTTGTCCAGTTGCGAAGACGTATTAGTACCTCTGGCAGTTCGTACAGACTTCCAGAAGAATTTTATATTTTGTTGAAAATCGTCAGATAACCTCCTGTCAAATTCATCTCGCTCTTTCTCTTTCTCTCTTTTAATAACTTCTTTTGCCACCCTTTTACACCTCTTGTATTCATTCTTAGCTGTATTTACATCCTCATTCGTTGCCTGATTCATTCGCTGATTGGCGTTTGTTGCCAACCAATCCTGCCATGCTTTCTTTTTTTCAAATATCACCGATCGGGCTTCTCCGCTCATTCTTTTGGCCTTGCGTCATTTTGTCCTTTTACTCACTCCACACACTTCTACAGCTGCTTCCACTAATCCTTCCTTAAATGGTTTCCATACCCTTTCAACTTAATTTATATCATCTATACTAACAAACTTCTCTCTCAGTCTACTAACAAAATCCTCTCTCTTTCTCATATCTTGCAAATTTTCTACTTTTATACGCTCAAGATCAGTCACCGGCTCTCGGACACGATGCCGCCACCTATTGAAGAGACCTCTAAACCGGGTCATAACCAGGTAGTGGTCTGTGTCGACACCTGTTCCACGATACGCCCGAGTATCTAGCACTTTCAATCTCAGTCTTTCATCAACGATAACAAAATCTATCATACTTCTCTGACTTCCTTCTTGTCTCGTATACATATGGATATCCTTATGGTCAAACAATGTATTTGTGACCATTAGGTTCCTCTCCAAACATACTTCCAGCAAACTTTCCCCATTCTCATTTACTCTATCAAAACCAAACTTTCCCAAAACCCTTTCATACCCATCACGCTGAATTCCCACCCATCCATTAAAATCTCCTAACATTATAATTCTTTCATTGGGCTTGCAACTACTCAAGATATCTTTCATATTATCCCAAAACTCCTGCTTCTCCCTCTGGCCTTGGCTGGACCGGCCCCACTGCGCATTTTGGGGAGCGTATACTCCCAATATAAATATGCGAGTGAGTCCCACCTTTAACCTCAACCAAAGGAGTCTTGGGTTAACACATTCAAAGTCTATCAGGTATGCATTCATTCGAGCGGAAAGGAGTACCCCAACGCCCTGACAGGCTGCTCTTGATTCGGCCACTCCAGACCAGTACCCTGTGTAAGTCCCATGGGTAGTGGTATCACAACCTTTCCGCTTGGTCTCACTCAGACATATTACATCTATACGCCTTTCATTCATCATCTCGCATACTTCATCTACTTTCTTACTCATTCCTCCTCGCACATTCAACGTAGCAAAGCGGCTATCCGTAGCCCACTTTCCGCTCCCACTGTGACGGGTTGCGAGCCTCATCGCCGCCGTTATGAACACTACAACTTATATTCATCGCGTTCCCAACGAGAATACTAATCTAGATATATACCTAATTATATTACATAAATACACCTACTTAACTATACTTAACTATCTAAACATATAAATATACAAAACAAATTATTCAAATTATTCACCACGCCCCCCCCCCCCCCCCCCCCCCCCCCCCCAATCGCACACAAGAAACTATACAACGTGTTTCATATTAGTGTGGTCATATTTGACCCTCGTTACACATGCGCGTTGAGTTAACTATACGCATGGACAAAATTGCAAATACAAGTTTAGTTAAAACTTTTAATGTAAATTTAATTGATTTGTTGATTTAATCGATATTTTATAAACCCAACACTACCTAGGGTCAAATTTAGTCGTAAGGTTCAGTCCCCTTCGATGAATCGTAAACAACTCTTATTTCATATGCTCCTGGTACAGAATACTATTTTGTAGTAATGATAGGTTGTGGACTTTAAACAACAAAAACTTACCGATTTCATTGTGCATGTCATCCTGGTAGATAGGTAGGTACTGTGTTCCACAATAAACACAACTAACTCACTAATATCACGATACTTAGATAAACATTATTGAATTTTAATAAAAAATACACTTCCTACCTAAGATACTAATAAACACTAAACTAAAAAGTAGGTACTAAAGTAAGGGCTCGAAATGTTCGCCGCCTTGATCAATGCACAGTTGGGTCCGTCGCATCATGCTGGCAGTTACATTACACAGCATGTCTGGAGTTACACTGCTAAATGCATCAAATATTTTAGACTCCATATCTTCATGCGTGAGACATACCGCACTGCACACTTTGTTTCTGACATAGCCCCACAAAAAAAAGTCAAGTGGTGTGAGATCCGGTGACCTCGGAGGCCAAGGTATGGGACCACCATGTCCGATCCACTGGTTAAACCGCTCATCTAAATACGCCCGTACATCTCTCGCATAATGTGCTGGCGCCCCGTCTTGCTGGTACATCATATTTGTGTACAATGTTACAGGCAAGTTTTCAAGTTCGGTTTCACCGTTTAGCGAACTCGGTAGCACGAAAGGACCAATTAAAATATCTCCGATTATTCCCGCCCAAATGTTAACACGCCACTGATGCTGAAAGTTGTTTTCTGCAGATGCGTGTGGGTTCTGATGAGTCCATACATGTTCGTTATGCTGGTTACTGATACCAGCACGAGTAAAAGAGGCTTCATCGGTCCATAAAATACGGTTCGCGAAACTAGGGGATCGTTGTGCTTCCTCTCGGTACCACTGGCAAAAGTTGAGACGTGGTACGAAATCAGCCGGTGTCAGTTCTTGGGTGTGCCTGAAGTGGTACGGATGTTGACCATCTGCTTTTAGCACGCGCCATACTCTCAAATGATTCATTCCCAGAACAATTCCAGCGCGGCGAGTACTTGTTCTGGGATTGGATTGAAAATGCTCGAGAATACTTTCTTCTTGCTCTGGTGGTGATCTGAGCGGGAACCACGGAAAGAACCAGTGTCATGTAAACGGTTCACCATTTTTCGGAAACACTCCACAGATGGTAACCGCCGCCGTTCACCTTCGAGTCTATTGTCCACAAACCTTTCTCGATAAAGGCGACGAGCTTCACGCAGACTGCCATTGGCTGCCCCGACGCAAAGTATCATTTCATAATATTCACTATTACTTAAATACGCCATGATCGATTAACACAGATTACTACGTACGCCTAATATCAAAGTTTACTTGCAACTGAAAAGAAATTAGATAATTGTAAGTGTTGTCCAAGTCCAATGTCTTATTTCCTTGAATTACGTCGTAATTTTGGTAAAAATCTAATAAAAGTACCAAGTAGGTACTTAGTTTTATTTATGAAAAAAAGCTAGTAGGTACCTAGTATAAAATAATTTAAGAGATAAATAATAACATAATTATTATTTACCATAAACACAGGATATTTCCCTAAGACCTATGAAATAAAATAAAATTGTTGAATGCCAGCGGCGTCGCTCTCATGATAGTATGCATGTAAATACATTTCGAAACCTACTTAAACCAAAAAAATAAATAAAAATTAATTTAAATTTAAAAAAAACCGCTTCAAGATCCGTTGCGTAGTTTTGAAGAACTAAACATACATTAGGACAGACAGACGGAAAAAGCGACTTTCTTTATCCATGTAGTCTAAGATTAGTAATTTATTACCAATTGCTAAAATGAACAAATATCCAGCATAAAAAAGCTAACAAAGTCCCCGTTTATGAAGAACATTGCGTTAACTTGCAACACCGGAATAATATGGTTTTGTGGTAAAATTTACGTGTTGTGACGTGTACGTCTTTGATATATGCCGACATCGCTACTGATACCTAGTTTCTTCAAAGCGGTTCCAATCAAAAAAGTGGGCGGTCCTCTTTGTAATTTTTAGGGGTCCTTACATATTAGTGAAACTGACACCAACACCTCCTACTTTTTCTGATATCCTCGTTCAACCATACAAGTTGCCACTTTTAGCGATAATGTTTTATGAACTTTTATGCATCACATTATCATGACGAATCGAGAACCTAAGTACCTACTCTTTTTTAAAGTCGGTCAAAAATAACCAAACACTTTGCAGATCATTTACTTCATGGTAAATGAGTCGAAAGAGAGTTCACGATATGGTAGTGCAGTGACTGGCATCCACGATCTCTCTATCCCGAAACTGAATACCTACATACTACTATACCCACCAGCGTTCTCAACAGCTACAACATAAACTTCTACACAAACAGCAGTTGTATTTTAAATATCTGTGCGGAACCAATTTATAAAAAGTGTAAATTTAAGGAAGACAAGAACATAAATGTTTCTTCTCTTTTCTTCGACAGCAAATGCGTTGCTCCTGGTATTTGAGTAGGTTGACAACAAATTACGTGTGAGTTGTGACATTCACGACAATCACGTGATACATAAATTCGTAGAAAAACTTCAAAAATAACTTTGAGTAGGCACTCTTTATTTTGACCCCAAGTTGTGATTCGGAAACTATTTTGTATGATAACTATTGATAAAGTAACTTTATCTGTTGGTTAAAATTTTGAGTAACAACGAGACTGTCCGAATCTATTTCACTGTTTGGCAAACCTACTTGAGGTCAAATCTAGAGTTCATTCTAATCATATGTTTATTTTGTAGTGCAGTCTTAGAGCTTCATTTCAATGAGCTATCGATAAAAAGGAAAATTTATCGACTACGTCATTATACGTCAATATTTTATTAAATTAATTAAAGACTCCGCGGAATATATTATTTAGGCCCTACCCAACGCAACCTTGAGATATGACCACACTAATATGAAACACGTTGTATATTACAAGTGCTAACACAATCGAGACTAAAATTAAATTCAAGAATACAATCAAAACGGAATACATTACAAGAACAATAATTCATTCACAAACAAACACAAAATTACAAAGTTCATAAGAAATAATCATTAATGACACGACCGACGCAGCATTCTCAAAAGTCCAGCACGGAAGACGGTCGATACAAATCAAACACAACAAAATTTTAAGATAAGGCTGTATGGCTAACGTCAATAGCCTACCCTAGAAGAGGACGAACTAAACGAGGAGAAACATCAATGGATCAGTCACAACTGTCATTCATGTCATGTCACTAACGTCCAATCCAAGCGTTCAGTTGTCAATAGGTATTGTAATTGAGATCCAAATATGTTAAAAAGTGCCGGTACTTTTAAAGTAAATAAAATTGTACGGTGTAAAAATGAAAACATTACCCGGTACCTACTTGAAGGCTAAACAAAAACACCGCCCACGTGAAATTGTGTTACTAGTGTGGTAATGCGACCAAGTGAAGTGAACGTAAACACTCGTAAACATCTAGGGTCGACGGCAGCTTCTTGTCCTCTTGGTGATTTCGGCACTCGGGGTCACTGCTGGGGTAACCACCATAGGTGCCGCATGACTAGGTGCGGCAGTGATGTCAGTATTCGAAGCGTCTGGCGCAGGACAGTTTGGATATCGCGCAATAAGCGCCTGGAGTTCCGCTTCCGACTCGACCTTGTGTCTCACCCTGTCGGGAGATATGACATTGACAGTGCCTGCAGTAGACCACACAGACCTCACCTGGAAATGTTCACGGGCAGTCATGAAAAGCCGATGTCTTACTCTGGTGAGGAATTCCGATAGTGTGAATCCCGTGCCCCTCAGAGAGGTTTTATTGTTCCATACCAGACGCCGGTGCTCCATGTCGCGGAAACGAATTACTATAGGGCGCGACTTTTCCCGGTTCGACCCGAGACGGTGGCAAGATTCAAATATGCTAGCATTCATATTAGGCAACTTCACTTGGGCGGAAAATACTTGCGTCACCATGTCAAACAACTTTTCCTGCGGTTCCTCCGGAACCCCATGAAGCAGAAGGACCTTGCGGCGCTTACTTGTCTCATGGCGGTCTAGGCCCACTGATAGCAGCTGTGCTTGCATCTTCAAGTGCCCCAGTGAGTCCAGAACAAACGATTTAAATTCGTTGAATTCCCTGGATAGAGTGGCTAAGTCGGGGCTGGCTGGAGTAGAACTCTGTAAGGCCTTCCTCAGCTTGTCCTCATGTTAAGACGGCTTGTAAACAGGCTCTCAAGGTCCAACAAACTTCTTTCAAACCTGCTGTCCATAGTGATCTTGTGGTTGTGTGTAAAAGGTGGTGAATATCTTGTATACCCGGTGCAACAAAGGAAACTTTGTGATGTAGCGAGAGAGGGTGAGTGTGGTGATCAATTAGTACATTACTAAACCATTAATTACAGGGTTTAGTTTAATATATATATATAATATGTAAATAACAAGATTTTACTACTTATACACGTTGATTTTATCACCGTCAGCAGTACGCAAGGGTTTGCTTTCGGAATAATTTTTGAACCAACTGGCAGCATTACTTTGAAAAACAAACGCATTTTTTTTAGAAATCTAAAAAAATATATTTGGTTTCTAGACATCAAATGAGAACCCGTTGTAGGGGACTCACTCTCTTAAATACTTAAGTTTTACAACGATAGTTACGGTACAGTTCGTTTTCATTCAACAATGCGGTGGCACAGAGCAAGCGTACGCAGCCTCCGGCCCCCACCTCAGCGTACCCTCCGAATCCTCCTAGCGGCGCCGCCGCGCCGGCGCCAGCGCGCCGACATTGCGGCTCGCCTGTCCACTCCACGTTAAACCTCGAGACAGCGCCGGCGTCTGTTGCGTAACCGTGTGTGTCAGTGAGTAAAATGAGTCGTCAGTACAAATATTCGAACGTGGAGTATTAAGCAATGGTACAATTGTATGCCATTGCTAACCACAACCTACAAGAGGCTAGGCGATTGTACTCCCAGCCGGAGCACTTAAAGTGATAGAGACACATTGAACAAGTTGAAAGACAATCAATTGAAACGTGCACGTTTGTGTATCGAAAGGAATGGACTCCATATCGAGCAGTTACTTCGGTACACAGAACTGTAAATTAGTATAAATAAACTGTAAATAGGTATGTAAGTTTGCTTTTATTTGTAAATAGCTCAATTTTTTTAAATACGCCTGAAATACCTCCCGCAGTCAGTTGTAGTTCAGTGTATTTTTATTATTATTATTACATAGTTCAAAAGTCATTAAGTCACTATCGTTAATAATAAAGTAGGTATTACAGACGGTCCTAAGCCCGTGTTAAGTACGAAGGAGAAATTGGAGTATGTACTTTATGTTCAAGTAGGTATGTTTCGTAGTGATAGGTACTGGCCATATTGGCTGCGCGGGGTCATTGCTCCCTAACACATGATTTGCGTCCAGCCTGGCGCGCGAGCCGCGCCCGTCCGCGTCAATTCATCAATGAAATATCGTACTGCTACTAATGTTAAACTTGATCGAGTGAGAAGAATTACAGAAATGACTAATTTTTTTATTATTATCAGTACAGTAATTTAGATGTTAAAAAAGGAATCCAAATATTATTCCGTTAGCGAACCCTTTCGACTGCTGACGGTGATAAAATCAGCGTGTATAAATAAATAAACTGAAAATATAATTTTTTTGTCAGCTAAAACTAGTTTCGTCCTCTATGCACTCGCCAGTCGCATACAGATAAATTAACAAGCCATACTAAATTAAATTAAAGTTTCTAGCAAAACAGAAAATAAAATATTTAGTAAGGAATAACATTCAACAGACCAAAAACAATTTGAAATTTGACCAGGCAGTATGGCAATATACCTTCGCTCGCCTCAATGGATATAATAAAAAAAATAAAAAACGAAAATAAAAAAATAAGTAGGTAGGTACCTAACAAGCTTGACAACAGTTTGACACTTGACATTTGACAGTAGTGAATGACCGCGTTTGTCATTGTTTACATAAATGTGAAATTTTTGTCATATCGATCAAGTGAAATAAATCATAAAAAATCGAAAACAAAATAGTTATTACCATACCGTCATTGAGTAGATGACGGCCAACGATATACTGATTAAACCAGTACAAAGACTGAACTACAAACTATGAAGTACGTCACTGTTACAACTTACAACTTGCGGGCTTGTTTATCTGAGCCGGTAGGTTTTGATGTCGAAGCCAATGTAGGATCCGCTGGGAACTTTATTAAAAGCTGTTGAAGCTCGGCCGATGATTCAATTTTATGCCGCGAACCGTCAGACGCCAGGACTATGATCTTTCCATCTTGAGACCAGCAACTTTTTACCCCATAAAGCTTCCTCGCTTTAACGAACACCTCGTGTCTAGATTTTGTAAGAAATTCGGATAACGTTAAACCGGTACCTTTCAATTTGGACTTGTTGCGCCAGACGTCACCACGCAACACACGGCTGTCGAATCTCACAAGCAAGGGCCGAGGTCTTTCGGTATTTGTACCCAAGCGATGACAATGTACTATGTCCCTTGATGATATCCCACTAACCTTTATCCTGACGGAGAACACATTGACAACGCTCTTCATGGTATCCGCTGAATCACCCTCGGCAAGACCATGCAGCAGAAGAACTTTAGCTCGAGATGCCATTTCATGCCGGTCCAGGCCCATCGCCAACAGTCCATTTGAGACTTCAAGGCACCCAAAGTCTTCCAAATAAGGCCCTTAAATTCCACGAAGTCCCGGATACAGCAGAAACCGACTTATGAACAGCAGACTCACCACTGGCATTCTTCAGGTCCTCTTAATACTGTGTCATCCGTGCAGTAAAAGTATTAGACAGTTCCTCCATACAGTTGAACAGCTTTGTGTATAGGTCCATTTGTGATCAATATAATATGCGATGAAGTTTATTTAAGAGAATATTATGAAGTGAGAGGGTGCAATAGTGGACAAAACTTAGTTATTAGCTATTATTTGACATTAAAATGTAAGTAAAATATTTTTAAATTCAAAATTAATAGCGAGCATATTTTTTTAGTGTTTACACATCAACTACCCTCAATTATTCCTTTTTTCAATAGTTTATATTTACAATGACCGTTTTTTCTCATTATTATGCTGTGATGAGAAACCAGTCATAAAATTATAGCTAGAGGAAATTATTGTTGAAAATATATGTTTTCGTTCAATAGTGTAGCAAGTTTTACCAAGTGCTAGCAATGGACCTATTTTAATTTAATAAATGTGTTTTAATAATATTTTCTAAAATGAAGAAGTATTATCTATTATTTGGAGAAGGGAGCAAGATAAATCAAGTGATTTGTGCTTTACTGAGTAAGTAGTAGTCATTCACGTTTTCTTCATAACATACTACTATTACACTATAATTAGCTTTAAATGTTAAATGAATCAACGAGATATCTACTAATAATTGGTATGTGAGTTTCGAGCATAGGAATTGTGCTGCACGCACGTTGATATGTCTCTCAGTCAAATCTTCCTTCAGGCCTGCTGGAAGAGATTCCTTCAGGAATAAGTAGTGTCCTTTTACCATTGTCATTGTATTCTCCGTACTTCTGGAATTGTCTGCTTGAGTTTTTACGAAAATCATGAATAAAAGTTTCTGAATAGTATAGCAATAGGTACAACCCCTATTACGTCTACCTGTTCATAGAACCTTGCGTCACTGTTATGTATGAAGGCAACTATCACCAATTTTTTTTTCTCTAATTGACAATTAATGGTCAACTTACAACTATAACCTGACACGTGTTTTCCGTGTTTCCAAATTGGTCCGATCTACTTTCATACTGGTTTCATTGACCTCAATTTTCTTTGTCAGTAAACTTACTAGGATTTGCCTATGGAGCCAGTATAGGATGGATGTCGCCAATGACATTGCTGCTGCAGTCTAAAGACTCACCTACAGGTACTCCACTTACAGATTATGAGGTAAGTTCATCTAAAGAGTAATATAGTACTCAAGAATCAATCAAAGAATCAAAGAATCAATTTCATTTATTCAGTTTAGGCACATAAAGAGCACATATGAATGTCAAAATTTTACAGTTTTATATCAAGCACTATTATAAAAATACTAAATTAATTACATAAATAACCATTTGAAAATGATTCTTTCGCTGGTTCGGTAAGTTGGTTCTCCTGAGAAGATACCAGCAAGAAACTCAGGTAGATTATCCATTTTCTTTTTTAATAATGTTTTGTTTACATTGTGTTATAATTTTTATTGTACGAGTGGCTAACAACAGCAGATTAGGGTGACCATGCATTTTTATCATTAAGATATTCGTCTACATTATAATAGCCTTTCTTCATCAAACGCTACTATTAATAAAATTAACTTAATATTTATTTTTCACTACTATTTTAAACTTATTAAGAGGCATGTCAACCAGATCCTGCAGAATTTTATTAAATATTTTTATACATTTGCCTACAAACGAATTACCAACTTTATGAAGTCTAATTTTTGTCATTGCCAGTTTATTTTTATTTCTTGTATTATAATTATGGTTGTCGGATCTTTTTTTGAAGAGTTCTATGTTCTTCCGTACATACACGATGTTGTCGTAAACATATTGAGAAGCAACGGTTAAAATATTAATTTCTTTAAATAGTTCCTTCAGCGAGTCACGGAGTCCGAGTCTATAGATTGCTCGTATAGCTCGTTTCTGTAATATGAATATTGTCTCAATATCGGCAGCTGAGCCCCATAGCAGCAGACCATATGACATAACGCTATGAAAGTAGCTAAAATAAACCAATCGTGCCGTTTTTTCATCAGTCAGTGACCATATCTTTCTAACCGCATAGGCAGCCGAACTAAGTCTTCCTGCCAAGGCTGTGATATGACAACCCCATTGCAGTTTACTATCTAAAGTTATTCCAAGAAAAACTGTGGTATTGACTTTTTGAACTAATTCATTATTCATAGTAATATGAGTATCCACCTGTCTAACATTGGGCATAGTAAATTTTACACATTTTGTTTTCTTCGCATTGAGCAGCAAGTTGCTACTTGTGAACCAATGCAGTATTTCCGAAAGGTTATTATTTACATCGTCAAGTACTACTTTTCGTCTATCACTTTTAAAAATTAATGATGTGACTCCTGGATAGCATAAGCTCTTCTTAGATTTCAATCTCACTTGCAATAAACGATTGAGACTCTGGTACACATACATGTAAGCGGCGAAATGTGGGCGAGTAAAGTGCTTGAGGTACCTGTTCACATAGATTTAAAGCAGGTAAGCGGGTGCAAAGGGGCTCTACCAACATCTTTAGGGACCCAGCGACCTCACCTGCTAGTGGCGCACCTGCTAGTGGCGCACCTGCTGATCTACGGACGAGGCTCGTTAATTTACGGTACCTATGGAGTGGCTTCGGCCCCTACGTGGGTACCAGGTGGTACAACAGTGTTGGTCCGGGGGGGTACTACCGTGCAGCTGTGCTAAAGCCCCCCAATTAACATAGGCATGGGACCAGTGGGGGCGAAACGGAGTCTAGTGTGGGTGGTGTGGGTCGATTCGCCGGCCAGGGAGACCCTTAGCAACGGCGTTGCCGCGGTCGCCCGCAACACAGTCATGGGGCCCGCCTGGGACCAACCACCCAGGAGGCTGCCCCACATGTTGCGCATAATCCTGATGTGGGATCGCCGCTCCGGGTGGTAACCGGTGTGGGGTAGCGGCGGCCTTGCATCAGGGGGGTTTGGGAGCCCTTCCGTCTGGCCAGTCGGGTCCGACCTAACTACACGGTTCTAGACAAAGCTAGCCCCTGCGCTTTTTCACTTACTGCTGCGCCAAATGTCGCCCTGTCTTCACGCTTCTTCTTCAAATCTACAATGCCAGTGCAACAAAAAAAAAGTAAACGTTTCACAGCGGCCCCAGGAAACCCCACAACTTCACTTTTCGAGGTGGAGTTCACTAACATCCGTGGACTCCATGCGAACCTCGATGCCGTCCACCATCACCTTGAGACGGCACGGCCCGCTGCGATGTTCCTCACAGAGACACAAATACGCCGCCCTGACGACGCGTCTTACCTGTGTTCCCCGGCTATTTCATCCAGGAACAATTTCGAGACAAAGCCGGGGTATGCGTGTTCGTTAGGGCGGATGTTTGCTGCCGCCGGTTGCGCTGCCTAGAGAACCCCTCCAATTCCGTCCTTTGGCTGCACGTAGACCATGGCTCTATGAGCCAAATCTACGTGGGCGTCTACCGTTCCCACACAGGGGATTTTGAGACAACAAAGCTCTTCCAGTACCTCAGCGAGACGGCTGATGAAGCGCAGGTGCGGTTCCCGAACGCTGACTTAGTATTTCTGGGGGACTTCAATGGCCATCACATTGAATGCCTGGGGTCCCTCAGGACTGGTCATGCGGGTAGGGCTGCCCATGCGTTCGCTCTCTCCCACGGTCTGACCCAGATGGTATGCGGGATCACCCGGATACCAGACACGTCAGATCACGCGCCCGCTCTGCTGGATCTACTGCTGACGAGTCGCCCAGCCCGGTACAGTGTTTCGGTAGGAGCCCCTATTGGGTAGTTCCGACCACCAGTTGTTTACGCTGGCATGAACGGCATTTACGGTGTCACCTCCTGCACGTACTGTACAAACGTCACGACGTCTATGGCACTACTCGTCAGCGGATTGAGACGGTCTACGCGATTATTATGCGTCCGTCCCCTGGAGCCAGCGCTGCTTTGTAGGAAATGCTCCTTCGGATAGAGCTTCTGCGATTGCTGGCGAGATGAGTTTCGGGATGGAATATTACATCCCTTTCACTGATGTCGCCAGTATCCGCAGAGCCCGTCCCTGGTTCGGGCGAGATTGTGCCAAAGCTGTTCGACAAAAACAGTCAGCATATCGCACCTGGATCAGGGCACGGGCTATGCGCGACCCAAACATGGGCTACCTCAAAGCAGCGTACAACCGGGCCACAAAATCCAGCAAGAGGGCCTTTAAGAGAGCGGATGCCCAGCGCGTCGCGCGGCTTGGTCAGGAGCACACTTCCCATTCCACGGGCAGCCGTGGATACTGGCAACTGGCCAAATCTAACTTTTGCCAGCCCTCGCTGCCACCGCTGCGTTACCCAGATGGAACACTGGCTCACAAAGCCCAAGAGAAAGCGGATATGCTCGCAGACCGCTTTGCGGCTAATTCCCGGGTCGACGACCGTGGCCTGCAGCCCCCCGCCATCGCCAACTGTGGCCACACTATGCCTGACGTTGTACTCAGGCAATGCGATGTACGGGCAGTGCGGAGATCACTCGACACGCGGAAAGCCAAACGCCAAAGCATTCCGGCGGTGGTACTACGGAAATGCGCAGCTGAGTTGTCTCCTGTACTAACTCATCTGTACCGCCTGTCTTACTCCACAGGAATAGTGCCGGAGGTCTGGAAGGAGGCGAACGCACAACCGATCCCCAAGAAATGGGATTGGTCAGATCCAGGCAACTATCGACCCATAGCTGTCACCTCAGTCGTCTACAAGGTGTTTGAGCTGATCGTTAATAAACTAATAAATGATCGGCAATACGGCTTCAGGCCAAAACGATCAACGGGTGATCTTCTGGCATTCTTAACGCATGTCTGGGGTGTGGCTATGGAAAGGCACGGCGAGTCCTTGGCGATTAGCCTGGACATCACCAAAGCCTTCGATAGAGTCTGGCATGCTTCGCTCCTTTCCAAGCTTCCGGCATATGGTCTACCTCCTCAACTGTGCAGCTGGATGGCCAGCTTTCTGAACGAACGCCGAATGCGGGTCCTCTGCGATGGCCAGGC